>JANUSC010000060.1:600000-1030533 GCA_025200525.1 Camellia lanceoleosa
TCTCCATTGCCGGCCGAATAGCCTCGACCGTGGGCCCTGTTTCCGGCCACACAGCTATCTCATACTGCCAAGACTCCCATCGGAGCGAGATTGTGGTAGGAATACTACTGCCACGGCGAACTTGCAATCAAACCACACCAAGGTCCGCCGAGAGTTCATCAACGTCCATCAAACCCCTACACCTATCACCGATGGACCTATACGTCTCTGTCCCGTGAAAATGTAAAGCTAAACCTACCACCCGCAACCACGCCTTCTTCTTCGATACTAGCCCCGTACCACATAAAGCCGACAGCAACCACCATTGCAAGCTCAAATCATGGCCAGCAATAACCCACCGACGCCGTAGAACCACCCCAGCTTCATGCCGTGAACGGAACACAAATAGGAAAGCTTGAGGCCTCACCGGTCGGACCTCCACCTTCCCCGACATCTTCCACCATCGATCCACCCACGCCGACATGGTCAAAAAGCCCACACCCTTGTCCCCCGCCAATCCCACGGTTCCCACCAAAGCCTTATTCAACAAACCAAACCACCCCTCCTCCACCACAGCCTGAATCAATTGGCCAGTGACGCCGACGGGAACCACACCTCCTACCTTCGACGAAACACCCGTGTGCACCACTGATACCCCTTTCACAGCGGCAATCTTCGAAACCCAACCTTCTCCCTTGATAAATCCCTCTATGACCAGAGCCACAGCCTCCTATCCATCCCCAAACTCCGAAGCATGGATAAAAATCTGGAGTCGCTTGCCATCCAGCGTGATCACAATCTAAACTAAAGCCCCACCCTCCTCCTCGCCACGAAGCCAAACAGCCACACTCCAACGTTTCCCATCCAAACGACCCAAAAAAGATGGGGCCCCAATGTGACAAGAGGCCTCCCTCAATTTTTGCACAATCCAACCTACCTCAAAACCGACTAGAATCACCTCTCGCCATAGCCCTGCACCATGCTCCACAATCCCCAACCACCAATGGCCTTGCGATTCCACTGTCTCCTCTTGGATCTCAAAGGATCGACCCCTAAGGAAAAGAATCCTTCGCCGTGGCCCATTCTCTAGCCTCACCGGCAGCATACTAGGTAACGCACTCATACCATCGGAAATTGCTTCTAAGATTGGAAATAACTAACTTCGAAAAAATCGCTTCCTCCAACTTTATGATTAAGACTATTAGAAGGGGCCCATGTATTACACACATTTTCTTTGCGGATGACTTAATTTTGTTTGCTAAGGCTGACACTAAAAATTGTGAGACCATTACTGAAGTTATGAATGAGTTTAGTTTCATCTCTGAACTTAAAATTAACTTCCATAAATATTTATCAAAAAAAACAAAAATTCTAGAAATCGAAACTCTGTGTCACCTAATCTGGATCGTAGAATGGCCAAGGATCTCAGCTTGCATCCCTTTTAACATCTGACCTGGGGAAATACTTGGGTGTCTTTCTCTTACACAAGAGGGTGAACCGTAGCCATTTTAATTACATCTTAGAAAAGATGCAAAATAGATTGGCCAGGTGGAAAATGAGTGTTCTCTTTATAGAAGATAGGGCTACACTAATACAATCCGCTACATCTGCCATTCCTATGTACACTATGCAAACCATAGAGATCCCCAAGAGAGTGTGCTATGATATTGACTGTATTAATAGAAATTTTCTTTGGGGTGATAGCTCTCGATGCCTCTAATCATTGGCTTTACCTAATAGAACTCGCACTCAAGCTCTAACTATCCTGAGGGAAACTTTGAAGGGAGCCATGCTTCCGACACAACAACGTGAGGACATCATGGAACACATGAGATACTTTGGGGTTCACCTGTAAGAATTCTGAATGAATCTCTATATTCAATTGTTTCTAATACAAAGATTACAACTGATATATATAGCAAACCTAAACCTAATATGAATTAGGAAATAATAGCCGTATATAATCAACCTAATTGATATATTGCCATAATTAACATATATTCTCACACCCCGCTCAAACTCAAGGTGGTTTAGAAGAAAACACTGAGAGTTTGCGAAGAAGAAACTGAAAGCAAGTAGTGGTGTGACTCTTCGTAAAGAAATCAACAAGTTGCAATGCTGAAGAGACAAAAGGAAGTGAGATAGAGTCAAACTACAGATGGTGATGTACAAAATGACAATCAATCTCAATGTGCTCCATCCGCTCATGAAAGACAGCGTTATGTGCAATCTGAATAGCACTGCGGTTGTCACAGTAACGAGAAGTTGGAGAAGATTGAGGGACACCCAAATCAGTCAAGAGACAGAAGCCAAACAATCTCAGCAGTAGCATGGTATTCAACCTCAGCAGTGGAACACGCAATAACAGTCTGTTTCTTACTCTTCCTAGAAATCAAGGAATCACCAAGAAACATGCAGAAGCCAAAAGTGGACTTGCGATCAGTGACAGCACCAGCTCAATTAGAATCAGCATAAGCCACCAAGTCCAAAGAGGAAGTGGAAGACAACTGTAAACCCTGAAATATAGTACTTCGGAGATAGCGAAGAATCCGAATCAAAGCAGCCCAATGTGTAGAACGAGGAACAAAAACGAACTGACTAACCATATGAACAACATAGGCAAGATCAGGGCGAGTAACCGTCAGATAGACTAAGCAACCCACGAGCTCTCGATATAAAGTAAGATCATCGAGAAGAATACCATCAGTAGTGGTAAGCTTCACATTAAGCTCAATGGGGGTATTAGAAAACTTAGTGTCAGTAAGACCGACACGATGAATAACCTCATTGGCATACTTGGTCTGAGATAAAAAGTAGCCTTTGGTAGAAGAAGTTACCTCAATATCAAGAAAATACTGTAAGGGGCCCAAATCCTTTATTTCAAAGATGTGAAAAAGATGCTGCTTGATTTCAGAGATAGCAGAAGAGTTAGAGTCAGTGATGATCATATCATCCATATGCAGTAATAAGGCAACAAATTCAGCAAAGGTATGGAGAAGAAATAAAGCAGAGTCCTGAGTACAAAGATGAAACCTAAGCGCAGTAACAGCAGTCTGAAAGCGATCATATCAAGCATGGGGAGACTACTTCAGACCATACAGAGCACGCCGAAGCTTAGTTGCACGAAGCGGGAGCGGGAGCGGGAAAGCGTGGCCATGTAAAGGAGTCGTAATTTGGGAGCGTTTATATATTATTTTTATTGAAATATTTTTAATTTATCTATATAAACATTTAAAAAAAAAATTAATTAACATATATATGTTAGAAATTTTTTATTTTTATGTAATATTTAATTAATTAAATACAACATAAAAAATATTTTTTAAAAATGAATAACAAATAAAAGTAGTGGAGTGATATTTTTTAGAACACTAGTCGTTATTTTTGAATAAAATTTATTATATTTTATTTAATAAACAACATTTATGTTTTATTTAAATATACTTTTTATTTTTTATCTTATATATTATTTTTATTCATAATATTTTTAATTTATATATAATTTTTAAATAATATATATAAAAATATTGTGTGATATAATTTTTTTTCTCCAATTAATATTTGAAATATATTATAACTATCATAAATTGTTATAAATTATATTTTATTTTGTGTTTTTACTTAGAATTAAAATCTATTTATTTTGTGGATATAAAAATTAATATTAACTTAATATATATATATATATATATATAACCCATTACATTTATTTATATTTATAAAGGTAAATAAATAAATAGAAAATATATTAGAATAATTATAAATACATTTAATATTTATATTATAATATTTAATATTTATATTATACTCAGATAGAATAAAATATAAAATATAAAAAAAAAAACAAAACAAAAACAAAAACAAGAGAGAAGAGAGGCTCAGACAGAGGCGAGACAAAGAGAGAAGAGGAGGAGGCGATCGATCGAGAGAGAAGAGGACGAGACGAGATCGAGGGAGAGAGGAGATGAGATCGATCGATCGATCCTCGATCTCAAGAAGACGAGTCATGAGATCGAGATCGAGAGAAGAGGGAGGGGCAATCCGATCGAGAGGAAGAGAAGAAGACAGATCCGCGATCAAATTCGCGTTTCTCTATCATCAAACTTGTGATTCTTCAACGAATCTGAGTCAGAAGCGCAAAATTGCGATTTTGAGGAAGAATCGTGAGCAAGTTGAACGATTCCTGCTACTAAGCGCCGAAGACGACAAACTTGTCCAGAGGAATGGTGAAGGCTAGGGGGTAACTTCCTTTGTTAGATGGCCATTAAGAAAAGCATTCTTAACATCCATTTGATAAAGAGGCCAAGAACGAACAGCAGTGACAGAGATCAAAGTACGAACAATAGTCATCTTGGCAACAGGAGCAAAGGTTTACTCATAATCAATACCATACTCCTGTGAGAAACCTTTGGCAACCAGACGAGCTTTGTAGCGCTCAAGAGAACCATCAGAATGAGCTTTAGTTTTGTAGACCCATTTGCAACCAACCAAATTCTTACCAGCAGGTAAAGAAACCAACTCTCAGGTACTAGTTTTCTGTAAAGCAAACAACCCATCCTCCATAGTTTGAACCAATGGGGATCCTAACAGGCCTCCTTGTAAGACTAAGATTTTGAAAAAGAATGAATAACAGACAAAAAAGTACGATAGGAAACAGAAAACATGTATTAGACTAACTCAACCTGTTTGGAGGATGACGCGCTCGAGTAGGATATCGGTGTGCAGCAGGATCAAAGTCGTCAGAAGTAGGAGGATTAGCAGTAAGAGTAGAGACAACTGGTGGAGGGAGAGCCTGGCAGCGAGAATAAACTAACAATGGAGTACTGTGTTCTAGTCTACTCTTTGGAAAACTTGGAAAACTTGGAAAAACAGAAATTTGAAAGTTTTTGAAAACAAGGCTGCAAACATTTATGAGATTTTAAAATTCATTTTTGACTTCTCCAATGAAATCAACCTAGCATTTAGCATCTCCATTACCAGCCCAAGACCCCCATATATGTTAATCAAGTGGAAGTTTTCCCCTGGAGGTACAATCAAACTCAGCTCTGATGGATGCAGGAGGAATCATGGTCCAGGCGGCTTTGGAAGACTTCTACGAGATGAGAGAGGAGCTTGGATTTGTGGATATTATGGCAGAATGGACAGCTGCATCAGTCTTGAGGCAGAACTATGGGCGGTGTACAAAGGGCTTACAATCATCATACAAAAAGGATTCAACAAAGTGATCATGGAAACGGATGCTGAAGAAGTTGTAAAGCTACCCGTTCAGAGCACTTGTGGAAGATGCAAGGATAATATTCAATGGATGCCAATGCACTGCTCAACATGTGCTTCAAGAAGGCAATCTCTGTGCAGATGCTCTTGCAAAATTTGGAGCAGATCAACCAGAAGACATTGTAGTTGTAAATGAGTCCCCAGCTGATTAGAGAATTGCTGGTTTCGGACATGTTGGGTCTAGGTAGGGAGAGAAGGGTTAGTCCCCGTTTGTTGTTTTTGACCTTCTGATGTACCCAAAAAAAAAAAAAGTAATGGTGATTAGTGGGGTGTTATTGTTACTAGTTATAGAGGAGTGTTTCTTAGTTTTTTTTTTTTGATAAATAAGCGAAGTTTATTAGAAAAGCATCAAGATGATGCAAAGTATACAAAATTCAAATCCACGAAAACAAAAGAAACAATGCTAAGAAATCAAATCCTCTACAAAATCTACAAAAGCCAAAACATCCAAATCAACCATCCCCTTAACCCAATTATATAACACCATAAGTAACTGCTTCTCCAACAAAGGGATCGAATGAGACACCCCTTGGAATACACGCCTGTTCCGCTTCAACCAAATAAGCCACATTAAACAATGAGAAGCAGTGTTTCTTAGTTTTTAGAGGTATGTTAATGGTCTAAGTGGTTGCAAAGAGTAATAGAGTTAGTGGGTCTTAATGTGAATAGAAATTATGTATTATCATGTAATCTAACTATTGAGAATAAGAGTAGTATGAGTGAAAAGTTGTTCTTCTCTAATTCTCTTCCAAGTTGTTTAAGTGTTTGTTATAGCCTTTTATTTCCAGCATTTAGATGAAATGTGGAAAAAATTCACATCAACAGTTCCTCAATTTTTTATTATGATTTTAAATAAGCTACATTGCCTTAATGTTTCCATCTTTTCACTATATCTAGGATATATTCAAGTGTCAGTAAAATGCTAAAACTTGAATGAGTTTTATGTTGTTTGGCATCTTTTCCACAATATTTAGTAGGACTTGGAAAAGGAAAAATTACTGTGTATTTCTACAAATTATCATGTATTTGATTGTAAGATGCATGTGTTTGAAATGGGTGAGAATGATTTGTTGACTATGGTTGATTTAAATTTATTATCTTATTGATTTTCTGATCTGTGTGGAGCTCCTCTGATTTTGTTTTTCATCTCTTCATTTTTTTGTATCTTCTTTGCAGTGTTTTCTAAATCAATTGAGGAGCTTTTTGAAGAGTTGGGGCTTACGTAGGAGGGGGAGGTAGCATCGCAACGAATCTCTTTGCGGAGGCAGAGGGAGTTCAAAGACAGATACAGATTTCATGGTAAGGTCCTTGCCTCAAGATCTATAACAGACAAGCCTTTAAGGCTAAGTTGTCAACAGTATAGAGGCTTTCAAAACCTTCGAAGATCAAAGAGATTGGTTCTGCAGATAGGCAGAATGTGCCGCTTTGGGTCCTTGGAATTTTGACAAAGCCCTCGTTGTTCTGGAGGATTTTGATGGGTGCTCCTAATCCTCGACAATGTACCAGTCAGGCCTGACTAGCTGAATTTATGGCCTATGCCTGGCCCTGGCCCTGGCCCTGGCCCAAACCCAGACCCAAGCCCATGGGCATTGATTGGTCAACCGGCCGCGCTTGGTCTGACCCATCCTAAATTTGCAAAACCCATTGCCCAACCCATGGGCTTAGGGTTGGGCTTGGCCCTAATTTGGGTTTTTTTTTTTTTTTTTTTTTTTTTAAGAAAATTTTATTTTACACCCCAAACTATATTGCAAAAATTAATTCACCCCTTTTACTTTTAATTATATCAAATTTGTACCTAATTGAAGTACAGAGGTTGAGTTGATTTTTGAGGTATAGTTTGGGGTTAAAATTAAATTTCTCTTTTATTATTAAATTCAAAATTTTTCAAAAAAATAGTAAGGAATTATAATATAAAATTTTGAAGTACATCACAACAATTAGAATTGCATTTTTAAACACAAAATCGCATCCATTATATTATTACATTGTATGCGACTTTAATCCCGTGAAAATATAGTTATTAGTTTCATGGTTGGCATGCTATTTACTAAGTTTCTCACTTTTAATATTGTTGTTCTACCAAAAATGCATATGTCCACAGAAGGATTAAAAGAAAGAAGAAAGAAAGAAAGTAAGAGAGAGAAAAATAGTATCCATTATTATTTTTTATTTGATTCTTATCCATATTTAATTCTTCTAATAATGAGTTGTTTGATTGCTAATAATTGTCCAATGTTCCTTTGAAATGGGTTGGGTTTGGGTCAGGCTTATGGGGGCAGCCTGCAGGCCCCACCCTTCGCCCAACCCATATATTTTAGGGCCAAGTTGGGTCGTGGGCTCTAGGCCTTTTGATGAGGTCTAGTTGCTGCCAACCGTTGGAGATCATCTTGGACTGGGCATCATTTTGTGTTCAGGTTCACAATCTTCCTTTGTCAAGAATGACGAGGGAGGTGGCGAACCTGATTGAAATCGTATTGGACATTTTGAAGATATTAATGTAGGTGAGGATGCAATGTATTGGTGGAGGTTTATTCGTCTTCGTGTAATTGTTGATGATTCAAAGGCGTTAGGGTGGGGGTTAAAAGCTTTTATTAGTGAGGGGTGTGTTTATTTGGGTATCCTAGAGGCTACTGACTTTTGCTACTATTGTGGCATCTTGGGCATACCTTCAACTTCAAGGAATGCTCTGGTTGGCTAGATGTCAGTAAGGGGGTGGAGTTACAAGATTTACAGTGTGGGTTGTGGTTGAGGATTTTCAGTATGATAAGGGAGGGGTGCGATGGTGAAAGCTATTGGGTAGGGGGATTCAGGCTCGGAGAAGAATAAGTTCGAAGAGACAATTGATTCCTCGAGGAGCATGAAGGAGGATTGCCCAACTCATGGGGTAGATGGGGATGATGGTGTGAGAGTTGTAATATTATTTTGAGTATAAAGGTAGATATAAGAGTTGTAATATTATTTTGAGTATAAAGGTAGATATACCAGAAATTCTATTCACATACCACATGAAATTTTAGTACACACTGTTTGTGTATTTTAGATATAAACTTCCGAAGAAAAAGTCAAATGTTCGGACATAAATTTATGAATAAAAATGAATTGTTCAAATATGCATACCGCTCAACTATTTATATCCGAACAACTACTTCTTGTTTCTAAGTTTATGTCCAAACATTTGATCATTGTTTTGAAGTTTATATCCGAACGATATAAATAGTGTGTACCAAGATTTTTTGAAGTGTGCAAATAGAATTACCCTAGATATATACGCAAATAACTATAGGGGGACTTACATTTATCAAAAAAAAATAAAAAACTAGAGGGGGACTTACATGTAGGTCTTAATAGGTGGACTTATTGTTCAATAGGTGTTCTGACAATTAATGGCATTTTTTTATCAAACACTATTAAAAAACGTCATTAATTGTTAATTTTTAGCGACAGTTTGAAAATTGTCACAAAAAATGTCACTAATTATAAGTATTAGTGACGGTTTAAAAAAATCGTCACAAAAAAAAAGTCCATAATTTTCAACTTTCAATGACAATTTGAAAAATTCGTCACAAAAAAACTTCACTACTTGTAAGTTTTAGCAGCAATTTATAAAAACCGTGACAAAAAAAGTCATAATTGTCAATTTTTAGCAACATACGCAAAAAATCGACACAATTATTTTTAGAGACGATTTAACTAGGACTTATTTTCAATAGGACTTGATGGGAATTAAGTTAAACTATTAGACCTATTGGCAGTTTACCCATAACTCTTTAACTAATCCTAATTAGGAAACAAAGATTAATTATACTGATCTACCCTTATACTAAAAATAATATTACAACTCTCACAGATGGCTCTTGGGCAGTGGCTATTCTTTTGTCATCCCCTTTTAGGGAGGGGAATGGCGCGAAAGCAGTGTAGATAAGGCACACCCCTAGTTCTTCGATGGTAGACCCCTTAGTTGAGGCTGAAATTGAGGTCAATCGCACCAAAGTTAGTATGTCCATGAATCTAGGCATGAATCATGATGGTGTCAGCCGGGAGTCAAATACAGATCTTTCTCACAGACTTCTAGAGAATGTCATTAAAGGAAACAAGAAAGCGAATCAGTCTGTGAATGTCAACTATTATTGGTCATTGTGGACTATTCAGTGCTTGAACTTGCAGTGGAAACATATACAGGTTTGGATGGAGACTCACTCAGTGTGTTGTGGTTGTTGATGGAGAACGTCAATTTAGGGGCTAAACAAAACTGCTTCTTAGGGGCACGAGAGAGTCCCAGTGGGTTATTTGCTGATTGTGGGGCCAAGCCTTGTAGAACAAAGCAGTGACAAATAGCTTAGTAAAGGTCCCAATCCATTATGTTCCAACTCAAGTGGGCTCAAAGAAGAAAAGATGGGCTAGGCTTCAACATTGAGTGAAGAGGACCAAGGGAGGGGCTAGCCTCTCTTACAGCAAACAAAGAAGGTGGTTGGTGGGTGGCAGAGTTGTTGGCCCTAGTAATGTGGCAAGGAAAGCTAAGCATTCTAAAACTATGAGTGAGGAGGGAAGTTGTGGTTCAAATTTTCTTGGAGCAGATTGACCTTATTCTTAGTATGACTATTAGTTCCCTAATCATGAGGACCATTTGACATGGTATTATTTAGCCGATGGATGCTGGTGGCCCTTGAGGTGCTCAATCGCAAGGGAAGGGTGGCAGCTGGAGAGGGATCTAGTGACAACCCCGGAAAGGTCAAAATCTTCTTATAGCGTGTGTAATGGTGCTCTTCCTATGGTTCAACTCTTCTAGTTGCTAGGAAATTTCCCATTGTCTGCCCTTGCTGTAGGTATGGAGGTATGGATATTCAGTTGAATGCTTTGATGGGTTGTGAGTCTGGGTTGAAGGAGAGTGGAGGTCTGTAGTTGACCAGCATTCTCAACTTTCACTGTGGTTGATTTCGGGACTAAGTTCAGGAAGTGGTTTGCAGACTGTAAGGGAACAATAATAAATTGTTTGTCATGGTTGCATTGTCTGGTTGGGAACAATAATAATAATATGTTTCATGGGAGAAAGAATCAGAGCTTGCAACTTTCACTGTGGTTGATTTCGGGACTAAGTTCAGGAAGTGGTTTGCAGACTGTAAGGGAACAATAATAAATTGTTTGTCATGGTTGCATTGTCTGGTTGGGAACAATAATAATAATATATTTCATGGGAGAAAGAATCAGAGCTTGCTGGTACATTCAATTGTGGACTACCTCAACCTTTATCATAGTGCAACAGCTTCTGCTGCTCGCGTTGCTGTTCAATCTCATTGGAAGCCTCCACTGATAGATACATACAAAGTGAATGTAGATGGGCTGCCTTAATCCTAAAGGTAAATGTATTGGAGTGGGGGTAGTGATAGGTTGCTTATTGCAATTTCTGTGAAAGTGGTTGAGGATGGCAGTCAGGCAAGGTCTCATCTTCGCTGCTGAGGTCGGGCTGTGAAACATCATATTGGAGAGCGATTCTTTGGGGAAGTTTGTTGCAAACAATGGGGAGGAGTGTTAGTTGGCAGCTGGCCCTATCATATTAGAATGCAGAAGACTCAAGCAGGGTTTCCAGTATATGAGGTAGGTTAAAGAAACCAAAGGACTTAAACAAATTCAGATCTTGCAGCACCTGTATGCCCAGACATAGTACACGCCGCGTGTTCAGTCCCTTCTTTTCTCACTATTTTGATCTGATCTATTCAAGAGATTTTCACATGCTACACAAGTGATTACACAAGCTCAAGCTCTTGTGAGCTACATGTAACATCAACACCAATGTACACATGCTTACTGTTAAGCCACTCACACAAGAGGGAAGGGGGAACCTTTAGGGTATTCAAAAAGGGAGAGTTTTGCCACATTGGTGGTTAATGGGTATTAAACTGAATAAATAGGAAAATGATATGAAAATTTTATACAGAATGCAATCGTGGTGACAGTTTTGCCACAATGGTGGTTGTTTAGTTCTGTCTTTAAATGAAAGGACAATGGAAAGGAACATTATCGTAAATAATACGCTGATAACTGCATTCTATTTTATAGTTTACTTATCATGATGATGATTTCGACTATGTTAATGATGCAGCACAACTGGTATTAGAAGATTAAGAATGCAATCTGCTCCCACATCATCTTTTAGGACCGCTAGTCCGAGAATTTCTGATGAAATAATTAAGCCTGATGTAATTTTTATTCCTTTCTACTTGTTTTATGAAACTCTGTTATCAGAATCTTACGATTTGCAATTCGATTCACAATTCGATTTGTATTTTTTGCAAAATCAATACAAATCTATGAGTGAATCTATTTTGGAAGTGAATCTCTAGTAAATTGCACGATTCACAATTCAATTCACTTTTTACGATTCATGCAATTCTTGAAATTATCGGGTCTGATATATTTTTTACTTTTTATTGAAAATGACATAATACAACTTTTAATAGCATTTAGTACCAAAATAATCAATATATGTACATGATTTGTTATTATTTTAATGATCATGGAGTTTTTAATAAGATCCAATTAGATTCAATGAGACGCAACATGCTTTTAACTCTTATTCTTATTTTTTCTTTCTTTAAATAATCATAATATATCTTCTCAAAATGTTTAAGATTAAAGTAACTTATACCATGAATTATCTATTGCTATTTTATTAAATTAAATATAGTTGCATATTACATGGACGAGGTCAATTATACATTTGAAAATGTTTTAGACTTTAAAATAAAAGATTCTAAATAATACTTTCTTATTATTTGGTCATTATTACTTAGAAAAAGTATGTATCCTCATTGTCCAAATATTAATATCGTTGCCAAATCATTATTATTTTGGTAATTAAGAGTTTGTCTTTATTTACTGTCTTTATTAAGAATGATTGATAAGAAATATTTAAAAAAGGGAAAAGGTAATATGGTGATCTTAGATAGGAACCTTTGTTAACTTCTTCCCTATTAAATTACATGATCATCATTCAAAACAACATTTTCATTGACTTAAGTCTAGATATTTCATATTCATAAAATATATTTGACATCCAAGTGTGTAGATATATTTTCCTAAATAATTTAGAAAAAGTAACCGAATCTTTACAATTCGATTCGATTTGGGATTCGGTACAAGGCCATTTCGATTCACGATTCGAATCCTGATTTGACAACTATGTTATGAACTTGGTGACTAATTTGGTTCACATAGTTTGCAGCCGTAGAAATAAATCAAATTATTGAAAACAGAGAATTTCTTGGTTAATATCTCTTAAAAAATAATGAATAATTAAGACACCTAAAAAATTACTGAACCATGTCTAGTCTTCAATACAACTAATAAATGGACCCAAAAAAAATACAATTGCTCTTTTGATCCAACCACATTACTAGTGAAACCTGGACTGAGAAAATTTTGGGTTTCATACAGTTTACTCTCCAGCACATTACTCCCGAAGTCTCAAATTAATTCCTCATCTTTCAATTGTAACAGTTAGTCCCTATACTAACTAGGTTAAGTTGTAACTTTAACATGCAAGTTTCCATTACATGGGTTGAAGGGAAAATGCTCATATGGCAATTCCAAAATGTGCCATGTGAGTGCCACTTGGACATTTTGCTTCAGTCGATGTGAAAAAAAGAAAAAATTTTGGATGAGCTAAAGACTTTCATTCAAATGGATAGTTAGACATGCCAAGAAATGATTAAGCCACGTGTGAATTACACAGTTATCAAAACAATGAAATTAAGTACAATACTCTTACATTTAGAGTACAAAAGTGTGATCATATTTGATTATCACATTTGAGTAAATATATGATATGGCACGTTCCATGGCAATTGTAATGTAGGATTAGCGTAGAATAACTCTAGAATACACCCAAATTCTGAAGATTACTTTGTTTTTTCTTCTGCCCATTTACCAGTTGAACGACTTTGTGCACCCACTAAGCTTATAAAAGGAAAGCATTGTTTTGAATCAAAGCAATTAGTTAAATGACTAAAGATGTCTGCTGAAGACATGTTTTATATCATGCAGTGTGATCTTGATTAAACTACATGAGAATTGAAGTGGATTGCAAGAAACTAAAAATATTGCTAAAATTTTCTCTTGTTTCAATTCCATCTAGGTCAAGCTATGAAGCACGGATACTTCAAAAAGGGTGACGTATCCGTATCGGATACTTATCGGATACCGATACTCTTCGGATATTCGCAGATACGTATCAGATACTTCTTAAAAGTATCGGATACTTCTTAATTAATTTTTTATTAATTTTGAAGTATCGGATACTTAATTTTGAAGTATCGGATACTCAAAGTTACATATTACTTATAATATTTTGTTTAGTTCTTTGATAAGAGAAATATAGTGAGAGTTAAAGTAATAGAATTTGTCAAATTAATATATCCGTGTTGTCTCTCTCACTTCTTTCTCGCTTTCTCACTCTCTCACGTTTCTTCTCTCTACTCTCATTCTTTTTTTGGTGTTGACATGTAAGGATGATATTTAATTTGCATTTGCATTTACATTTGCATTTGTATTTACATTTGCATTTGCTTTTGCTTTTGCTTCTAGTTTTGGATGTTTTAAGAATGTTTGAGTACTTTTAGGTTAATAGGAATCCCTCTTTTTATTTATTAATTTACTTTTAAGTTTTATTTTTATGCATATTACATTATTAAAATTATAATTTTTTTTTTTTTTTTAAGAATATATCTCCGCTGTACCCGTATCATACTTTTTCAAATTTTGACATATCACTATATCCACATCCCGATATCACCATATCCGTATCCGTGCTTCCTAGGCTATCATTGATGACTTAAAAAAGTATATTTGCTGAAATTTTTATTTAAGAATAGTTTTTTGGCTTTAGCTAAGTTCTTGTGATATTCACTGATGAAGGGGAACAAGTTGAAGCTATTGACCTTGAAGAGTCTTAATTTTATAGGAATATTTCTTTATCAAGTTGTCTTTTGCTTTAGGTTTTATGTTTATGCATACTGCATTACTAAAAATTGTTAAAATAATATTTTTTACGAACGTATCCCTGCCGTACCCGTATCCTAATTTTTCAAATTTTGTCGTATCACTGTATCCGTATCGTATCGTATCCGTATCCCGTATCCGTATCCGTGCTTCCCAGAGGTCAAGGCTATAATTAAACATGGATCAGTGCATTCGCAAAGCGTTGTTATTGTGAGAGCACAAGGTAACAAAATATGTATGTAACATTTAGGTTGTGTTTGAATTTTTGAATGAGTAAGAATTTGTATTCTTTCTTATTCATTTTGCTCCATAAATTTCTATTCAAATCTAACTTCCAAACAGAATCCTAACGTTTCACTTCCTATATGATATTTCAATTCCTTACTCATGTTGCTCCTTAAGCCCACTTATTTAAGCTCTCGTAACAGCCATTTACATGTCTTAATGTCTCTATTTATCTTTATGCTATATCATGGAAAGATTCAAGTGATGAGAAGATTGCTGAAGAGGAAGCAGTTTGTAAACTTTGTTTTAATGGATTCAATGATGGAAATGTACTCAAGACAGTCTGTAGATGCACAAAAAATGCCCTCATACATGAAGATTGTGCTGCTAAGTGGTCGACGGAGAATCGTAACAACTGTGATTTTTGTGAGGGAGAGATTCAGAACATACCTATTACTTTGCTGCGAGGGCCAAGTTCTACAGAAAAGGAAGCTGGACAGGAATGCAAAAAATGGAGATGGTTTTCATCATTGAGAAGGTAATGGACTCCACAGATTATTGTCTTTCATCAAATTGGCAATAAAAATGATTAAAAAAATTGCAGCAAAGTCAGTGATAGTTTACGGTGCTACATTGATTAGGGCATTTGATGTTGTGAACTTTATAATATCATAATTAGCAATTTCTACTTCATTATCCTTAGTCCTCATAGTTGAATTTTTTTTATATGTCGAGCCATGTCAACTGAAACAAATGTTCAAATTTTCATACCTCAACTAATATCAAGCCACCCAACTCATGCCAGTTAAATAATCAACAAATTTGGGTCCCTGCAACAATTCAATGAGAAGCACATATGAATGATTTTAATTGACAAGCTTACCTTCGTCATTAGTTGCTTTTTTTTTTTCGTTTTTTTTTTTTTCGTTTTTTCTCACTGGTAATTGCTTGTGGATTTTCTTTCTTTACATGGATTGTTTCACCAATTTTTGCTCTATGTTGTGATACATATTTTTACATGCTGGGCAGGACATGGCAATATCTCAAGTCTTTCAAGTGAGCGCCTGGTGGTGAAGCATCCTATTAGAGAAATAGCAACGGGTGAAGGATGTAATCTGCTTTCTGGTTTTTATTGAGCTTTGTTTAGATTTGTCTTCTCTGTACCTTTGTTTAGATGTGTTTTATGTTCTTCTTCACAATTTCGTGATGTAGTATTGCTAGTAATACATTTATTATAAAAAAAAAAATTTTAAAAAAAAAAAAAACTGAAAGGAACCAATATACAATTGTGTGTATGTGTGTGTGAAGAAAGAATTTAAAGAGGGTCTTGTTATATGCACTTGTGATTTGGTAAAATTAGAGCAACGAGCCAGCCACTTGGTGATTTTCCATTGTTATTGTTTTTTATTGTTTGTGTGCCACCTCTCTTTTTCTTGCCAACATCTTTGATCTATTTAATTAGTTTACTTATAGTTCTTATGATTAGGTATCTTAAATCAATTAGACCACCTCAATTCACCAATGTATACAAAATGAAAAACAAAATATAAAGAAAAGGAGAAAGATGAGCAACCAATTGAATTGATCAAGAAGATATTGGAGTTGTACAATAAAAGAAACAGGAATATTGCATAAAACATTGAGAAATGAAAGAGGCAATCAAGGCAATGAAGTACTTTAGCCTTACAATAAGAAAGAATTTCATAGGCATAAGATTGACGTTGTGTTTGGGGGGATTTTGGGTGAGGGATTTTAGGAAGGAATTTTGAAAAGAAAAATGAAAAATGTAGGTGAAATGTGAATAAAATATATTAATATTTTATTTAGTTTTACACACTTTGTCCTTTCCTATTTAAAATCTCTTCTTAAATCTCTTAATCAAACACAGTGGGAAGGAAACCACTACATCAAAGAACAACCGAATACAAATCTATCAAACCTTAACAAACAAGAGGAATGAATTTTTGCCCTTGAGTATCTGAGATAAAATCCACCTCCACCATAAACATGTATATTATATTAGCATTTTTTTTAATCTACATAAATGCGTGATTATATAAATAAATATATTTTATTTTATTTTTATAATGTATCAATAAATACAAACTTAAAATTCAAGCAGCAATTATCAACCGTTATTATTTTGTGGATTAATTTTCAAGTGGTTATGAGATAATGGATAGATTTTTAAGAAATGATGAAAGGTATAAGTAGGAATCCAAAATTTCACTTTTTATATAGAAAAACAAGGGTAGTGTTTGGTTAAACTTTAGAATTGTGATTCCAATAAAAACTGTACGATTTCTGAATTGTTTTTCTGTATATTCAATTGTGAATCAATTACATTAAAACTAGTTTATATAACCCTGACAACTAACCAAAAAGGAAGTATAAGAATGGAACCAAAAAAGGAAATACAGTCATCACAATAATGCCTAGTATATATAAATATATTCTTACACCCCCATTCAAATTCAAGGTGTTTTAGCCGAAAACACAGAGAGTTTGTCAAGAAGAAACCGAAAATGAGCAATGGTGTGAGTCTTGGTGAAGAAGTCAGCAAGCTGTAGAGCCGAATGAACAAAAGGAAGCGAGATAAAGTCAGACTGTAGATGCTGACGGACGAAGTAACAATCAATCTCAATGTGCTTCGTTCGTTCATGGAAAATAGTGTTGTGGGCAATCTGAATAGCACTTCGGTTGTCACAGTAGAGAAAGGTCGGAGAGGAGTGCGGAACGCCTAAGTCAGAGAGGAGGCAATGAAGCCAGACAACCTCAGCAGTAGCATGAGCCATAGCACGGTACTCAGCTTCGGCAGTAGAACGGGTAACAACAGTTTGTTTCTTACTTTTCCAAGAAATCAAGGAATCACCAAGAAATAGACAGAAACCAGAAGTAGACTTATGATCAGTCACATCACCAGCCCAATCAGCATCAGCATAAAAGCCACCAAATCCAAGGAAGAAGTAAAAGACAACAACAAGCCCCAAAAGATGGTACCCCGGAGATAGCGAAAAATGTGAACCAAAGTAGCCCAATGGGTAGAGCGAGGAGCAGAAATGAACTGACTAACTACATGAATAGCATAAGCAAGATTAGGGCAAGTGGCAGTCAAATAAACTAAACAACCCACCAGCTCGCGATAGACCATGGGATCAGCCAGAGGGACATCATCAATAGAGTTTAGCTTCATATTAAGCTCAATAGGTATATCAGAAACCTTAGTATCAATAAGACCGGCACGGTAAATAACCTTATTAGCATATTTGGCCTGAGACAGAAAATAGTCCTTTGGAGAAGAGGCAATCTCAATACTAAGAAAATAGCGCAATGGACTCAGATCTTTCATTTCGAAGGTACAGAAGAGATGTTGCTTGACCTCAAAGATTGCAGAAGAGTCAGAGCCAGTGATGATTATATCATCCACATAGAGTAGAAGAGCAACAAAACCAGCTGAGGTATATCTCAGAAACAAAGCAAAGTCAGAAGTAGAAGGATAAATCCCAAGCTCGGTAACGACAGTCTGAAAACGATCATACCAAGCACGAGGAGACTGCTTCAAACCATACAGAGAACGCCGAAGATCACAAACCTGCCTAGATAAATGGAGAAGATAAGGAGGAGGACGCATATAGACCTCCTCAGTGATATGACTGTTAAGAAAAGCATTATTAACGTCCATCTGATAGAGAGGCCAATGTCGAACAGCAGCAACAAAAATCAAGGTACGAGCAGTAGTCATCTTGGCAATAGAGGCAAATGTCTCCTCAGAATCAATACCATACTCCTGTAAGAAACCCTTGGTAACCAAGCGAGCTTTGTAGCGCTCGAGAGAATCATCAAAATGAGTCTTAACTTTATAGACCCATTTGCAACCAACCAGATTCTTACTAGTAGGCAAAGGAACCAATTCCCAAGTGTTAGTCTTCTTTAAGGCAAACAACTCACTCTCCATAGTTTGAACCCAATTAGGATCCTGACAGGCCTCCATGTAAGACTGTGGTTCTGAAAAAGAATGAATAACAGACAAAAAGGTACGATAGAAAGCAAAAAAACATGTATTAGACCAACCTAACCTATTTGGAGGACAACGCTCACGAGTAGAATATCGGTGTGCAGCAGGATCAGAGTCGTCAGAAGCAGAAGAAGCAACAACAAGAGTAAAGACAACTGGTGGTGGAGGAGCCTGGCGACGAGAATAGACCAACAATGGATGAAAAAAAAAAGAAGTCGAATGATGAGAAGGAGCCATAGGTGATGTAGACGGAGAGGAGGAATGGGCTCAAGAGAAACAGTGGAGATGTACTCATCAGACGGGACCTTAGAAGGAAATGGGTCAATATGAACCAAATCCTCTTTGGAAACTGGAGCAGTGAGAGGGAGGAGCTGAAAGTAAGACAAATGTTCGAGAAAGGTAACATGACGGGAGACATAAAGGCGACGAGAGACAGGATCGTAACAGCGGTAGCCTTTCTAAGTAACACTGTAATCCAAAAAGACACAGAGGACAGACCGGACACTAAGTTTGGCCCTATCTTTGCAGGGAAGAAGGATAAAACAGGCAGACCCAAACACGTGAAGAAGGGAGTAGTAAGGAATTTGGGAGAACAAAGCCACATAAAGGAAACCAACCAGAAAGAAGGGGAGTAGGCATGTGGTTGAGAAGAAAAGCAATAGTAAGAACTACCTCCCTCCAGAATGGAGCCGGAACTGAAGCAGAGAGAAGAAAAGACCTAGCTGTCTCAAGGAGATAACAGTGTTTACGCTTGACTCGACCATTTTGGGCAGGTGTATCTGTATAGGAAGCTTGGTGAATGGTACCCAAATTAGCCAAATACTCAAAGAACTCATTTTTAAAATATTCCCCACCCAAGTCAGACCGTAACACTGTAATTATAGACCCAAACTGAGTAGTAATTATAGACTGAAAGGTACGGTATATGTGGGGATATGGTTTGGAAATACTCTTCCGATCCTGGGGGACGCTTGTGATCCTCTGGTTGTAACCTGAAAATGAATAAACACTCCGGTCGGGGGTGTCGGAATTGGCACTCCGACGGGCAAGTCAGTCTCTATACTCAGGATTACTTGTATTTTAAGTTCAGCGTAATGGTTCTCACCTCTCTCTTTCTAGCTGATATTCCTCTATTTATATCTTTTCTTTCTTGGGCCTCGGGGTTGGGCCCACCTTCAGTTTGCCATTCGACTTATTTTGTAGCGAACTGCTTTTCACTCGGCCCCTTGCCCAACCGGCCATTGGACCGAATAGGGAGGGATTTGAACACGCAAGACGGAGCCGAATACTATATATATCTCAACTCTCCAAGTTCAACTATTTGGCCTCTTTACGACTCCTAATTTCGGCCCCCACAGTATATCTGATAGAAATCGGACTTGTAAGTCAAAAGATAAACCCAAGTGTAACGGGTGCAATCATCAACAAATGACACATAGTATATAGAACCCCCCTTGGTGAGAAGAGGAGAAGGGCCCCAGACATCAATATGAACTAAAGAAAACGGTGTAGCAGATATAAAAGTACTGTTACGAAAATATAAGGCTATCATTTTGGCAAGTTTACACCTCCGACACTCGGTAAGTTGACTAGGAGAAACTTTACCCAGTATATTTGACTGAGCTAAAGACCGTAAGCAGTCAACAGGCAAATGCCCTAATCTGGAATGCCACAAATAGAAAGGACTTGACAGAGAATCTAACTAAAAAGAAGAAAAGGTAGTCGAAGAGGTAGTCATAGGCAGATGCAAGCTTTCTACCACATAGGGATCTCCAACTCTATGACCAGTCCCAATATGCTGCTTGGACATCCGATCCTGCATAGAACAGATAGAAGAAGAAAAGATAACATCAAAATCAGAGGCATCAAGTTGACTAATAGATAATAAACTGACAGATAACTGAGGAACATATAAGGCAGATGGAATAGAGACTGCAAACATAGCAGACAGTAAGTCAGACCCAACAGATATAATTGACATACTAGACCTATTAGTAACATTAACAGTAATAGGAAAATGAGGGGGAGTACAATTCTGAAGTAAAGAAAGATGAGGAGTCATATGATGAGAGACATCAGAGTCAAAAAGCCAGATAGATGAAAACATACCTGAAAAAGACACAAGCAAACCTGAATCAAGAGAGGAAACAATGGAGGCAGATGGAGATGGCTGGGAGGTAGACAGTATATGCTGAAGCCGGCTAATCAGAGCACTTAAGGAAACCAAGTCAGGATCAGGAGCTAGAGTAAATACAGTAAAATCGGTAGGAGGCCGAACAAACAGATATCCATTCTCGAGACAATAGTACTTCCAATGACCCCTTTGATGGCAGTAGGCACACTCATCAAGTGCCAGAGACATCGTAATAATTAGAGAGATGAAGGGTTCAAGCGTAATAAATCCAAAACATAACAAATGAACCAAACTAGGGTCAAGGGTAAGAACAAATAAATCGACTGAAGGGTTAAAGAGTAATAAACCCAAAATAATTAAATCAGAGATTCATGACCCACAAACCAGTCGATCAGAGAGAGGGAGCCAGAGAGAGAACCGGCCTTTGCGATGTGAGAGAGAGACCACTTGTGAGAGAGGCAGAAGTCGAAGTTGATGCAAACCAGATGCGATAGAGGCAAGAAGCAAAGGTCGCGATATGGGTCAAACAAGTCGCGATGTATTGAGCTTTAGAAATTCGAACAAAGGGCTTGGTGACGCACGAAACTAGGGTTTTGACTGAGAATAGACCAGATGAAGGTTGTCGATAGTCAATAGTGAGTTGTGAACCAGAAGCGTGGTCAATAATGAGTCGTCGTGACCAGAGACAGATGGAGAAGGAGCCTTGTGAACTTGATTGTAAGCAAGACCTTGAGTTAACAAACCAAAATCAGAGAAGGGACAGTGACGAGAGGCAAATTTCAATGCTAGGGTTCAGACAATGATGATAGACTTTGATACCATGTAATATTTCTGAATTGTTTTTTGTATATTTTATTGTGTATCAATTACATCAAGACTAGTTTATATAACCCTAACGACTAACCAAAAAGGAAATACAAGAATGGGACCAAAAAAAGGAAATACAGTCATCACGATAATGCTTAATATATACAAATATATTCTCATACTCATAGCCAAACTCTTCAAAATTCTATTAAAAAAAATTTTTAAAAAAATGTGTGTTTGGTTTGAGTTTTTTGGATTAAGTTTTTTGAAAACTGAGTTTTTTGATTTTTGTATTTTTTTGTTTTTAGTGAATATTTTTAACATTTTAAACATTTTTTTAAACTTTTTTAGATGCACCTTACTTAAATGTATTTAAAAAGTAAAAAATTTGTAAAAAAATATTTTAAAAAATTAATAAATACATAAATAAATAAAAAAATGTACTGAATTGTCGTTTTTTTTTTTTTTTGGTATTTAGTGAATTTTTTTAAAAAAAATTTCACAATTTTTTTTACTTTTTAGGTATATTTATGTTGGGTATGTCTAAAAATTTAAAAAAAAATTGTTTAAAATATTAAAAAAATTTAGTAAAAAAAAAAAATAAGAAAGTAAAATTTTTTGAAAATTGTTTTTGAAAAACTCTAACCAAGCAAATTTCTAACACCAACTCCAGTCTTTACTTTATAAAAACTATTGTTTTCTACCCACATAAATGGGTGGATTATATAAATAAATAAAACAAAATTTTATTTTTGTAATCTAACAATACATAAATTTTAAAATTCAAGCAACATTGTCAACAATTATTTTATGAATTACTTCAAAGTGATTATGAGAGTATGGGTGAATTTTAAAAAATGGTGAAGGGTATTTTAAGAGTACAAAATTCCGCTGGATATATTTAAAAACAAAATTCAAAATATGAGTCTTTATTATATATAATAATATAAATAAATAAATAATTCTACTTCTATTTTATTTTTAAAAAGTCAATTAGATAGTTGTTATTTTAATTATATTAATTTTACATTTCAATTATGGAATTGGTTGACTATGATATCTACAGTTAGAAGAAAGGGCTTTTAATTATCAAAAACTTATTTGGTGATTTGGAGTCAAATTCATCAAATGTCACGATTTATAGAACTGGAGGTCATTTTTTTTAGAGGAAATTGCAAATCAATTGTAAGATTAAAAAAATATATATATAGTCATGAAAAAATTTATCACTTTAATTATTAAAATTAATAAGTTTTACTAATTTTTTAACAAAAATAAAAAATAAAATTCCGTGAGAGTATCATAGCATCCTTGGGTTCTGACATCAGGGTAACTGGTTGCTGGTCAGATTTAATCTAATCTAAAAAAAAAGACTTATCATCATAATAAATGGGGAATGCACCAACCTTTAGGATAAGAGACAAAATTACAAGCGAAATACAATATAATCAACTCCACCAAATGAATAGAATGCTAATTGTGCTCCTAAGCCATGCTAACTTGTGTAAAAGACTAGCGTCCTTCCACGCCACTACCACCCCGGTGATAGTTTTACTACTAATTTAAAATTTGTTTAAAAATATGCCGAATTGCAATTTTCTCATTTTCTGAAGCCATCTCATCTCTCAGCAATTGAGTCCCACCACTCGAAAAGCTTTGCTCCACACGTGAGCAACTTGCTGCGAACACGACAAGACAGTTAAAAGAAAATTGGCGCCAAATTTTTATGAAGCTAAAAATGCTTCACGGGAAAACAGAGGTGGTAACCGTTGATAGCATTTTTATAACTTGATAAAAATGAGTCCGGATTCTTTACTTATTTGCGGTGCTTTCTATCGTGGTGCCAAAACGATATGGTTTTGACACTTTTTTTTCTTTTCTTTTTTTTGGAACTTCTCTCTTTTACACTCTATTTCCAAATTTGAGATCCAAATCCGAGAGAGACCACAAAGGCGATGGAGAGTGGGAGAAAGCAGTCGATGGAAACTAGTGACGGAGAGCGGCAACAGCGACCCCCACAGCATTCTGCGATTTATTATCATATCTGAGATGACACTGTTGGGTTTTTCCAGATGAAACAATGAAAACAAACTCAAATCAGAGAATTAGAGAATCCAAATGGTGGTTTTGATTAAAAGTCCCCTTCAGTTTTCACTCAAGAAAACAAACCCAAATCTGATTTTGATTGGCAAAATTTGATTTCTTCTTTTGATTTCTTTGCTCCGTGACAGAGTCACTCTATTCATCCACTTCACTACACTTTATTTCTTTTTCTCAATCAAATCTGGGTTTAGGTTCGGAAACTAACGAAGGAATACGAGGAGAGGATGACGATGTTGAATGTAATCCTACACTTGAAGGTTTTAAAACAGTAATGGGTAAACCAGTTCAAAAAAAAAAAAAAAAAAAAAGTCAACAATGGGTAAATGATGTAATTCCATGGCGGTCCTGAGATTTAGGGGGTTTAAGGCGAACTTTGAAAATGGGAGCCCCTCTTATATTGAAAAAAAAAAAATTCATGAATAAAACGATAAGTTATAACTTTTTTATTTGTTTGTAATCACAAAAAAATTTACTTGCACATATAATCATTAAAATTATAAACGAAACAATTTAATGAAACAAAATTAGGGCAAAAAAATTAGGAAAAATTATTCAATTAAAACTGATAAAGACCTAGGTAAAAAAATTTGGGCAAAATTATTTATTCTACTAAAATCTAATAGATAAAGAAGGTCAAAAAAAATTAAAAAATAGGGCCCACATATTGTATGTATTGTTTTTCTTGGGCCCAAACATTTTTTTATATATATATATTTTCATTTTGATAAATATAAGCAAAAAAACTACACTTATAAATAAATATGGGCTAAACAATACATGGACCTAATAAAATATTTTGAGACCCTTTAAATTGATCCTAAAATCAAAAAAAAAAAAAACATTGAGCCTATAATATTTTACCAAATTTGAGGGCCCTATTTTTGGGCCAAAATTTTGGAGCCTTACTGGCCTTAGGTCAGGGCCGGCCCTGTGTAATTCCCAATCTTTCTTTATGGCAGAAATCTAAGCTACCACTTCATATATATATATATATATACTTGTGTATGTCCATGCATGAAGGCACGGTGTAAATAATATTGGTACATATATTTTACAAAAATCAATTAACATAAATTATTAATATTGGTATCACATCCTTTATAAAAAAAATCAATTCAAAATGATAATAATTTCATTGCTATAGAAATCAATTATAATAAATCAGTTCAAGATATTGTACAGTGGCAGTTCATTTAAGTTAAAATATAATTTATCAAATTCATTACTAAAAGTTGAAGTTAAAATATTAATTTGTATTTGAAATTTTTATTGAACTTTTTATAGAATTTCACCATTTAAAAAAGTATAGTATTTATACTCATTCTCATTCTCTCTCTCTCTCTCTCTAACGTCTCTCTTTCTCATTTCCTCCTCTCATCCTCTCTCATCTTTTAACAAACACTACATCTCCTCTCAAAGCTCAAATAACAAATCCTTTATTTCCTTTGTTCAATCTTCTTCTCTCTGTATTTTTTTTTCACTCTATTTTATCTTAAATTTGTGATTTGATTTTGTTAAATCAAAAAAAAAATCAGCACCCATTTCAAAAGCTTTTTTCAAAATCATAAAAAATCAACACTCATTTTCCATTAAGAAATTAAATCCATTTCATAAATCAAACTGAAAATAAAAATATATTTCTAAAATCAAAACCCATTTTATAAAGATCAACTATTATTTCAGACCTAAAACTTTTTAAAAAATTAAATCCAAATCCGTAAGCTACAGAAAAAAAAAATTATATACATAAAAAACAAACAGAACACACACATCAAATATGCTACAGATCTTTAAAAAAAAAAGGAGAGAGAGAGAGAGAGAGAGAGAGAGAGAGAGAGAGGGGGGTGGAATGAGTGGATTTGAACCTTACACCACTCCTATGAGAGCAAATTTTATCCTCAACGCAGTCCTAACCCGACTTTTTTGGCATTCATATGTCTTCTTCTTACAATCTTACCAAGCTACAAAGTTGACTTGTTTAAAGCTAATATAGTCAAAGAAAAACTTCCAAACAAATAATTTCTTAACCGTTCATTACATCCACAGGCCATTAAAAAACTTAAATGCAAACAAATTAGCGAAAGTGTATGGTAATTTCATATCAATATCATGGGACTTTTATTACTCCCAAACAGACCTCTGTATTAGACCAATTTCTATACACCAAAACTTGCATCAATGTACACTGAAACAATGACATCGAACACAAACAGATAATTAATCCTATAAAGTTTTACTCATCATCAATTTTGACAACAATAACAATAAAAACTGCAAAACCTAGATCATGCAAAAATCGAGAATAGCTTTTTGAATAAAACCCAAAACCTAATTACAATTAAATATTGTATCATCGAAATAAAAACTTAGATCTTGTAGAGTAAAACAATCAAAATGAAATGTGGATTCTGAGACAGAGAGAGAGGACCTCGATGACATCGAACACAAACAGATAATTAATCCTATAAAGTTTTACTCATCATTAATTTTGATAACAACGACAATAAAAATTGCAAAACCTAGATCATGAAAAATCGAGAATAGCTTTTTGAACAAAACCCAAAACCTAATTGCAATTAAACATTGCATCATCGAAATAAAAACTCAGATCTTGCAAAGTAAAACAATCAAAATGAAATGTGGGTTCTGAGACTGAGAGAGAGGACCTCGAGTTGGGCAGATTTCATGGCGATGGGGATGCAGATGAGGAAGATACCAGCCATGGCAATGGCAGTGTTGCGCTTCTAGTGCTTGGGTTTGTAGTACGAACCACCATTTATGCTCTATACTTTGTTTCTGAAGTCTTTGTCGTGTGCTGCATCTCTGTGGTGTCCGTGATCTCCTCATCCTTCACCCATCTTCACTTTCTCTCTCTTTGTACGGTGGCGATGACTGGAGGAGGTGATGAGTAGCACCATGGCTGGGTCGCGAGAGAGTCGTCGGAAAGAGATGCGTGGGTGTTTTGAAATTTGAAAATTGGGAGTGAGATTGAAAGAAAAAAGGAGGAGAGTTTATAAAGAGAGGTTGATGAGCGTAGTCTCTCTTCTGGAGGGAGTGGATGGGTTTGTTTTGAAATTTAAAATGTGAAAATGTGAGGTGCAATAGATGAGGATGGGTGGTTGCAAAGTTTGTGGCTCTTGGCAGGAAGTTCAGGTAGAGTGAGAGAGAGAGAAGGTTTTTATTTCAGCTGTCCATCTAAATATAAAAATGAATCACGACCATTAAAATGTCCTAGTAGGACAATTGTCTCTAGGATAAATTCAAAAATCCTCTTCCCTTATTATATAGATGTTAAAGATTCATATTAGGTCTAAATTTACGAAGTCTATCAGGTATTCAATATATTTAAAAATAATAATTAACTGTTCAAATTCATTTAATTTGTGGACTATAAAATTCATTAATTTAATCTCTACTACACACAGTAAAATCTGGCTCCTAATTTTGGGATTGCAGACTTTTCTATATAATGCAAGTAAAAATAAGTGAACAAAAGGGAGAAAATAAAAAATAAAAAAAAAATGGAGAGAAAAATAAAAATAGGAGAAAATAAAAAAAAAAGAAAAAAAAGAGAGGAATGTGGGATCATGGGATCATAGAAGGATGGGTGAGAAAAGAAAGGATGGATGAGAAAAGGAAAAAGTAAGAGAGAGAAACGAGAGAATAAGAAATGTACATGTAAGATATTTTTTTGAAAATATATCTCAGCCGTTGTTTTATAATTTGAATAGATCTAAGCGATCAAATGTCTTAGTAGGACAAATTCAAAAACCATTATGCTTTATTTTATATATATATATATATATATCCAGTGCTCCAATCAACCACAATTTCTCATCATGAGTCTCCAACAAATTACTCTAAACACAAATTAAACTCAACCCATCAATTTCATTTCAACCGTGCTACATACCTCCACTGGGGGTCGACCCCCAGTGAGGTGGCAGCCCCTTATTTGCTGAAACTAAAAAAAAAAAAAAAACAGTTTTTTTTTTATCCACTCCCGGAGTGACACCTCACTAGGGATCGACCCCCAGTGGGGGTAGGAAGTATTTCTGATTTCATTTGGCACTACACCAATTTTTTTTAATGAAAACACAAACTAACGAAGAAATCGGTTTTTTCAATTTTTGGGTTTCATAGCTTTAGAAATTGATTTTACCGTTTGTTTCCATTTTGATTATTTATGCATCTAAACCAATTTGCAAGAGGAGATTGAGTTTTTTCTATTGTGAATGAGCCATATCTCTCTTCCTTGTGCAAAGAAACCCTAGATTGAAATTATAGTAACAACACTTAATCGAAACGAAAGTGTAAATGCGAAGAGAAGATGAAGCCTCTTTTTTTCAGAGGCTTTGGCGGTTGTGACGACGATGATGGTAGCGTGAGAGTTTTTCGATGAGGTAGGGAAGCGAAGGGTTTCGTCTTTGATGCTGGTGATTCCTCTTCCTTTTCCTTCATTGTTTTCATTCTCTGCGTTTTTTTTTTATTTAAGTCAAGTTGTAATGTTATTGTTCTGTCAAAAATTTAAATGCAACATTTTTCAAGAGAAGAAGAAAGTGTAGGGACATTGAAGTGTAGGAGAATCTGCATTGTGAATGCTTTATAAAGAAAGTTAACAGCATGCTTGGTAAAAGGGAAAATATCAAATAAGTTTTATTTTTTGAGTGAAATTATCATTGAGTCTTATTAACGGGTGATGCTATGGTACATTTGGATGTACCATACATCAGTTATGAAATTATGTGATTTGATATCATAACTAATATCATATAAATCATAACTATTCTCATATTAACTCATAACTTAGTTATGTTTAATTATTTATATATACCATATTATCTCATAACTATCATATAATTAAATTATTTTAATAATTTAATTTTGAATTGGCAACTGGGCTAACCGGTTGCCAAACAGAGCAAAGTAAATCAGAAGTCTAAGGGTTCCAAGTCAGTTGCCTCCCTCTCTTGCTCTGGTTCGTGCTCTGGCTCTTCTCTTCTCTTCTCCTCCCTCCTCTCTTCCACCATAGCCGAAGCTGCAGCGATTGTCGAAGTCCAACGGTCAAGCGTCGGGGCCACCGTTCTTCACCTTTCTCTTCTCTTCCACCATAGCCGAAGCTTCCGCCATGGCCAAAGACCAGCTCTGTCGGCGCTTCACGCCACTGTTGTCGACATCTACTTCACATGGCATCACTCTGTTCACGTCTCCACCATGGGTTTGTCAGCAAATATTTTCCCTTCTAGTCGAATTGAATATTTACGAGAGCTCTCTCAGAGGTCGGTATGTTCCTATTTACTGACCACCCAAGATAGCTATGCCATTGTGGCCTTGTTTTCAAAACCCTAACCCTTATTGAATATCTAATATTAAGGTTTGTTCTCAGTCAAAATTAACATTTGTAACCACCCAAGATAGGGCTTTGATTTCAAAACCCTAACCCTAAAAAGTGAATAGCTGATGATATTAAGTTTTGTTCACATTGAAAATTAACATCGGTTCTCAATCATATTGGCATTTGTTTAATTGCTTTCTCTTTGCTATAGCATTATACGTCTACATGCTGATTAAACACACAGGTGACCCAGCTCAAGCTTTTTTGAGAAAATCTAAAAGTGCACCTAAGGAGAAAAATCTAAACGAGTTTTTTTTTCAATGTAAATTTTTATATAAAATAAATTTTCTCTGTTTTTAAGCTACAAAATTACTTTTAAGTTTTAGTTTTTTTTTTATTATTATTTTAAAATAGTTTGGCAGATCCAAATTTTTATTAGACACAAGTAAAATAAAAAATCTGGACATATAAAACAAACACTAATTTTAACATAATAATGTGTAAAAGAAAATTTATAACAAAATAATATAATCTAATTGGTGTATTTACTTATCTTAAAATGATCTGTGGATCGAGCTTGAATGGTGTTGTTTGGTAGAATAATTTATCTGGGCCTTGTTTCGATCATATGATTTTGTTATGAAAACCAATAGATATGTAAGAAGTTGTAGACCTTGTTTGAGTTTCTGATTAATATGTTAGAATCAAAAGAGCCTTCTTGGATTGTTTAGTACTTCCTGATATGAAATTTTGGATTTGAAAGTTGTGTGCAAGATTAGTGTGATATGGGAAAACCCAACTCATCTTAACACTCTTGTTCAAATTAGAGCTTTATCAAAATTTTCCAAAAAATATGACTAATTTTTTTTGATGAATTCTTTTCTTTCAACTTAGGCTAGTTGAAGACAGGTGCAACCAATTTTCTTGATGAATTCTTCAAAAATTATTATCTAGAAAATCATTTCGTTGTGTGTATGTGTATTGTGGTTTTATTGAACCCTTTGATAATGATAATCTTGAACATTGTTTACAGATTCAATGATAATACTTCTTGTTTACCCATTTTTTGGTTTACTGGAAACTTACTTTCCTATGAGAAATGTTACTTTCTCATATTTGTATATTTAAGATATATACATATATATATATATATATGCGCGCACACACACAGGGGTGACCATTGGTTCAATGGTGAAAATCTTAGCCTAATAACCTTGAAGTTATGAGTTTAGGTCTCGAGGCAGCCACTTTGTGTACTATGTCAAAGGTTAGGTGTGTACCTAATCTTTTCCCTCCCCAACACATATTAATGTGTACTATTTGGGCGTTGTTTATATATATATACACACATAGATATAGCATATCATATGCATATAGGTATGTATATATGCATACATATAATCTACCCTTACACCCATTAGTTTTCCTGATTGTTTGTATCGATCTTTAGACCTTGAAATCATATATTTAAGAAATTAGTAATTATATCTCTTGTATTAATTTTTTTTTTTTTACCAATTTTAGATTTACGGTGAATCTGCAGCGTCTAATTAGGTAGCATAATGGGGAAATGAGGAGTGGTACCTGGAGGACCCAAGACTAATAGCCCTTAGTAAATGGTTTTGTGTTACCTACTCTTCAGGGAAACATTATTTGACCTTCTCTCTTGACTTCTAAGTTAAAGTTGCTTTTAAATAGCAACTTTTGTGGTAGTATGCCATTTGTTATTCCTTTTGTTTTCAACTATTCTTATTGAAATGTTAGTACCTATGACTCATCAATTATGCCAATAGGCCATTGACAGAACTTACCCATGCTTTGGAAGTTTGGCAGTGATTGCAATTGCAAATTAAAACCTTTCAACGGGTATGGCAAGGAAAAAAAAAATTAATTATGGTTTTGGAAAATATGTCTGCATCACTTGCATGTTCTATTCATTTGTGCAATTGCAGATTTTGTACTTTTTTCTTACAGAAAACATGTTGCTATTGTTTGATTATTGAAAGAACAAGGTAAAAATTGACTTCTAACATAGTCCAATTATTTGAAGATGGTATAGAGCATCTTGGATGTGGACTAATGGGAATTTGTGCTCCAATTCAACATTCTAGTGTAAGTTGTAGAAATGTTTTATTTTAATTTTTAGTCAAAGCCTTTTGGATTCCATTTTAAAATAGTATTTTGTATGCATTGAACGTTGAAAGCATATGGCCTTTTTTTTAAATGTGCCTTTTGGATTTCCCGAAATCTCCAAGCAATCAATGTTGTATGGTACATTCTAATCGTGCTTTATTTACATTTTTTGTTACTTAATAACTATCTTTCTAGAGAAAAAAATGCATACATTGCTGTGCTAGTTACTTTTTAAGAAGAAAACAAATTGATAGGTACTATTGTTTCTGTTTACTTTTTAACGGTGAACATATAATTTTTTCCTTAGCTCCATGTTTGTCATAATCTTATTCACTTTGGTATAGTTCTCTCTCTCTCTCTCTCTCTCTCTCTCTCTCTCGCAATTGAAGGTTGTTCATCATGGCTTGCCATATGAAAGTGTTCCATGGGAGCTAATTTTAATTTAAAACTTTCTTTTTAAATGGATGGATTTTCTAAGCTTATATTTGCTTTAAAATTTGTATGGGTGCTTTAAGTTTTCCATTGTCCCATGTCTCCATGTTGATGATAGAGATAAGAATGTCGTAGTACCCCTTGACATAAACGCACACCAGCCCCAGTATTTTTGTTCAAGAGTTCTATGGTTATTCTAGCTTTCATGTGTGGACACATACTAGCAAGGTGGGTAAGTACAAGGTTAGGTGGGTTTGTGATTCAGGACTTCTCTCTTGCCAAAGTACAGCTTTTGCCAACTCATACGACTATGATGGAAAAAAAAAATGTCCTCTTAAGATTCAATGAGGAAACTTGACTCGGGCATTATGTTTATTCACTAAAAGAATTACCCTAGAAACAATAAGCCTAACAGAAAATATATATAGTACTTAAATAGTACTTTCTTTTGCTCAAATGTGTTTTGTCTACTTTGTTTTATCACATACCTTTAGATTTGAGTTTTGAACTCTTGCTTTAGAATATCAAAGGAAGCTACCAAGGAGAGTTACTGATTTTAAAGAGGGATTATAGAGCAAACATAATAGTTGGCCAAGGTTGGTGGTGTGTTTTCCTATACCTAATCTTAATCTTCTCCTTCATATTTGGCTTCTATTTATTATTATTATTTTTTTTTATACAAGTTTTGGATTCTAAAATTTTGTTGTGGTTTTACTCTAAAACTGAACACTAAACCAAAAGACTCCATGCTCACCCTTCATCCAAATTATCTCTCACCTTCACATATTGAAAAACTTCATCAATTATCAAAAGACTCCATGCTCACCCGTCATCCAAATTACCTCAAGCCATGGCAGTGTCACCCATCAACACCAAACCAACCCAGAAATCCCTCTTCTCTCTCCTACCCAAATCCAGAACTCTCCATTCAAGAACCATCATATCAAACACCCTCCATGAAATCAACCAAACAACACAACCCTTCTCAGCAGGCAAAATCAAACGCCTAGTTCTCAGCCCAGAGGGCAGAACCAAACTCAACGCCTATCCTGACCGAGATTTCTATGCCTTCCCTCACTTTGTCACCCATGTCGACGACAATTTTATTGCCACATTGACTAAACTTTACAGAGAAAGGTTGAGCCCTGGCTCGGAGATTCTTGACCTTGCTAGCTCATGGGTTAGCCATCTACCCAAAGAAGTTGAGTACAAAAGAGTGGTGGGACATGGGCTCAATGCACAAGAGCTTGACAAGAACCCAAGGCTTGATTATTTTTTCGTCAAGGATCTTAATTGTGATCAGAAACTTGAATTGGAGAGTGGCTGTTTGGATGCTGTGTTATGCACTGTTAGCGTGCAGTATCTTCAGCAGCCAGAAAAGGTAATTCACAAATCACGATTAATGATAGGAACACAGAATCTGATCATAGAACTGGACATAGAATGCTATGCTATGTAACTAATTTATGTGTATGTGTAAAGTTCAACTGTTAATTCACCAAAATTGATATGTGATGTGGCTTTAGTAATTCAAGGGGAAATTAGAGTTCATCATTCTCTGAAATTGCTACCCTCGACAATTTTCTTCTCTGGCAACATGACAAATGTAAGAGAGACAACTTTGTAAGATTAAACAAATGCCTGCAATAGAACTGAAACTTGGGAAAGATTTGGGTATAATAATCTCTGTGTTTGTGTGTGTGTGTGTGTGTGATTATTGGAAATTGGGAATTTTGAGGGATGTGATTATGATGATCATTAGGTGGTTTTGATTGTAGGTAATTTACAATAGGGAAACGGATCAGAGTCGAGGTTTTGGATTCGTAACAATGAGTACTGTCGAAGAAGCTGAGAAGGCTGTTGAGATGTTCCACCGTTATGTAAGTTTGATCCTTTTCTATTCATCTTTTTTGGGTTTCTCTGTTTGGCACTTCAATTTGGAGTCATGCTAAAGATAGAATTATTTGTTCCTTTGTCATTGTTATCGGTAAATTATATTTCAAGCTTGATTCTTTTGTGAAAGATTTGAATTTTTAGTTTGCTGTAGTGGATAGCTATGTGCTAGGTATCCAGTTCTCTTAATTGCAATGCGGTGTTTTGACAATACATTAAACAACACTTTAAATTGACAATCCCACTACATCCCCTAATTTAGCACCCCCAATGACGTGACTAAGACCATGTGAGCAGTCCACACTCCTCTCTCTCATCTTCCCTCTTATTTCACGTCAACAACTTCTTTGTGAAAGTCTTGGTTGGCCTTCCTATTATGCATCTTTTTTGTCATCATTTCATTCTGATTTTTAAATTCCTTTACCTTTTTGGTGCTTAATTTATTTAGATCTCCTGATAGCTCAGTTTGCGAGTACATTTTCTTTCGCCATGTTTTGGCTAACTAATTGTAGGTTTAAGGGTGTGTCTCCTAACAAGCCTTTGTATCCATAGCCCATAAATTTGTAGGCAAATATATGGTTGCAGAAAATGGGTCGGTAGCTTGATCAAAATACAATGTTTTCAATGGTCCAACTGTGCTTCAATAATCTCTTCTTCTTGGATTAATTTATCAACAAAAAAAAAAAAAATCTCTTCTTCTTGGATTAAAAAAGAATAGGGATAACAAAGAAAAAGTACTTTCAATCTCTTGGTTGAAGTCACTGTATATCCCACTTATTGTTTGCTGCCAGTAGGGGACAGTTCTCTAAAGAATGGCAAAGCTAGTTGCCATGGGGGTCCAATGGTGAGCTATATATGGCTTGTTATTGCTATATTTTGCCTTGTAGTTCCAAAAATTCTACTCCAGTGGTAAATTATGTGGCTTGCTATATATCACCTATGGCTAAACTTAGCACTTAATATAGCACTTGGTTTACCTATAGGTAATATCTTTGTCTACATCTTTCCTCTTTTAGGACCCAAATATAGCATTTTGATTTGACATTTTGTGAGAAAAATTGAAGAAATTTTGCATTGCACCATTGGAGCAACATTGCTGGAGTAAAGCATTTTGACACTATTCATTACTAAATCAAATTAGGGTAAATTATAAATACACCCCCTGAGGTTTGCTTAAAATACGAATTGTCTTCTGTGGTTTGGAAAATTACAAATGCCTCCCTATTAGAATTTTTTATTTAACAGAATTAATTGAAAAAGTGAAATTTCTAACTGTTCACATATACAATAATAAAATTATCTGAATTATTAATTGAAATAAAATTTTAACATTATTAAAAGTTGTTAATTAACTTTATGATTTATTAATAAAAGAACCTATTTGTTATGAAATTAGAAACTTTAGGGGTATAATGTAATTTCTAAAACCATAGAGGATAATTTGTAATTTAAGTAAACCTCAGGGGGTGTGTTTGTAATTTACCCATTATATTATTATAGCACTAACTAGCTCTTATTTAACTATTGGAGATGCTAACAGAACTTGTGGATGTAGCTGCAAAGTTAGAAGAGAAGATTAAAATAAATCTTCATATGGAGCCATAGGATATAACATAGCTCCTCTTACTACTTGTGGGAAGGCCTTGAGCTTAAAACAGGCAGCATTGTTGATGGGAATGTGTAGTGTGTGCTTCACTTTCATGGAACAATTTGTTTTCTCCTAGGTTTGCTCCTGACACCAATAATAATTTGGTAACATGAGTATTAATAGATAGAGTAGAATGTAGTTTAGGGCCTACTACTTTGATGTCTAGATCCCTTGGTCCTTCAAGGGCACCATGGTTGGACCTTATAAAAATTGGCATCTTTAGTGCATTATGCTAATGACATCAATGAGAATAAGGTGAAAGGTTTTGTGTGTGTCCGTGGCATAAGCTTGCTCTCATTGTACTTTACCACATCTGAGTTCCCTGGATATCTCATTGATTCTTGAAATGCTTTTGCTTGTTGAATTTAATACTTTCAATTGCTTTAAGCGAAATAAATGGAAGGTTTTTGACAGTAAATAAAATTGCTCCAAGAGGGTCACGCCCAGAAAGACACAGGCGATTGAACCTTCTTTCGAATTTACATTGGTAACTCTGCCATGGCAAGTGGATAATGCTCGCCTCAGCGGTCTTGATGAACATGGCAAGGTGGTGGATGCGGGGTTGTTTATGGCGGACACTGGCCGTTCACGTGGTTTTGGCTTTGTAACAATGTCTAGTGAGACAGAAGTCAATGATGCGATCGTTGCTCTTGATGGACAGGTTATATATATGCTCCTAGATTTTTCCATTATCATCCTAAATAAGCTCATTTCTGTTAAAATACTTATGGTCTGTAATCTTTCACGAGGCTTGCTACTATCTTTTGTTTCCTATGAGCATGTCTTTTATTGTTTCCTGATTTAAGTGTAACTGGTGGTGCAGAGTTTGGATGGGAGGGCAATCAGGGTCAATGTTGCTGAGGACCGACGTATGCGTGGCTTGTTTTGATTTGAGATGAGTCTTGTTGGATGGTTAAAATGTGCTTTCAAGTCTAGTAGAATTGTTATGGTAGAGAAAAGTTCGGTGTTATCTTCATTGTTCTTTCTATCTCTCTCCTTGTTTCATTCTTTGTTTCTTTTGTGATGATTTTTTCTAGTAGCAAGGACAGCTTGTTATTAAGAGCTGAGAGTTCCCCAAGAAATTTCTCTTAATTTTATTTATTTTTATTTTCAGTTTTCCTTTTTTTCACTTTTTTACTTGACAGTGATGTAATATTTTGTTACGTTTTAATTAGTTTAATGGATTAGTTCCTATTAATGTGAGATTTTAGTAGGTGCCAATCTTTTTTTCCTACTTCAAAGCTGCATGAATTTCTTTCAGGTTTTAACTTACGCGGTCTGTTTTCATCCACGATCTGTAGTTCCAAATTTTGTTCATGTGATGGCCAATTCAATGACATCAGATTATGAAATTTTCTGGCTTCATTATCTCTTAAATGATTTTAATGTTTAATCCTTCTCTTGCTTTGGTTGGTCTATAAACTGATTTTTTGCGACACTGCAACCAAATGAGCAGTAGTACCTCAAGATAATTTTATTTAGTTTTGATAATTTAATGTTGTTTCAAATGATGAAAGCTAAAATGACATCCATTCTTTTTGTTGCATTAGGGCCAGCCATAATTTGTTTTTCATTTACAAGACATTTCCTACATGGCGAAACGACATGGATCGAGAATCAACAAGAATTCAAGAACTCAATCAATATAGAAGAACCAGAGCCACCAAGTATGGTAGAAACCTATCTTCATCTAGAACAATATGATTACATGATATCAAATTCTGGATTTTTAACGATTGTACAATTGCACATGAGATTTGATTCCAACAATTTCACCTGTGCAAGACTCAGTTTCTCATTTTCCCCAATTTATGGGTTTTAAAACTTTCAAATCTATGCCTCATGGCTGATTTGAGCATCAATCACCCGGTTAAAGATTCGTGGAGCAACAAATCAAACAATAAACTTCAAATTTATTACATTTATTAAAGATTCGTGGAAAAACAAATCACTCCAGATGGTTTATTACATTGGATGATTTCCACAACACGGTCAAGATTTCTAGGCGGCACTTACAATCGGTTTTTAAGTTGCTTCTCAGAAAGAGTCATCAACCTGCATATTAAAAGTAAGACGCTTAGATTTCAACCATGAACGTGCAGCCATCAACTCGAACTAAAGTCTAGCTTTTGGATCACCTAAGCCTGTTGCCACAACTCCCATACCACCAACAGATGTAACACCCACTTTTTCCTGGTCAGTTGATTTTGTAAGAGCAGTTTTTTCACCATCAAACTTGCATACAAGTTCATCGATCTTTCGAAATTGATACGGCCATCTCGCATTGTATAGAAATTGGTGAAGATTAAACCGGCTGCCCTCTGGTGAATAACTCTACATACCGAAGTTCACAAGGGGCCAAAAAAAAAACCTTCACACCAAATAATTTGAATTTTGCATCAAACAAAACATTATCTACAAAACTAAAATCTCTGTAAACCTTGTTACAATTATATAAAAAATAAAAACCCATATCTATTTCATGGATTTGTAACAGACCAAACCCAAAAAATAAAATTTGAACTCAATTCTGAACCCCACAAAAATTCATATTTCAGTCAAAGAATTTTCACAAGCAAAACTTGAAAATTAACAAAAGTTCACAGGAATAAATAAATAAATATGAAAATGAAAATAACCCTTCACACCAAATAACATAAATTTTACATCAAACAAAACATTATCTAGAAAATTAAAATCTCACTAAACCCTAAACCCATATATATATATATACATATATTTCATAGATAGACGAAAATGTAAATTCATACCTCAACCATCTCCACATTTCCAGCTCGTTCAAACAACCCAGCAAGAGTAGCACAATACGTAAGGAAATTAATGATTGTGGGTACTCTGTATCTTTGTCACTCTTTGAACTTATTAGTCTAGTTTCCAACATTTTGGAAGTCATCTTCATGATAAATCACGCAAATTTGTGCAAATATTCATATATTTATCATGTCATCATAAACAGAATTATATAAAATTTTGAAAAATTACTAGTACTTAAATAAGTTACACTCAAATGGACTTGTAATAAAGCTGAAAAATAGCAATAATATGGATAAAACTTTACTGCTATTTGAATATATTGACTAAATTTAGGCAAACATTGCATGATTATTTCTAAACCAAAATCAAACAACAAACACAACCAAAAAATAAAAGGAAAAAAATACATCGAACTCCAGAAGTATGCAAGAATGATCAGACTCAGGTTTGTGAAGTTCTCTCTGAACAACAACATTAACTCTTTAGGCAATTCAAAACACTTAAAGGCTAGTAAAAATATAAACAGTAATAACAATGACATAAAAAATAAAATAAAAAAACACTCTACCTTTAGTATCTATGTACATCCACTCAAGCTATAGAAATCAGAATTTAATATATGAACCTTTCTATTCTCCAAAACAAATTTGCATTTTGTTTGTGTCACCAAATCAAGCTTAGCTTTAGCAGAGTGTAACTTAGTCACTAGGTTCTTCACTACATCATTTTGAAATTCCAAAGACAAATGAAACACTGAAACTCCATAATAGCCAAAAGGATCATGAAATGATGTCCATACCACATTTTTTGAAATGATATAGCTCTTAACACTACACTTCCCTGTAAGTTAAGTTCAATAAGTTAGAACAACTTACCTTGTTCATAAGATTTTTATTTATATTTGTGAATGGGGGCACTACTACTCAAAATCAGGTAATTGTTTGGGATTAAATGTAGTTATGGTAGTTTATTAGCTTGAAACAGGAAAACACTATCAATTCAAAAAAAAAAAAAACATCTTCATGATAATTCTAGGTCAGCTATCATACTCTTCTGATGGTTGTCATGTTTTCCCATCAAAATAAAATCACCATTGAAGCTTGACATACAATATGCATCGAAGCAAATTTTCATAAATGCCATCTAACATTAAGAAAAACTTCTTTTTAATCACACTTCATACCTTCAGTTTCACCTATTTGCTCACCAGTTTTATCCTTGATCTGCACGGATTAAAATCAATATCATTAGAAGAATTTTTGTTTGGAAGTAAAGAGTTAAATATAATGTTTTTTTTTTTGGGGATAAATAATCAAACTTTATTAAAAAAGCATCAAGGCGATACAAAGAGTTAAATATAATTTGAAAAAGCTAGAAAAACAAAATTATTCGAGACCTCCATCCAATAGGGACTAAACTGGGTGCACCATTTTTTTAAAACAAAAAAAAACAAATGGATCAAAAGGCTTATTTAACTAGTTAAACAAATGGACTTTAAACTCAAATGGATCAAATAAACAGATTTCAAATAAAAAATAAGGCAATTCATATCAGTTACATGAGTACAAAATTCAATTACTCACACATCAAATCTCACACACAAGCCAAATTTCAAGTATATATATATATATATGGAATCAACACAACTAACAAACATAAAAAAACCTAAACCTATTCAAATCATATTTTCCTAATTTTATAAACCAACCCAATGAGTTCACAAAGGTGAAATGGGCAGTTTCGAAGAAGGGGATTTCGGTCTAGGGTTTCATAGAATGGAGATAGAGAAAGGGAGAGAAACAAAAACATTAAATAACACAAACAATCAACCAAAGCTCATAAATTACACCTGGAAAAACAAAATCAAGTCTTTCTTCAAAGGAAATGGGACTGAATGAAGATGGGTTTTCAATTTTTTTTACTTAATCATACAAAAAATTCCATATCCTCTACTTGAAAATCCTAAATTTGAAAATTTCCTCTTTGCACAGACAAATCGAAGATAATACAGTAAAAGTAAGGGCTTTGGGCAATTAATGAACTACATACAAACCAGTTTGTAATCGAGCTCGAATACATCTAGGGCTTCGTCGTCGCTGCAGGGGGTTGGGCGTTATCCAATAGGTTGTTTAATTTGGAGATGACGGTGGAGACGAAGGTGGTGGAGACGATGGCAGGAAGTGTATGGACAGGTGTGGGTTAAAATCAGTTGTCCGAAATAAAACAGAATAGGAGAGAAAGGTGTGGGACTTACCTAGATGTCGTGATGGTTGTGGCAATGGACAGCGGCGACGATTGGAGAGAGAGAGAGAGAGAGAGAGAGCGTAATTTCTTCAAATGTTAGGGCTGAAGAAAAGGTCCAGGGGTTTGTCAAAAAAAAAAGGGAGGGAATTTTGGTTTGGACAAAATTTCGAGGGTTTGTTCCAATTTTTTTGACAAAAATAATTTGGAGGGAAAACTATGATACATTTGATAAAGTTTTTTACTATTAACAATTACAAAAAATAAAAAAATTAAAAATAAATCATGATTTGAGTATTATAATAAAATAAATTATTAATTTTTTATTTATCAATTTAAATCTTAATTTTTTTATTTGTTTTTAATATAAATCATTGTCTATTTTTGTGTATTATAGTCATCAACCACAAAATGTATAACCACATCACTAATTAATGTAACAAAAATATTTAAAATTTTTAGAAACCAGAAATATCGTAATCAAGTCACAAAATTTCGTAACATAAAACACAAAATACGTAATGATATCACTAATTGGCGTAACAAGATTGTTCAAAATTATTAAAAATCACAAATATTGTAATTAAGTCACAAAGTTTTGTAACATCAACCACAATAAGGTTGAAACAGACAGAGAGAGTAATGACAAGCTCGAGGATCCTAGTGTAAAGACATAGGAGTAGAGAGAGGTGATCGAGGTTGAGAGAGCAAGAATCCAGCGAGAAAAAACTACCAGTGTTGATCATTCGATAATCTGAGCAAAATAGAGGAGTCTAAGTGAGAAATAGAGAAAGCTGAGGCACAACTAAGACAAATTGAGGGAAATAAAATAGAACAAGAAAAGAAAAAGAGGAATAGTTAGGATATGTGTCATCCCAAACTCAATCTGACATCGAGACTAATCTAACCATCTCAAACCCAATCCTAAAAAAGTTCAAATTCCAAGTCCGGTCACTTAATCCAATAAATATAAACTATTATTTTCTTGAATGTCTATTAAATGATTTAAATCTTTTTATATATCATTGAATTCAGAATGTTAATAAAATTAAATGGTAAAATGAAAATGATTTTTAACAAGTGTTTTAATTTAATTCATACAAAGAAGTATATATAAGTTAAGTTCAATAAGTTAGAACAACTTACCTTGTTCATAAGTTTTTTATTTATATTTGTGAATGGGGGGACTACTACTCAAAATCGGGCAATTGTTTGGGATTAAATGTAGTTATGGTAGTTTATTAGCTTGAAACAGGAAAACACTATCAATTCAAATAATTTTTTCTTCATGATAATTCGGTCGACTATCATCTTGTTAGGATGGTTGTCATGTTTTCCCATCAAAATAAAATCACCATTGAAACAGCATGCAGCAGTAACAGATCAGAAGCAAATTTTTAAAGAGAGAGAAATTTTTGAAGATGTTTGGGAGTCTGAGGGATTTGTCATGGAAGGAGGGAATTTTGATTTTCACTTCCAAATTTTTGGAGGAAATTATTTGGGGGAAATTATGTAATAATCATAATAAAAAAATCAATTAATTTAGAGTCTTATAATAAAATCAATTATTAATTTATAATTTTATCAATTTACACTCAAAATGTATAATAAAAAAAAAAGGTAGCGTTTGGTAATTTTTACGTTTTTTGTTTATGTTTACAAAAACAATAAATTGGTTTTTGTTTATTTTTAGAAAAACATAAATTACAAACGCGTTTGGTTGAACAAAATATTTTTAAAAATTTAAAAACATAAACTAAAAAATATGTTTGTTCAGGCCTAAAATATTTATATTTATGTTTATTATTTATGACAATGGGATCACACACATTATAGTTGAAAAAAAAAATATTTTAAAAAAATAATTGAAAACAAATTATTTGAAAAAAATTTAATTAAAAAAAATAGAAAAAAAATTAATTGGGAAAAAAAATATTTGGTAAAAAATTAATTGAAAAAAAAAATTATTTCAAAAAAAATTAATTGAAAAAAAAATTAATTAAAAAATTAATTGAAAAAAATTTAATTGGGAAAAAAATATTTGAAAAAAAATTAATTGAAAAAAAGATTAGTTAAAAAAATTAATTGAAAAAAAAAATGAAAACTGAAAATGTAAACTCATTTTTTGAGTTTACGTTTTTTCCTCAAATTTATAAACTGAAACAACCATTTATAAACCACGACTTAAGCCATGGAACAGATAAACATAGAATGTAATGACAATAATTAAGTAATTTAATCCACGACTTAAGCCATGGAACAAAAAATGAGAGTTAGAGATTAACCAATAGAGCGAAAGGAAAAGGAATATGAGAAAGAGAGACTGAACGGACTTATTGCCTGTGAAAATAATGTCAAAGATGGTGTTGTTTCCGATAAGGAACATCGGAGATATCTACAGTGACAGTAAGGAATGAGAGAGATGTTTGACGGATGAAGAGAGCTGAGATAGCAGAACAGTACAACAAAATGCATAATATTCATTTTTCAACAGTTCTATAACATATGTACAAATTGATAAAATCATAACTACGGCCACAGGTTTGTATATGTATGACATATTAATGTGAAAGAGCTAGAGTTTCGAGATAAATGCATTTACTAGATAGAGAAATATCACCAGAATGAATAGTGTTGAAATAGACACAGAAAATAGTGACGAGTTCAAGGATCTATTACAGAGACACAAGAGTATAGAGAAGAAGAATCCAGTGAGGAAGAACTATCAACGATGGTCGTTCGATGATTTCAGTGAAATAGAGAAGTTTGATTAAGAAGTAGAGAGAGCTCAGGCACAACTAGGACAAATCAAGGGAAAGAAAATTGAGTGGAGAAAAAAATGAAGAATAGTTGGGAAAAAAATTTAGGAGAAAATTTATTTAGTACAACAAAATAAAATCACGTCATAGATAATTTTTTTCAACATATTTTTATTAAAATTTAGTTAAATTATATATATATGTCTATAAGTGTATATAGATATTTTAAAAAGTATATCGTTTGTATATTATTATTTCTATTATCTTTAATGAAGATACCGTGACTAAAAATAAGGGTAAACTATCAATAGGTCCTACTTTGGAGACTTATTACCCATTAAGTCCTATTGATAAATTTATTAAGTGATAAAGATAAATTTATCAGTCTTTTATTTTTATGAATAAATTTATAGTGATAAATTTATCAGTCTCTTTGTTTTTATGAATAAATTTTTAGCGATAAATTTATCACTCTCTTATTTTTATAGTGTTAAATTTATTAGTTAGGACCTGTAGGTAAATAAGTCTAGTTAATAGGACTAATTGGTAAGTACCCCAAATAAAATAAAGCTAAAATGGAGATAGGTGATCAATTGCAACTGTCACTTAGGGATAACAGTTCAAAATTAATTGAGGGAGTTGAGAGTTTAGAGAGAATGAGAGTTTGAGAGACAGATTTGTTTGTGAGAAATAAAATGTGAGAGGGGTGGTATTTATAGGACTTGGGAGGGAGGAGTTAATTTATATATATAAAAAAAAAAAATAAAAAAAAATTTGATTGTTGGTGGAATTAACGGTTATATGACTCTTTCAAATTGTTTTGATTTAAATTTTTGACCATTGCACTGACAAGAGGGGCAGGGAGCCATTGAGGTCGAGTCGAGCCAGATGGGGAAGAAAATTTCGGGCCGAGCTCACGGGATGGGTCACACTCCATAACACCAGGGTCGGGGCGAGCTCTAGAACACATATCTTAGGTTGGGTTTAAGCTCGAGCCTAGTTCGGCCTACCCAGGGTACGAGCGAACTTGGGGTGTGCCGCGAGCTCGTGGGCCAAATTTACACCCCTATATGTGGGTAGTGGTTATGAGATATATGATTAGTGGTTATGATATATGTGATATTGATTATGAAACAAAGGATGCTGGTTATGAGATGTGGTTATAACATATGTGGGTAAAGGTAATGAGATATGTGATTTTGGTTATGAGCAAAGTGGTATAGTTATAAGTCAAAGAATGTTTGGTTATGTCACACCCCGTACCTGCCCCTAAAGGTTTGGGCATGACCTAAGCATAAACGGACAACAAACCTGATATATAAATATATAACATACGGGGCCTTATCGGAAGCATAAAGTAGTAATATGATATAAATACCAGAGACATTCCATTGAGCTACTGTTAGCATGCCAGGATCTCAAAAAAAAACGTAAACATTCTCATAAGTTAGTAAAGTGGGAAACTATGTCCTTGAAACATTGGTTACAACCACATATATTACAGTCCCAGCCCAAACGGGCATAGATAAAAGACCACAAAAGTTATATACAAGAACTTGGATGGCACTCAAAAGATAAGCAAACATCTCCACGGTTTCATCAAAATAAGTAGTTTGGGTTAGTGCCTGGACACGTAATGGTCGACCAAGGAAAACGGCATCCTGAGTTAGGATTGACCACCTGCTGAATGACCTACAGAAACAGACATAACTGAGAGTGAGTTGAGCTCAGTGAGTAATAATGCATAAATAAAATTCTGTTAACTTGACCATATTACGTATCAATACGTGAGTCTGATTCTGTGTCACATATATAATGGCCTTAGGCCCAATCTTACAACATAACTTGGCGGCTATAAGCCCTTGGAAGTGGTGGCACGAGGCCCTTGAAAATGTGGCGTAAAGCCCTTAGTAGCATGTTGGCACTTCGGCCCTTGAAAGTGGCATGATGCCCTTGGAAGTGGCATATAGCCCTTGTAAACTTGTTGGCACCATGGCCCTTGAAAATGGCACTATGGCCCTTGAAAACATGTGGCATTAAGCCCTTGCAATCTTTACATACTTTACATGGACATTAACATTAATATTATCCTACGTTGAATACATGCTTGGAACATGAACATATTTGCTTTGATACATGGACATAACTGTATAACATGTGAAGAGATATTACTACTCACTGTATTACGTTGGCGTGTTACTTCCTCCTGGAGTGTGTCCTGCACACAATTGAACTTGCGTATTAGTTTCCCTTTTTTTTTTCTTCCTTTATTTTCTGAATCCCTACACTTCATATACATTTATAACCATTCCAGGATCATCAGAAAAATATTCTAGAACTACCAGAGGAATAAGCATGTAAAACTGAACAGCATACAATTTTCTTTGAAACAGTCCTCCGCTCGAGCGCAAGATTGTCCGCTCGAGCGGACAGTACAATGGTATCCAAAAATGCTGAGAGGTCGGTAGTTACGCTCGAGCGTACATTTCCTCCGCTCGAGCGGACAGGGTAATTCCGAGGAACTTCTGAGAGATGCATTTTCCCGCTCGAGCGGCCCTGACCTCCGCTCGAGCGGACGACAACCCAAATTCAGGGCAGCCCGATTTCAATCCAAAATTCAGCAACCCAAACTCATTTTTCATGCAATCTAGGGCAAAATTCATGCAACATGTCAACTCAACAATACCATAACATAGATTATAGCTTGATTATAACAATTTGAGTTAGTTTAAAGGCTTCAACAAGTCATCTCTTCCTCAAATCCCACTCTCTATTCATATTCAATATGTATATCCCATGGCCCTATCATGTTTCCATGAAATGATAACATAAAACCAAGGATTTAAGTGTAAATTCATACAACACTTAATTTAAGTGCCAAAGTAAACAATCATTGAGAAACCCTACTTCATCAACATAAACTACAACAACTCTTCTTCACAATTGAAATAATGATTCTCATAGATATATAAAATTGAACATACCTTAAGTTTGATCTCCTAATTTCCCCTCAATTTCCTTCCTTTTGAACCTCTTCTTTGTTCTTCTTTTCTCTTCTCTCAACCCCTTAGATCCTCCCAAAAGATGCTCCACGTTTTGCCCCAAACATCAATAAGACTCAAGTATATATAAAGTCTTAACTAAGCACATAAGGACAAAAATGAATCGTTTAATCATTCCAAAATTAAAATTTCACGAACATACTTAAAATTACTTAAAAATTATGAGGATCTCAAATATAGTCTCAATTTCTGATAATTAAATCATTAAGGCTTCAAATTCTTGACTCTAGCGTGTTAATTGTGACAGATAGGTTTCTTGTGAGACAGATAGGCATCTATAACCATAGCTTTCACTTACTTAATCATAACTTTCCATAGGATTTCGCAACAAGTATTTAATAGTATCAATTGAGGACTGAAAATATAACAGAAATCATGTGCGAGGGTCGGGTTATTACAGGTTATGAGATATGTGATTAGTAGTTATGATATATGTGATGTTGGTTATGAGATATGTGGGTAATGGTTATGAGCAAAGTGGTGTCAAAGGGTGTTTGGTTATGCTATATGTGTTAGTGGTTATAAGATATGTGGGTAATAGTTATGAGCAAAGTGGTGTCAAAGGGTATTTGGTTATGCTATATATGTTAGTGGTTATGAGATATGTGAGTAATGGTTATGAGCAAAGTGGTGTCAAAGGGTGTTTGGTTATACTATATGTATTAGGGGTTATGAGATATGTGAGTAATGGTTATGAGCAAAGTGGTGTCAAAGGGTGTTTGGTTATGCTATATGCGTTAGTGGTTATGAGATATGTGGGTAATGGTTATGAACAAAGTGGTGTCAAAGGGTGTTTGGTTATGCTATATGTGTTAGTGGTTATGAGATATGTGGGTAATGGTTATGAGCAAAGTGGTGTCAAAGAGTGTTTGGTTATGCTATATGTGTTAGTGGTTATGAGATATGTGGGTAATAGTTATGAGCAAAGTGGTGTCAAAGGGTATTTGGTTATGCTATATGTGTTAGTGGTTATGAGATATGTGAGTAATGGTTATGAGCAAAGTGATGTCAAAGGGTGTTTGGTTATACTATATGTATTAGTGGTTATGAGATATGTGAGTAATGGTTATGAGCAAAGTGGTGTCAAAGGGTGTTTGGTTATGCTATATGTGTTAGTGGTTATGAGATATGTGGGTAATGGTTATGAACAAAGTGGTGTCAAAGGGTGTTTGGTTATGCTATATGTGTTAGTGGTTATGAGATATGTGGGTAATGGTTATGAGCAAAGTGGTGTCAAAGGGTGTTTGGTTATGCTATATGTGTTAGTGGTTATGAGATATGTGGGTAATAGTTATGAGCAAAATGGTGTCAAAGGGTGTTTGGTTATGCTATATGTGTTAGTGGTTATGAGATATGTGCGTAATAGTTATGAGCAAAGTGGTGTCAAAGGATGTTAGGTTATGCTATATGTGTTAGTGGTTATGAGATATGTGGGTAATAGTTATGAGCAAAGTGGTATCAAAGGGTATTTGGTTATACTATATGTGTTAGTGGTTATGAGATATGTGGGTAATTGTTATGAGCAAAGTGATGTCAAATGGTGTTTGGTTATGCTATATGTGTTAGTGGTTATGAGATATGTGGGTAATGGTTATGAGCAAAGTGGTGTCAAAGGGTGTGGTTATGCTATATGTATTAATGGTTATGAGTTATGAGATATTGGTTGTGTAACTAGTGGTTATGAGATATGTGATGTTGATTATTAGATATGTGACTATTAATTATGAGATATGTGATGTTGGTTATGATCAAAGTGGTGTGGTTATGAGCAAAAAGGTGTTAATTATAAGATATGTGATTAGTGGTTATGAGATATGTGATGTTGGTTATGACAAAAAGGTATTGGTTACGAGATATGTGAATAGTGGTTATGAGATATGTGATGTTGGTTATGACTCAAAGGGACTAGTTATGAGATGTGGTTATGATTTATGTGGGTAGTAGTTATAAGATATGTGATCAATGGTTATGAGATATGTGATATTTGTTATGATCAAAGTGGTGTTGGTTATGAGATATGTCATTATGATTATGAAATATGTGATATTAGTTATGAACAAAATGGTGTTGGTTATGAGATGTGGTTATGAAATATGTGATATTAGTTATGAACAAAATGGTATTGGTTATGAGATGTGATTATGACTAAGTTATGATCAATTTGATTATAGTTATGAAGAGATATGATTTTAGCTCATAACTATAAAAAGTGACCTGTTTAGCAGGTCACTTTTAATGATGTGGCTCAATCCTAACCATTGATCTTTTGTGTACCATACATTTTTTAAACAAAATGTACCATAGACTTTCCCCTTATTAACACATGAATAGTGTTAACAACATTCAAGGAAAATTTCATTAGAAAAATAGAACTTACTAAATATTTTTTATTCATAGAATTGTCACTGGTCTTCGATCCACTTTGTGGACTGGATGGTATTATTGGGTCTGTGAGGCTCACCACGAGTCCTGTTTTAATAATCCGAACCGTTCAATATGTAAAATTTGTCGAGTACTTTGTCTATAAAAAAATGACGTTAATCGGATATCGATAACTATTTGATCGGATCAGATTTTTGTCAACAATTTATTTTGAAAATTATATATACCGTTGATAGAAATCTGATTCGATCAAGTAGTTATCGATATCCGATCAACGTGACTTTTTTCAAGGATAAAGTACTCAACGAGTTCTACACATTGAACAGTTCAAATTATCGGAACGGTACTAGTGGTGAGCCCCATAGCCCAACAACATGTTCCAATCTGATGACGGACTGAGCAAAAATAAAGTTCTAAGAACAAAAAGTTTTTGGAGTTCCAAAACATGAAAATTTAAAATCGTCAACAATATCCCAAGATTTATGGTTTGTTAAAAGAGATTATTACCACTTCTATTTATCTGTATCTATAGCATTTTATTTATTTGGGAATGTTGTTTAAGATGGAATTGTGGTCAACCAAATGCACACCCAGTGCAGTTTTTCAAAGAAAGAAGCTCATTTCATCATCAGCCATGATTGCGAACACAACAACCAGGGAAAAGAAGGCGAAGGAGCAATCGGAGGAGTCTATAAAGAAAATCATGTACTTGAACTGTTGGGTTCCCAGCTAATCAATCATCAACCCAACAACTAACAAGGAAGAAAAAAAAAATAATTTCAACTTTGAATGTACCAAAACAAACATTGAAATGTAAATATGGAATAGAAATTTGTGATCTATATTATATCTGAGAAGTATTGTCTCTTCTATAGTAATTAGTTTGACATATTATTGTTGTTATGGTTCATCGCCTCTCCTATCTTTTTTATGAAGCTAAAAAAAAATGAGTAAATGATAGAAGAAAGAAATGAAGCAAAATTTTACTTTCCTTTGTCTCTCACCCCTCTTTCTTAATCTTCAATTCAAATTTATTTGCACAAACATGGCTGACCTTAATAAAATTAAATTCAGATTCAACAATTCGAGTTGAAGTTTTTTTGGATAAATTTTTAAAACTAACTCTATTTAACATTTTCTTGACAAAATTATAACTAGTATCAAAATAAAGACAACTCTAAGAGCATCTCCAACATTTCCACCAATTTTTTTCATTTAATTTAAGTAAATTTTTTTTATTTGATATGAACTATTCCAATATTTTCTTTAAAATATTTTTTAAAAATTTCTTCTTTTATTCCAAAATCTCCTTTTCATCAAATTTGATGAAAAAAAAGTCATCTCCAATATTTCATTTTTTTAAATTTTCATCACGTCTAAATTTGATAAAAGATTTAATGAAAAAAATAATCCACCATTAATTTGATTAACAATTGATAAAATGATTGGAAATAATTGTTTAACTAGCCTATCACCCATAACACGGGATAATTATAGATATTTATATTTGTTTTAGATTTTTTTTAATATATAAATTATGTTTTTAAAATTTTTTATAAAAATAATTTAACAATCTTATCACTAACCATAGTGTATGAGAGAAGTTGAAAAGGGTACTGCAGTAACTATGTACAGGTTGTATCTATAATTATTTGTATGAGGAGATTTTAAATACTGATAAGGAATTTTGACCAAATCAATAAATGTAAACATGTGAAAAGACATGTAGTTTAGAAAAAGTTAATAAATGATGATCAGAAAATTTTGAACAAATCCATAAATGTTGATATTTTTTTGACGTTAGAAACTTTTTTTTCCTCAACATATATATATATATATATATAGGTAGGTACTTTTTTTTTGGCTTTGGCTTCTGTCCAGTCCTTAATTGGACTGGACAGTGCTGTTGGGCCGGTGGGGACCCACCATAGGTCCCGTTTTGATAATCTGAACCGTTCAATGTGTAGAACTTATCAAATACTATGGGTTGGTTTGGTATGTCCTAAAAAAGTGTACTTTTTGACTTATTGGTGGGTTTGGGTTGGGTTTGATGTGATGTGTTAGAGAGGTGATGTGATTTAAATAAGATGATGTAACTTAAATAAGATAGTGACTTTTTGACTTATTTAGTATATGCCAAACTAGCCCATATGCCTGCAAACAATCACGTTGATCGGATATCGATAGCTATGTGATCAAAACAGATTTTTGTCAACCGTTAATTTATTCACTGTCTATTTTTTTATACAAAACTGATTTGATCACATAGCTACCGATATCCGATTAACGTGATTTTTTACAAACGTATAATACTCGACGAGTTCTACACATTAAACGGTTCAGATTATCAAAACAGAATCTTTGATAAACTCTCATAAACCCAATAATATAATACAGTCCGATTAAAAACTGGACGGAAGCCGAGCCTCCTCTTTTTTTTTTTCTTTTTCTTTTTTAAATGCCAGGAAGTATAAAGAATGGTAGGTACTTATTTTTGATGAAAGGAAGTATAAAGGATGGGAGATGCTCATAAAATATTTTAAATGTACATTTAATATTAAAAAATTCGAAGTGACCTCCGACTTTCTCCGATTGACTCCTCCAGTTCAACTCTACCACACCAGACATCCAAAACCAACCGGTTAACAGTCACAATCCAAGCAACCCTTAACTCCCAAGTTCGTATCAGTTCGTGACGTTGCACCATCAGACCACACTTCTCTCTCTTTCTCTCTATCTGTGTTTGTTCTTATCTACTTTTAATTAATTTTTTATTCGCTCTTCCTCTTAGTCTCCAACCTCTCTCCTACTCATCTGTTCGTAATCCGAATCAATTCTTCTTCAAGGATTCAACTTCTCTGTCTCTCTCCGTGGAGAACAAATGTTTGGGACTCGACGATCGTCGCTTCAATGTCTGGCCTTTGCGTTGACATTACACATCGCAGTCATCGCCGGCGAGTTCTTCAAGCCATTCGATGTCACCTACGACCACCGTGCTCTGATCATCGATGGCAAGCGTCGGATTCTTAACTCCGCTGGAATTCACTACCGTCGCGCCACTCCTGAGGTACCCAGTAAAAAAAAAATCAACTTTTTAAATTTCAATCTTCGTGGTGAGTTTCTAATAATGTTCATATGTCTTGTTTATGTTTAATTCAATTTCAATTTATTTTTATTTTTATTTTTATTTTTTATGTTTTGATTTGTCTGTTGTTTATCTGAATGTTCAATCTCGATGTAGACGCTCGAGTAAAACTTGGGTTGTTTCTAGGAGAAAAAATTTGGTTGAAATTGGACAGAAATTTGAAAGGAACTCAGCATTTTGGGTTTTTTTTTTTCAGTTTCGGGGTAGGAAAATATTTGTGACAAATTTGAATAGACAGCATAATAATAAGTTTCCCAATTGAGAACAAATAAGAAATCAACCCTCTTCTAGAAACTCACCAATTAAAAATGAACATTATTCTTGAATAGGCAAAGGTGTGTTTGTTACTTCTTCAACTTTAAAAAATAGTCTTAAAGGCAATGGAACTGTTCTAATATCATAAGAAGTCAGAGCATTTAACTACTCTAATACCATCTGCAGGTGACATTGTAACCGTGCATGCTCTTCGCTCACAAGCTTGTTTCCAACCTTTATATATTTGGGAAAATATATAATATATTTTAAATACCCATTATGAATAAGGTCATTGGCAGCATGTCCAAGGATAGAACTTTGTGTTGTGATTTTGCTATCACCAACCCCAAGGGAGGAATGAGATGCACATCTAATGCTAGCCCTAAGGTTATGCATTGTGGCAAAGGTATACATGTCTGAGGTTGGTTTGTGTTAACCAGCCAATTGTTGAACCAATTTGTTTGCTTGTTTTAGTCTATTTTAATTATCTTTATCTGTACCATCTGTTAGTCTTATCTTTTATTGTTCTTTTTTACGCCATCCTTTTGTAGTTGATATAATCTGTTCTGCACTTCTTTTCCTTGGAAAATATTATGCTTCCCTCAAGATTCTTTAAGGTTTCTTCTGCATGTTTGGTTGTGAAATCATTAGAAAGCCCAACTGACATATCTCAAATGGTGTTAGATGTGGCCTGATCTGATTGCTAAGAGCAAGGAAGGTGGGGCAGATGTCATCCAAACTTATACATTTTGGAATGGACATGAACCAGTCAGAGGACTGGTGCGGTAATTGTTTTTGCCATCCTATCTGAGGTAATAGCCTTGCATGGTTGAGTTCAACAAATTAGATTTGTTAAATGGTTTCTTTTATTTTTGACTTGTCTGCTCAGTATAATTTTGAAGGGAGATATGATCTCGTCAAGTTTGTGAAGCTAGTGGGATCCAGTGGACTCTATCTTCACCTTCAAATAGGTCCTAACGTCTGTGCCAAGTGGAATTTTGGGTCTCACCTTCCTTATTCTCATTATACCAGTTCATTATTTTTTTCCTTCTTAAACTTACAATTTAAACCGTGAAAGATGATACCTTTTCATTTTGTTACAATTCAACAAATTGTTGTCTGGCCAAGAAAGTTCAGCATCATAAACTAATGATTGCAATAATTGTTAGGTACTTAGATGATGGTCTATCGCTATTATGTGTGTTATGTTGTGACAATAGTCTGGTTCAGATGTGAAAAAGCAATAAATTCTGTTTAATGGTGCCAATCACTTGTGCCTCTTGACTTTAATTCTTTGTACAAATAAGTTGAGCCAAGTACCATACCAAGCCTCATCCCTTTATATGATGACAGGAAGAAGGGACCTTCTTTTCTTTTCCATACAATCCTTATTAACCACTCTACATCCATTTTTGGGTATCTAGCTATGTTGTTGGGGTCTTGGGCATTTAACCTAATGGTTACAGGTTCTAGATGGCTGGGGGTATTGCCCTTGGTGCATTTATAAAAAGTGCTGAATATAGAAATCAAACCTTGCGCCTTTACCTTTGGGGTGGGGAGAGAGACCACTTATGGTAGCAGCTGATGGTTGGGAGTATAAAATATGCATGCATTATGTTATAGACAAATTTAAAAGAAATGCAAAAATGTATACATTTTAAAGCATTCTAGATTGTGCTATTATAGGTAAACTAGGGAAAAAATGGCAATATGCCATTATTGATTTATTCATTTGATGACTTTGAAGCTATTAACCAGAGTTGATCTCACTACAGGCCATAACTTGCCAAGTAAACTTTTGCCTAGATGGTGTTGCAAAAATTAAAAGTTTTATATTTTGTGGTAATGATACTTAAAAAAGATTATCTATCATTTTTGATATTATGAAAGAATATTTGAGATGACATCATTGTTCTCCTGATGAGGTTTATAAAGAGTTATATTATCAACAAGTACTTTTAGGTCAATATTTCCTTATATTAGATGAATAAACTTGCAGGGACTTCCCTGTGTGGCTATGTGATGTGCCTGGCATAGAATTTCGAACAGACAATGCACCCTTCAAGGTAAAGCATCATCAAGAGCTTTGTTCTTTTTCACATTACAAAGATTGTTGCTTGATGCTTCTTGATTGTCTGTACTAAAACTTTTCGTATGATTTAAAGTTGATGTGATACTGTTAAAAGAAAAGGAGGGTAAAATATATAGAGTTTGGTGATAAATGACAGTGTTTTAAAAAGCTCTAGGCGCATCGAGGCGCCAAGGTCACCTGGAGCCTAAGCGCCGAGGCGCGAGGCGAGGCGCGCGCCTCACCAAAGCGAGGCGCAAGTGTAGAAGTTAAGCAAAATATTAATATAGCACAATTTTTAACATAAGTAAATATTTAATATGTATATTATTAATTTTTTTTAATAAGAAGAGGAGAAGAAGAAAAAAAATCATTAATTTTTTTAATATATATAGTATTTTATTTATTTATTAATTTTTTAGATTTTTTTATAAATATTTTTATTTTATTTATTTTGAAACATATATATAATTTATTTTAAAACATATATTGTTGATAATTTTTTATTTTATTTTAAAACATATATATAATTTATAAAGGTATATATATAATATATAAATAAAAACATATCATATATATAAATATAATTTATAAAAACATAAATAAAAATATATAATAAAAAAAAATAAAAAATAAAAAATAAAAAATAAAAAGTTATAATAATATAATATAAATTATAATTTATACTATACATATATCTATATATATATATAGAAATAGAGTCGAAGAGAGAGAGAGAAGAGAGAAACATGCAAAGTGAGAGAGAGAGAGAGAAGGCGAAGGCGAAGGTCGATGGAGGTCGTCAAAGGTTGATCGAAGGTCGTCGGAGCTTGTCGAAGGTTGATTGAAGCTCGTCGAAGGTCGATCGAAGGTCGAAGGTTGTCAATCGACGGTCGAAGCTTCAAACTCCACTGGTTAGGGCAAACTCGACTGGTCGGAGCTTCAAACCAAGTACTCCTCTCTTCTCTCTTTCTTCTCTCCTGTGTCCCTTGCCGTGTCCCATACCTGCCAAAAAAAAAAAAAAAAAGGGACACGCCGAATGGGTATCCACATAGAAAGCCGAGGCGCACAAGGCGCTTGCCTTGCGCTTCGTAATAAGGCGCTCGCCTCATCGCCTAGGCAGCGCTTCCCCTATGTCGCCTCGCCTCACCATGCCTGAGGCACAAAGCTGCGCCTCGCCTCGCCTTGAGCTTAGGCGCACGCCTAAGCGCACTTTTTAAAACACTGATAAATGAGTTGTGTGATTGTAGCCATGCAGAGTACCTTTGCTTCGGAGGTACCTTTACTTTGTATTGGTGGTTTTGCTTAACAGATTGGCAATACCTCCTTTTATTGCAGGATGAGATACAGCGGTTTGTTAAGAAGATTGTGGATCTGATGCGAGAAGAGATGCTCTTCTCTTGGCAAGGTGGTCCGATCATTATGTTGCAGGTTGTAGGATAATTCTTAACTTACAGATTGAAGTTAGTTAATATAATTAAATATATTTGAGGCACCTAGATAAACCTAGCTTGTTATATATGACATTGTAATCTAATTGACAAGATTATGAGTTCCTTGACTTATTTATTGATTTTCTCCCAATTATATGAAAAGGATATGAACATAATGACCAGGGTACTGCTGCTCAATACTTTCATTTTTTCTTTCTAATAGCCTTTTCCCAATCAGTGTCCCCCTGCCAACTGGGGAAAAGATAAATAATAATATCTTATGTTAATTGACATGCCCTTGCTGACATGAAATTGTATCAGATTGAGAATGAATATGGGAATATGTAAAGCTCTTACGGTCAAAAAGGGAAGCCTGCGTTAAATGGGCTGCTAAAATGGCTACTGGGCTTGGTGCTGGTGTACCATGGGTCATGTGCAAGCAAGTTGATGCTCCGGGAGATGTAAATACTTGTTTCCTTTCATTTGGCATTTCAGTTTCTTCTTGTTATCGTAATACATTTAATTTTCATAAAGCAATCGATAGACAGCTTCCTGATTTGATTGTTTGGTTTATGAACAAAAATAGAATGGTACTTCAGTCCGTTTTATTTTTTTATTTTCCATTTATGCTCTCTCACAGATACCTCCAATGAATACTATTGTGATGGTTACAAGCCAAATTCCTACAAGAAACCGACACTTTGGACGGAGAATTGGGATGGATGGCATGATCAATTTCTTACAATGTCATTGGGTTCCTAATCATTCTATTTGTGTTAATTTTGAGCCTACATGTTGCATGATTTCTTTGAAAATTTTGTCACCAAAAGATTTTTGCAATAATAAATAGGCTGGATCTTTTCCACACGGCTATCTATTGGAATCTTGTCTCAAATGAGTGGAGTTTACATAGAAGGTTAAACTGTAGAATGAAACAAAATTGTCAAATAATAGTTTTCTTCCAAGCCACTGTGGAATGCCTCTTTAACTTGCAACGAGGAAAGAAAATTTCATTTTCTTGGAAATATTTTAAATCATTTCAAGATAGCCATTATGAAGCATGTTTCGTAACCATCTAGAAAATAAAATCTCCAATGTTTTGTAGATATTACATGAAACCCGTTATCCATTGAGGTTCTTCATATATGTTGCTTACTTTTTCTTTTCTATATTAGTTCAGTAATTGGCTTTATCAGGTGTCATTTGAATGGTTTCTTGCAGCATTTCCTGCCTGTATTCTGGTCAAGTTTCCCATTTCTTGTTCTTGATATGACATTTTCACAGTATATAAATTGGGTTATTTGTATAATGATGGGCTGAAATCTGATCACATATGAAAATATTTTTATAGAATGTAAATCTATTTGGTAATTAAATTTTATAGGACATCTTGACAAGAGTCATAAGGCATCAAGACACGATTACATTGCCTCTCATTTGTGAAATATCCTATTCACATGGCAAATTAAAGAGGTTGAAGTCAGCAAGTCATGTATCTTTTGAATTAAGATTGATCATAAGGTATTGATTATTGCCTGTAAGAGAAAAAAGAGAAAAGGCAACTTGGGGTGGGGGACTGTAAAACATGTTTCAAGCATTCAGTTATTTGTGAAACAAAATCAAACTCAATTCTGAGTATCTTTGTATCCAATAAACTTGATTTGGCAATCAATTCTCTTTTTCTGTGCTAGTTGTTCATATTACATGAGGCTCTATTGAATGCCGAGTCTCTTCTTTATGAAATACTATTGTTATCCCTCCACTGCCTTCTTTTTTGCTTCCTGCTGTTCAAATTAAGGCAATTTCATCTCTCAAGGTTAAAATTTAAGCTGAGGGTTTTTTCATACAAGTTGATAGGAAATTGATTCATCTAGGTGGGTTCTTTTTGAAGGTACACGGAGTGGGGTGGAACATGGCCACATAGACCTGCTGAAGACCTTGCATTTGCAGTCACTCGGTTTTTTGAATGGGAGGGAGGTTTCAGAATTATCATATGGTAAATTAACTAAACAGACAAGTGCTTCAAATGCATGCATTCTAAGATGAAATACAATTAATAATAGAATCAGATCATTGAGCTGTGAATTTTTAAAAAATAAAAAATAAAAAATCTTTTGGCTAATTGATATTCAATATTTGTTAGGGTTAAAACAAATTTCCTTTGCTAGAATATTTTATATTAGTTACCATCAAAACTTGCATGATTTCCATGGTTTGCTCAGAAGATACAAGACACCCTAAAGGGCAAGTGAACCTTTTAAATTATGAGCGCCATATTTTATTTTGGTAATCATGGGTTGCCAATGTATGAACATATTTTTATGTATATATGTATTTCTCCTTACCCCTGCTAAGCTTTTATGCAAGGGGGAATGAGGATAGTGGACACAGTGGAGCCAAGAGCACTATGGAAAAATCCAAGCACCACCTTTGAAAGAGCACAACTTTTGAATGGATGATGGCATCTATATACTCATGGCAGTCTTGTATCAGCGACAATGTGGGACAAGGCCACAGTTTTTCCCACTAAGTATTAATATGATGGAAAGGCAGAAAGTCAAAACAGTAGAGTTAAGGACACTAAGGCACAATTCAAGCACAACCTCTGAAAAGACCTATCTTTTGAAGGGGTGATGACGCATATGCTGCATATTGACCTCCAAATGCATGGTTTCCCTGGTTTGTGCTTGCAGTTTGTCGGTGGGACGAATTTTGGCCGGACTGCAGGGGGCCCAAACTATATTACTGGTCACGATTATGATGCTCCAATTGATGAATATGGTAAGTTAAACTTTACTTAAATAAGATAATTTTTTTTTGGGGTTAACAACTGATGTATAACTTGGATACAATTATATGGTTTAGTTGCTTGTTCATATCATGATCAGCATTCTCATTGAAATGGTTGTTCACCAATCTCACTTTTTATCTCTTTATTTTTCATACAGGATTACTAAGACAGCCAAGATGGGGGCACTTAAAGGATCTGCATGATGCTACAAAGCTTTGTGAACCTGCTCTTGTTGCTGTTGATTTACCTCAGTGTATGAAATTGGGACCAAAGCAGGAGGTTTGTTTTAACTGCACGATCTACTTAACTATTCATGGCAAAGTTATCTGAGCTTCGTTATTTTCGTTAGCTAGAAGTATCAAAAGATTTGCAATTTCTCTGATGTCAAGTTGTAGCCGCTGATGTTTTTCCTACTAGCATACTGTAGAGTTCAGCATCAAGCAAGACCCAATTTTTGAAGTTCTAGGATTGGAATTTTCATTGTTGACTGTGTTTCTCACTTAATGATATCTGAAAAGAAAGTGTTTCCATGCTCGTGGCATTGAGGTGACAGTGTTTCACTGCAGTTTGTGGGTAGTGTAAATGTGTAAAGCTCTTGAGATGAATGATGCCGTTTGGTAACACTTACGTTTTCAGTTTTCTGTTTATATTTACAAAAATTTTAAAAACTGAAATAAAAACTTGTTTGGTAAAATTTTTGATTTATAAATTAGTGGTCTCAGTTTATAAATTTGGCCAAAAAATGAAAACACAAAAAATGTGTTTCCGTTTTGAGTTTTGAGTTTTTTTTTTTTTTTTTTTACCACCCAACACTAGCCACTACCCGCCACCATTTTTCACCACCATCTTCTGCCACCACCACCACCACTCACCACCCACTTGCCACCACAACCCACCACTTGCCACCACCACCCACCCTTCACCGCCACCACGACCACCACCACTACCACCCACCTGTCATCCACCCGCCACCGCCCACCACCCGCCACTACCATCCACCACCCGCCACCTACTTGCCACCACCACTCATCACCAACCTGCCACCACCATCCACCACCTACCACCATCAGCCACTCACCACCACCAGCAACCTGCCACCCACCACCACCACCACCACCACCACCACCACCACTACCACCACCCACCCCCCACTCACTTGCCACCACCCCTCACCCGCTACCACCTACCATCTGCCACCGTCACCCACCCATCTACCCACCACCACCACAACCCGCCACCTACCCGCCACCACCCACCACCACTCGCTATCCGCCACCCACCTGCCACCACCACCCACCATGCGCCACCACCACCACGCCACCCACTCGCCACCACGCCACCACACCCATCCACCCCTCCACCCACCACCACCACCACCACCCGCCACCACCCACTCACTACCACCCACCACCCGCCATTGTCACCCACCTACCACCACCACCCCCACCCCCCACCACCACCCACCACCCCCCCTCCTCTGCTACCCACCTGCCACCATCACCCACCACCCGCCACCCGCCACCACCACCACCACCCGCCATCGCTACCACCACCTACTCGCCACCCACCACCCACCACCCACCACCCACCACTACCAGCTACCCACCACCTACCGTCACCACTTTCCACCACCGTCTTCCGCCGCCACTTGCCATTTCTCACTTTTTTTTTATATTTTAAATTTTTTTTAAACATTTTTTCAATTACCAAACGCGTTTGTAGTTTATGTTTTTTTAAAAATAAACAAAAAATAAACAAAAACCAGTTTATAAAATTTTTGTAAATATAAACTGAAAACGTAAACGTTACCAAACACACCAGTGTCTGAACTTATCATTAGTATGGGCAATTTAAAAGCAAGCAGGCCTGTTAGTGCTTGTTGTCTACTGCAAATGAATAATTTAATTCCCCTAGGACATTCAAATTTGCAATAAATTTACAACCTGGTTTTGTAGTACTTAACCTAAAATAGCTATGTAGTTATGCCATTTGTTTGGCAGATATACTAGAATTTTTTCAATTGCTTTGGGTAGAGGGAACTTTGTTTTCTTCGTCGCAATTTATTTTTTTCGTAAAAATTGCCATTAGATGTCTTATTCTTCCTGTCCTCTTTTACCCTTTCATTGTACTTCATTTTAGAAATTAACACAGTTGATAGGACTAACTTCAGGCGCATTTGTATGGTACAAATGTTCATAGTGAAGGCCAGACCTTAACTTTGTCAGGAAATAAAAGCACCTGCTCAGCATTTCTTGCAAATATTGATGAACATAATGCAGCTGCTGTGACATTCTTTGGTCAAGTATATACTTTACCACCATTGTCAGTGATTATATTGCCAGACTGCAGGAACACAGTTTTTAACACTTTGTTATATTATATGTATGAAAATTATATCATCTTGATCAACAAGCAAAGATGTCGATAACCTTTGACGCCGCTCAAAAAAAACAAAAAGATAGCCTTTGACGTATCATATGTCTACATATGTTCACGCAAAAAATTTGGCAGTTATATTTACTTGATAGTTGATAGAGTGGTTATATGTAATTGGACATTCAATATTCATGTGAAGGCGGTGAATCAGCGATATGATATGCTATAGCTAATTTAATTATTTGCATAGTATATTATTAACCGTAAATACATTATCAGATTTCCATATTATAATAAGCTATCTAATAGTCCTGCTTTTGGTTCTTACTATAGGAATTGTAAATATTTATTTTCTAATCCAGTTTCTAAGACACCTCTCGTCCTTTCAATATTTCAAGCAGGGTGGGGCTCAGACTTCCATTAAGACAACAGAGTTCAGTTCACTTGGTTACAAGAAAGAGAATACTAACTCCACATAAAATAAGCCATTGGCTTGATGTACATGTAATACAACAAAAACAACAAAATGGAGTCTAACAACCCCAAGCCTTTCAAGCTACGTCCTTGGAGGTGGCATATTCTCTGTACCTGAAAATGATGTCCCATATAGGGTGAGCCAACGCCCAGTAGAGATATGCTAAACATAGTATGAGTAATAACTAAAACATTAGCATTTGATAAATGTTTAACTCACAAAAACCAAATTCTTAACCCATTTCAATTACATGACAAGTGTGTCCATGCTCAATTCTATTTTCCATTTCTTATCAAATTCTCAATTTATAACTATGGCTCAGAACCTGGCCAAATAATTTAATGAGTTTATAACTTATCACTAAAATACTCCCGAAATTCATGATGGATACACATTTTGGTGCTGTATCAATAACACATAAAAATCACTTCCATACTTCACAAATGATACACATTTTGGTGCTATATCAATAAAACATAGAAACACTTCCATATTTCACAAATGATACACATTTTGGTGCTGTATCAATAAAACATAGAAACACTTTCATATTTCACAGATGATACACATTTTAGTGCTGTATCAATGGAGTCCATCCCCTATCTCCTCCCAAACAAAATCCGGTTTAGAGGTCCATCCCCTATCTTCTCCTAAACCGTAGAGTACATCCCCTATCTCCTCCCATACAACACAATGTATATAAGCAATTATCATATACATATTCAATCAATCAATACACAATTTTGATGTATTATACTAATCGCCATATTTGATGGCATTCTCAATTGATTAGTTTCAGTTTGTCTAATCATCATGCATTGTCTACAACAATCAAGACTATCCTCCATCGATAGCCCAAAGCAATTATTTCTAAACAGATAATAAATGCATCAACAGAGCTGAATAAAACATATGGCTCAATGCCAAGCTCGTTCGTCCAAGTCGGGCAGTGTATCATAATTCAACTATAACATAATCGGCCGAATATATTCATATATATGCCCTTGCCCAATTTGGACATGTCATTCCAAAGCTGAATAAAACATATGGCCCAATGCCAAGCTCGTCTGGCCAAGTGGGGCAGTGTATCGTGATTCAACTATAACATAATCGGCCGAATATATTCATATATCTGCCCTTGCCTCATTTGGACATGTCGTTCCAGAGCCGAATAAAACATATGGCTTAATGCTAAGCTCGTTTGGCCAAGTAAGGCAGTGTATTGTGATTCGGCTATTACATAATCTGCCGAATATATTCATATATCTACCCTTGCCCTATTTGGACATGTTGTTCCAGAGCCAAATAAAACATATGGCTAAATGCCAAGCTCGTTTGGCCAAGTGGGGCAGTGTATCGTGATTCAGCTATAACATAATCTGTTGAATATATTCATATATCTGCCCTTGCCCCATTTGGACATGTTGTTCCAGAGCCGACTACATACGCTGGGTTAGCTGTGGGGCTCATTAGAAATGGTGCATCCGTAATTAATGAATGAGGTACCTAGTATTTAAGAGGTCCCAGGCGTCGTGGAATAGATCTGGCACGAACGATGAAAAGGGTAGTCGATAATTTGAGAACAAATAGAAACTTAAGTGTTGACGGTGGTCGTGAGTAGGGAAATAGATGTCTCAGAGATTATTTTCCAACAATAAAGGAGAAAGAAAGAGCTTAGCGGAGCTAGACGCTGAAATGCATCGTGTTACTAGGGGCAAAGCTCAGAGAATAGGAAACGTGACAGTAGAGGAGAGGGAGAGACGTGGGTCACCAGGCATCGGAGTAGGTCCCCCAGAAGAGGTGAAGTAGTGAAGTCCCCCAAAAATGGGGCGCAACAATGAGGGAGTTCAAAGATAGCGAGTGGGCATGTCGCTGCGCGAAGTAAGCCGGGCAGACCACTGTGCCCGCTGAGCTTTTCGGTCGTTATTGGGAATAAACCAATGACCAAAATGGACTCAATAGTTTGTGATCCTAATGTGGCAGTGGAATTCAGGCGGCGAAAAGAGAGCTCGAGCAGAAGGACGGGTGCATTCGAGATTTGGAGCGCCGCACGGAGAAGGCAGAGAGAGCTAAAAAAGGCTAGGGCGGCTGAGACACAGTCGACAGAGTCAACCAGTGCTTACTGGATCATGCTATAGCCAATAGGGAAATGACGAACATGTTTGCTAAAGAGGCTATAAGAACTCGGGCCTATGAAGAAGGCTTTTTTGATGGCCAAAAAATCAGCATTGAAAATTGGCAGAAGACGTTTGTTGATGCGAAAACCATGGCTTCAAGCACGGATGGGCTAGGGCTTTACGAGCCGCGGGCATCGACTCTGCGTCTCTGTTATACAAAGAGTACAAGTTTCCCTTCAAGGCTTTTGATGCTAAGAAGACGGACGATGAAGAGGAAGGCGTCGAATCGGAAAAAGCCTAAATATTGTACTTTACATCCTAGTAGGACTCATGTATTGGCAGGAGGAAATCACATTAATTGAAATAAATATTCGTTGTTCTTGCGTTTTATCAATCAGTGCTTTTTTGTGTTCCGATGCTATTCTATTGTCCTTAGCTTGTATCTTTTGAATCGTGTGTTTATTAGCTCTCATAAATTGACTGCTTTGTCTAGGCAATGTATTTATTTGAATAACCCTTTCAGCTGTGAACATGCACGAAAGGCGCTCCGAATTTGGAGGCTTATTCGGCCAAAACGTGAACATGTACGAAGGGCGCTCCGAATTTGGAGGCTTATTCGGCCCAAACGTGATCATGCATGAAAGGCACTCCGAATCTAGAGTCTTGTGGCCAATCGTGATATCCTCAAAGGGTGCTTCGAATTCGGAGGCTTACTCGGCCCAAACGTGATTATGCACGACGGGTGCTCCGAATCCAGAGTCTTGTAGCCAATCGTGAACATGCACGAATGACGCTCCGAATCCGGAGGCTTATTCAGCCCAAATGTGAACATGCACGAAGGGCGCTCTGAATCTAGAGGCTTATTAGGCCCAAAAGTGATCATGCATGAAGGGCGCTCTGAATTTAGAGTCTTATTCATCACTTAACCATTTTTGACGAGACGGTGATAAAAAAAGCATGTTACATTGCGGCATACGTAGATGTGTACATGTTAGCACAACAGCAAAAATAAAAAACGAACTGGCATGTTGTACAAGTTGGTTTAATGATAAAATTTATCAAGTGGGTTGAATTCCAGGGGCATGGTAAATTTCTGCCAGCCATGTCTGAAAGCCGATATGCCTCCGTTTCGACAATTGATTCAATCTGGTAAGGACCATCCCAGTTGGGGCCTAATTATCATCTGCCAGATTCTTAGTAGTAGGAACCACTTTCTTGAGGACCAATTCTCTCGGTGTATAATGACGTAACTGCACGCGCTGGTTATACGACTTGGCAAGCTACTGCTGATATCGCGCCATGCACGCAAGAGCACAATCTCGGCGCTCTTTAATCAAAGTCAGATCTAAGGCCAATATCATGTCATTACGCCCTATGTCAAAAACCTTAGATTTTAGTGTGGGTAGGCCAATTTCAAGAGGGATAATAACCCGTGTCCCAAAGCACAAAGCGAACGGCGTTTCTTTAGTAGACCGCCTCAGAGTGGTGCGATGAGCCCACAATATGCTAGGCAACTCTTCAACCCATTTGCCCTTGGCCTTCTCTAATCGTTTCTTGATGCCGTCTAGGATCACTTTGTTAGAAGCCTCAGCCTGACCATTGCTTTGTGGGTATGCCAGCGAAGAAAAGTATGGCCATACACCATATGTATTGCATAATTCCCAGTAGATGCCATAATCGAATTGGGTGCCATTGTTGGATACAAGCGCTCTCAGTATGCTGAATCGAGTTATAATGTTTTTCCATACAAAGCATTTAACATCGACGTCTCGAATATGTGTTAATGCCTCTGCTTTGACCCATTTTGTAAAATAGTTCGTTGCGACGATCAGGAATCCTTTGTTTCTCGAAGGCCACGGTAATGGTCCGACGATGTCAAGTCCCCATTGAGCAAACGGCCAAGGACTAGTAATGGAATCTAATTCTTCGGCAGGGAGATGAGTTAATGGGGAAAACTTTTGGCATTGTTCGCATTTCTTTATGTAGTTCTCGACATCAGTACGCATAGTTGGCCAATAATACCCTTGTGTTACGGCTCGGTGGGCCAATGAGTGTCCTCCAGAGTAGGCACCGCAACTACCTTCATGTATTTTGGCCAAGAATTCCTCAACCTTGTCGGGATGAACACATTCCAGATATGACCCTAAGAGAGATTTTTTGTAAAGTTTTCCCTGTGGATCCAGATAATAACGCAGGGCTTTATTCTGCAATTTGTGGGCTTCTTTCTTATCTATTGGGAGCTGTTCCGAGGAAAGAAATACAGCGATAGGGTCCATCTAACTCAGTCTCGGCTCAATGATGTTAATCCAAACTGGTTCAGAAGAGGTGATGTTTGGCTCTGGGATCAACCCTATTTCAATTGTTCGTTAGACTTCTGAGTTAATGGCGGAAGTTAGGCAAGCAAGGGCATCCATATGCGTGTTCTGATCCCAGGTTATTTGATTCAATTCGTGGTGGTTGAATTCTATGAGCAAGGAATTTGCCGTCTTCATATAAGCTGTCATGCGGTCATTTTTAGCCGCATATTCCCCTTTCCACTGGTTGATGACTAACTTCATGTCACAAAAAACATGTAGCCGCCATGCACCAAGATGAAGTGTGTTACGAAGGCCAGTTAACAATGCTTCGTATTTGGCTTTGTTATTTGATGCATCGAAGCCCAGTTTGACTGCCTGCTCGATTATTGCCCCCTCGGGGCTCATGATCACTATGCCTACCCCGTTGCCCCGCTGGTTGGATGATTAATCATAATACATTTGCCAAATGTCTCCAACATATATTCACCAGTCGGGTTTAGGTTAAAGGTGGGCTTGATCGGACTTGAAGTCAGAATGGCACCTCGTGAAATTGGCTACAAAGTTGGCAAGCACCTGCCCTTTAGTGGCCGTTCTGGGTAAGAACTAGATATCACACTGGCCTAGTTCCAAAGCCCATTTAGAGACTCGCTCCAATGCTTCCGCGCTACGGAGCGCTGATCGGAGAGGATAGTCCGTTAATACCCGTATGGTATGAGCTTGAACATAATGCATCAACTTTCTTGCAGCCACTACGAGAGCAAGAATGAGCTTTTCCAGTGGTAAGTATCGTGTTTCGGCATCGACCATTGCCTTGCTTACATAGTAAATTGGCTGCTGCTTCTCGAGTTCTTCCTTTAGTAACAAGGCGCTGACCGCCCGGTCAGATATCGCTACATACAAGATGAGCGGATCGCCTAGCGATAGGGTTGCCAAGAGTGGCGTTGAACAGAGATAAATTTTTAAGTTGTCTAGTGCGGCCTCGCACTCGAGGGTCCATTGGAATGCTTTACCCTGCCGAAGTGTGTGAAAAAATGGTTAGTATCTGAGGAACGGCTGATAAACCTATTGAGGGCAACGGCCCATCCTATCAACTTCTGAACTTCTTTGACTGACTAGGGGGAGCCGAGTTCTAGAATTGATGTGATCTACCTCGGGTTGGCCTCTATTCCGCGATGGTTGACAATATAGCTGAGAAACTTGCCGAATTCGATGTCGAATGTATATTTCGAGGCGTTCAGTTTCATCTTGTACTTTCAAAGGACGCCGAAGGTCTCCGATAAATCAGCTAGATTGGCATGCTTTTCCTTGGATTTCACCACCATATCATCGATGTATACTTCCATGGTGCAGCCGAGTTATTCTTTAAACATAGTGGTAACCAGCCTCTGGTAGGTTGCCTCTGCATTCTTCAGCCCGAAGGGCATGACCTTGTAGCAATAGGTTCCCCTTAAGGTGAGGAATACAGTCTTTTTCTGGTCCTTTGAATGCATGACAATTTGGTGATAACCCCTGTAGGCATCCAAGAAGCTCATGCATAGACAAGTTGGTCGATTCTGGCAGGAGGAAAACAATCCTTAGGACAAGCCTTGTTCAAATCCGTGAAATCCACACAGATGCGCCAAGATCCATTCTTTTTTTTTACAACCACGATATTGGACAACCACATGGGATAAGTTACTTCATGAATTGCCCCGACATCAAGCAATTTGTCAACTTCATCAACAACGGCCGATGTATGCTCCACGGCTGACCGCCGACTTTTTTGAATGATTGGTTTGAATTTTGGATCAACGTTTAAATGGTGCTGAGCCATGTCTGGATCCACCCCCCGCATTTCGTATGGTGTCCATGCAAACACGTCGAGATTGCTGAGTAAGAAAGATACCAAATCATGTCTGTCAACTTTGTTCAGGGAAGTGTCGATCATGAAGAATTTGTCAGGGCTCTCTTTGATTTCAATCCGGTCAAGGTCTTCAGTTGCCTTTTCACTGGGGATTTTCCCAATGTCCTCGAGACTCTCTCGATCTGGTACTTCAATTGAGTTCACTTCCAGTTCCTTTGGCTTTTTTGTAGCAGCAATAAGATAACTTGTCTGTGCCGATTTCTGAGAGCCCCAAATTTGCTCGATACCATATTCGGTTGGAAAACATAGTAGTTGATGGTAGGTGCTTGGCACAGCTTGCATAGCGTGTAACCAGGTCCTTCTCATGATAAGATTGTATGGCAACGGGAGTTTGACAACCAGAAATTCCACATCGACTGATTTGGTACCCGCCCATACTGGTAGTATGATCCTGCCCAAGGGATACTTGGGGTTGGCATTGAAGCCGAACAATGGGTAATCGGTCGGTAACAAATCCAAATCAGTGAAGTCGAGTTTAATGAACATCTTATAATACATTATTTCTGAGGTGCTTCCCTGATCGATGAGAACACACTCGACGGTAAATTGGTTCGCGCATAGCTTGACGACGAGGGGATCAGTGTGAGGAAGATTTACTTCATCTAGGTCAGTGTCATCGAAGCTGATCTTGCCAATCTTGTGGGGCCGTTTGGCTAGTGTGATCGGCTTGGATATGCTAGGTTTGCAACTAAATTATATGTACTTGGGTCGACAATGGTAGGCTATATATCATGTGAATTACATCGAGTGGAGGTGAATCTGGCCATAGAGCTACCATGTTCGGTGGATTTTTCTTTCAAACATGTTGCGCCAGCTGGCCATCCTGCACTAACTCCTCTAGGTGGTCCTTCAGTGCATAATAGCTGTCAGTGTCATGGCGATGGTCCTTGTGATATTCACACTGCCTGTCCCTTCTCCTAGTATCAGGGGGCCCTATCATCTTGGATGGCCACTTAAAAAATAAAAGATGCTGGAGTTTGGGTAGGATCTTACTGATCGGCTCTGCCAATTCAGTATACTTTTTGTCTGAACGTCTGGTGCACCTGCTATCCACTTGATACTATTCATTTGAACGATGCGAACATTGCCACTTGATCGGCGAGAGTTAAGTCAGTTATCTCGTTTAGCCCGAGTCTTAGGTTCAGGGCTCCTTGGTGGCACAACGCTTATCGACTAAACTAGGCCAGATGAAGTCGATTTACCGACTTTCTGTCCGGCCTTGACCCGCAGGGCATCCTCTTCCACCTTACAGTACTCCTCAACCTTCTTCATTAATGCCCAGACTATTTAGGGAGGCCATCTGGTCAACAAACTGCGGAGAGAACTAAAGGGATCTAACCCCATCTTAAAAGCAGTAATGGCCATGGAATCATTGCAAGCATCATCCACCAAGTTGAAACACTCCCAGTAGCGTGTCGAATACTCATGGAGGGTCTCTTCTAGTTTAATTTGCATCACCCAGAGAGAGTCGGCTTGTTTTGGCTAAACTTTGTTGGTGATGAATCTTGCCCTGAAGCATTTTTGGAGCTGATGAAAGCTTCTTATTGATGCCAGCTCCAATTTATAGTACCATCTGACTACCAACGGTTCCAGGCTACTTGGAAACATTCGACACATGAGGGCTTCATCATCAGCATGCAACGCCATTGCTTGTTTGTAGTGACGAATGTGATTTGTGGGGTCTGATTTTTCGTCATTTGTCTATTGGTGAGTGTCAAGGCAAGAGAGAGATCATGCTGTTGATAATGAACCCTCAAGGAGGATTAAACCATTAAGCATGACCTCAATCTCAAGTTTAAAGGATCACAAGCTTGAAACAACCCTCAAAAGCAAATGAAAGAGTGAAGCAAAGAGGGAGGTTATAGAGTTTATAGTGTTGAAATAGAGTGAAAAACAACACCAAAAGTTGCTATCAACTCAAACAAGGGGGTGTCTAAGACCCTAAAACACCAACTTGTGAGGACTATTACACTATAACCATGCAAAGTAAGACTCAAATGAACGAACCAGCCCAAAATAATGCTAAAGCAAGTTATTTCAGAGGCTAAAACATGTTGGACTTGAGCTAAATTAAGCTAGGAAAACATGCCAACATATGGACTTAACTAGGCTAGCAAACAAGACACAAGGAAGGGAGGCAAACCCCTCCAAATTTGGACTTCAAAATAATTTTTTTGCCACTAAAAAACCTCTGAAATTTAGTGGTTAAAATGTCCAAAAAATTTGGTTTGAAAGTGGTGAACAAAGGTACAAAAGCTTTACAAACAAAAAAGTAAGAAGGGTGAACCACCTCCTAACTGAAAATGGCCTCAAATCACCACCTTTAGGCCACAAAAATAGAGTTTTTTACAGTTCAAAACCAGTCCCAAAACAGCCTAAAAGCAAAAGAAGAAGATGGCAAAGCAAATATGTAAAACAAGCTAAGAAAGCAAATATTATACCTCTTGAAGCCAAGGCACAAATTAGGTAACAAAGCAAGCCACAACCACCTTCTAAAGCTCAAAGAGGGTCTCAAGTAACCTCAACCCAAACATAAGCAACTTTGGTCAAGGATGCGTAGGCAAAAGTATAGGATTTGTGAACAAATGTATACAAAATTGCAAGAGAGAAAGAGAAATCTGGAGAGAGAGAGAGAGAGAGAATTTTGCTCCAAAATTTCTGACCTCTCAAAATGGGGGAGAAGGTCCCATATTTATAGAAAGACAAGCTTTCAGCTGAGTTATATCAGTTTATACACGTGTATGGTGATCAAGCCTATTGTGCCAACAGCTGGAACAACTGTCAAGAAAATATCTGCAAAAAGGCATCAATGGCCGGTAGGCCACTAATGTGGTCGGCCGCTCACCAGTGATGGCCTGCAGGATCAATTGGTGGCTGGTAGCCACCAAGAGTTGCAGGCTTGAAGATTTTGGTCCAAAAACAGGGCACAGAATGGATGGGGTTTAAAGGCTCAAAGACAGGGCATTCCGTCGAGGACTTTGGGCACCAAAACGAGCACACATAGTCACAATCATCGAATGTACAAATGATGACGGCCAAGTCTTGAGGACGGTAAAAAATGGGGTGTTTACAAGTTACTAACCTGGTTTTTAGCTCTTAAAAAGCAGCCTCTCTTTGATTAGTCGAATCGAATGGTGTAGCTTTCTATGTCAATTGAGTGAGTGGCAAAGCAAGTTTAGAAAAATCTTTTACAAATCTGTGATAATAGCTTGCAAGTCCTAGAAAACTTTGAACTTTTGTTACATTCGTCGGTCTAGGCCAGTTCACAATAGCTTCAATTTTCTGTGGCTCAATGGAGATATCATCCTTGTTGATTACATGCCCCAAAAATTCCATACTGTGAAGCCAAAATTCGCATTTGGAAAATTTTACATATAACTTCTTTTCTCTCAGAATCTATAAGCAATTCTCAGGTGATTTTCATGTTCTTCCCTGCTTTTAGAATAAATCAATATATCATCGATGAACACAATAATAAACTCATCAAGGAATTGTATGAACACTCTATTCATTAAGTCCATGAATGTTGCAGGTACATTAGTTACCCCAAATGGCATGACTAAGAATTCATAATGTCCGTACCTAGTTCAAAAAGCGATTTTCTCAATGCCTTTTGCTTTCACCTTTAGTTGGTGATATCCAAATCTAAGGTCTATCTTAGAGAACACTTGTGCTCTTTGAAGTTAATCAAACAGGTCATCTATTCAGGGTAGTGGGTACTTGTTCTTGACAGTTACTTTGTTCAACTCACGATAGTCAATACATAACCTCAAAGACCCATATTTCTTTTTGACAAATAACACCGGAGCACCCCAAGGTGAAGTGCTCGGACGGATAAACTTCTTGTGTAATAGTTCCTGAAGTTGAGTTTTTAATTCTTTCAGTTCAAAAGTAGACATTCTGTATGGGGTTTTAATAGGTTGTGTCTCAGGTACTACATCAATGGTGAACTCAATTTCCCTATCAATTAATTCCCCAGGTAGGTCAATAGGAAACACATCAAGAAATTCACGGACTATATGTATCGTTTCCACATTAGCACTATTTGAAGACTCAGTCAACACACAACACAAGTAGCCCCGACAACCTTTTCTTAATAATTTCCTGGCTTTCATAAACGAAATCAAGCATGGCGGAGGAACTACCCCATTTCCAATAAAAACAAACTCAGGCATACCAAGTGGTCTGAACACAACAGATTTATTCGCACAATCAATGGTGGTGCAGTATTTAGTCAACCAATCCATACCCAGAATACAATCAAAATGATAAATGCTCAAGGACAACAAACCAGCATACAATGTCATATTACCAATCATAATATCACATGCCAGATAAACATAAGCACATATCATAGAACCCCCAGATGGTGTAGACACCGATAGTAAACAATTCATAGGTTCTAATGGTCTAGTTAATTTTTGAGAAAAAAAACATGTGATACAAATGAATGCGTGGAACTAGAATCAATCAGCACATAGGCATTCTGAGCACAGATAGAAATTATACCTGATACCACTGACTCAGTATTCTATACATCCCTAGGTATTAATGCAAAAATCTAGCCTTGTCTCAAAGTTTCTCCTCTAATATTGGCCTTCGCACTGGTTCTTGGTGCAAGAGCAGATCCGACTAAACTTGCTGCAGGATGAGTAGTCGTGTCGAGTCTCATCAGATAATCTCTAATCATGTGGTCTGTCTTGCCGCATCGAAAACAAGCACCAGATGCATGATGACACATGCCCCTCTGTTTCCTTCCACATTCTGGACAAACTGGCATAGACCCATTACTTTGGCTTGAGTACTTGACAATCCAGTATTTTGCTTCTTCGATAATGATCGGCCTTTCTTGAAATTGAATCCGGTCCTTTTACCTCTCCGTTCAGTTGTTGGAGTTGTAGCTTGTTTCTTGGCTGCTAGTATGGCCTCTGTCATCAATGCCCTGTCAAGCACTTCCACATAAGTAGGCAATTTCATGATGCCTACTCGATCAAATACTTCTAGATCTAGTCCTCCCTTAAACTTTCATGCTTTTTTATAATCTGTGTCCACCATAAGATTAGCAAATCTAGCCAACTCGGTGAACTTAGCCTCGTACTCAGCTACGAACATCTTCCCTTGCTTAAGTTCATGGAATTCAGAAACTTTTCAGTCTCTAAAGCATTGGGGAAAGTACTTGTTGTAGAAGATCTCATTGAATTGAGCCCAGGTCATATTCCCATTACTATTTCGGATCAATAACCACCATTTCCGAGCTTCATCTTTAAGAGTATAGGTGGCCAATAAAACCTTCTGAGTCTCAGTATAGGGAAACACTTCAAATAACTTTTCCATTTCTAGTAACCATGTCTCCTCTTTCAACGGTTCAATACCACCCAAGAAAGTTGGCGGTTTCATCATCATGAATTTCTGCATTAGGTTGATGATGTCATTATTATCCAATTCAACTTGGACTGGAGGGGGAGGAGGAGGCATCGATTGTTGTCTTTTTTGCTGTGCTATTGTTTCAGTTAGAGCAGTAATCATTTGTTCCATTCGGCTCATGCGAGCCTCTGAGGATTCACTTGTATCAGTACTTCTTGCATTCTCCATTAGCTATAGGTAAACACAACAATAATAAACATAGGCAAGTAAACCCTTCCATAATGTTCAAAATATTCAGTTTCAATTCATTTGTTTCATTTATGTGAGGTTAAGTTGAATTCATGTTCAGATCCAGTTGTTACAGTAATCAACTCACACACTCACACATGCACATGAATGTCCTTACTTCTTTCTAGGACATCCTATACCTCAAATGGACATGTGTGTGCGGTAAGACACGTGCTCTGATACCACTCTGCCACGACCCAAACCCGCCCCTATATGTTTAGCATCGTAATTGGCCAGTAATCCTTAGATTACCAAAGGCCTCTTAATAGTATAACATATAATTAGGGGCTGAGGAAGCAATATATAAACATACATAGTCTATTGAGCTGTGCTGACATATACGAGACAAAATTTTCAAAACAAACTTATATATATATATATATTTACATGTGATGTCATAAATACAATAGTCTTACATCACCCATTTACACAAATAAAATCAAAAGAGAACTTAGCCTAAGTACATATAAACAAAACAAAACCAAATAAAGCCTTGACATGCACCTCTCAAGGGAACCTCCTTGGGAGGAGCGGTGGTTGGTTGACAAAAGAGAATCTTAGGCTGTCAACTCTGGGCCTGGTCATGTGTCTGATCACCTACATACATAATATAAATAGTGAGCAGGAGCCCAGTGAATAATAACAAAGTAAAGGGTTTAAATGAATGATGTCCATAACAGATTCAGAAATCAGAATTCAAATAAAAAACAAATTGTATATTCATATTCTTGTTCAAACTTCATACAGAAACCAGAATTCATGCTCAATCATACATGGTACATCCATTAGCGTTATCTTGCTTGTTAGTTCCATAAGGAACCTCCAGTACCGGGAACTTGTAATATACTTGAGCCATGGTATTGTTACTGCCAGGCAAGGGCCATGAGACCACAACATTATTACCCCCGGGCAAGGGCCTTGCTTAAAAAGGCACGGTATTGTTACCCCCAGGCAAGGGCCTTGTACTTGTAGACCACGATATTATTACCCCCGGGCAAGGGCCTTGTGCTAAGGATGTCTCGAATGCATTTCAGAAATTTGGACAATCATTCATTCATACACAACATCGCATTTCAGAAAACTGATCATTTTATAGCATCAGAAAATAGTTAAAGTTAAACATAACTTTACAGAGTTATTACTCACAGATGGCTCCACTTGCAGAATAGACAAATCAGATAACTTATGAAGTGTGACCTACACACACATAGCAAAAACACATAACGAAACATACACTCGGTTGTTTTTAACTTCTTTTATTTCATTCTTAGTGTGTTTCTAAGTCTTAGCCTCTTATTGATTCTTAAACATGGCCTAGGAATGCCTAGGATGCAATGTGAATGCCAAAATGCACTTTGGGACTCTTAACCAAACTTGCTGAAAATAGGAGTCACGCTCGAGCGCAAATTCCCTTGCTCGAGCGGACAAACAAACATGTGAGGGGCCGATTGAGTAGTCTGCAAACTTTGAAAAAGTACTGGTTGTGTGATTGTCACGCTCGATGGTTGCTCGAACGAGAGACTCGGTTCCTCACTCGAGTAGTCTGCAAAAACATGAAACTTCTGGGAGATTTACATTTCAGGCTTGAGCGGACTTCTGCTCGCTCAAGCGAGTATGCAAAAACAAAGGTGTCTGCTCGAGCGCAGGATCTGTCGCTCGAGCAGAGAGGGCGAATTCTGGGATTTCCAGATTCACTTCCAAACTACAAAACTCAAATTCAAAGTCTCAAAATGCAACTTTTGGCACCCAAAACTTGAGAACACACTAGTAAACTGATAAAACATGGTGAATTCAAAATCATGTCACAAAATTAAGTCCAAAAGCTTTGTCAATTATTCAAAACTCAAACTTGAAATTGTGAAAACATATCATGCATGTAAAGGTGCAAGTTTAACGCTTTCAAAACATGATCAAATGAGGTGTCTAATTCAAAAACATAGTGAATTCTTTGATCAAGGCCAAAATGAGGACATGCAAGAAGAATTTTTTTGAAAACAACTTCAAATTGTGATGCAATGAGCATGCATGCATGATATGGTTCAATTCTCTTCAATTCTAACTCAATTCTTGTATCAACCTACTTAATTCTTTAGAGTTCATGTCCTACACAATACAATTGTACAATCTAAGGGTTGAATTCTTACCTAGGCTTGTCAATGATACTCTAGATGATCAATGGATGGAGGTTTCAAGCCAAATTCTCAAGTTCTCTAGCAATCCTGTTACGCCCCAAAAGTCAGGAATATCAGATAATATATTAACCATTAAATACAGGGTTTATCTAAGGTTATAAGAGTAGGAAACGTCATTAATGAGTCCTTTGGATAATAACCAAGCAAGATCCCAGGAAGGTCAGAGGAGTCAAAATAGCCTCCCTTCAAAGTCCAACCACCTTAGATAGCAAAGCTACCCTTTTGACAGATCTTGACGAGGTATTAACACAAGGCCTACATGAGTTGACAGGGTATAAGGATAGGTTACAAATGTTATATATATACAAATTACAAAATCATGTCTTAAATACAACATGAGATCTATCACTTACAATCTCAAAACACGTTTACAAACTAGTTTCTAATTCTTCTAAGGTAGTCGTATGTCCTCAAATGCTTCAGCCTTCGACCGGTCTAATAGTCTTCAATACCTGGCATGAAATGCCATGAGCTTTGAATGCCCAGTAAATGCACATACACCCCGTCCCTTTTCCCAATCCAATACACCATCACATTTATAGCAAGCAAGTAGTGAAGCATGATATTGAAGTCAATAACAGCAATTTCAATAATAGAGGAAAGGAACATGTCATTCAAATAGACAACAAAGGTTTTAATGTTAGTGGTTAGTATTCTAGAAATCCCCTAAAGAGATTTCATCCTCTCAACCACAAGAATTGGACACCAGACTATTCGAAACTCCCCCTTTTGCTGCTTTGTTGTAGAACTAACCTCGGATGCCTACCAACAGTTATATATCGCGTAGCACCAACCGCAGGGCCTCAAAAGGGACAGCGAAAAGAAAAAGGTTTTATCTCCTGAATCCAACCTTATCCTTCCAAAAAAGTTTTATCCTCTTGAATGTCCTATCCGGACCCAATCTTATCTCACCAATCAAACCATCACAAAGAGTCCGAATACGTCCGTTCCATTCCAGGGTTTACATGACAACCACATGCGTAAGACTTAACTTTTAATTAGGAAGCACATCCCATCAATCCATTCATAACACGTTATCAAATCTTCATTATCTAAGTGATCGAAAACCAATAACATCCCAATTAAGTTTTCCATTTGGATCAATGTTTTAAGTCAAGTTAGAACAAACTCAACAAGATAGTAATATCCACATAAGCATGAGCATCATTAAAATGAAGAAGATAAGGAACATATCCATAACACATGAAATACCATACCAAGACATGATCATTAACTAATAAGCATATTCATGTACACAAGAGCATAAAACACCCATGCAAAACTAAATTTCCAGATTCAATACCATTTAAAGATTAAAATCAAAAGGGTTATTTAAGATATTTCCTGAACCTAGCCTTCCTATGGTTCGTAGAGAATTTAATCTAGTTTTCAGAACATGTTTCAGAAATGGAATAGATTTTCTAGATTTTTAGTTATTTAAGAAACACTCCAGTGTTGTCCAGATTTGTCGACCGTTACGAAAATTGAATTTTCTTTCAAACAGCTCACTCTTTTTAAATGAAACCAATCTTAATTGAAAGATAACTCTTTAAGGAAGATGTTGACATCAAAACTGAGGTCCAGAAGATTTTTATACATTTTTCTAGAATTTTTGAAAGTTGGCTGCAAAAAAATAGTTTTTTCTGGCACAGTTCTTGAAAGTAGAAATTTGGTGAGAAAAGAGGTCAACTAGGGAAAATTTTCCACTTATCTTGTGATGAAAACTTGCTAAATAATATGTATTAAACTCATACATTTAAGGTGAAGGTGTGCCTTTAGAAATTTTGAGAGTTTGATATGGAAAAAGGTAGTCTTATACCGATTAAGAGAAATACAAGAAGGGTAAAATCAAGGCTCAACTCCTTTCATTTTTAACACAAGAATACCATTAGAACACATCAAAAAATACCATTTTAAACTTCTAATAACATGTATTTGAAAAAGAAAAATGAAAGAGAGAGTTGTGTTGTGGCTTACTTGATTGCCTAGTGAAGTGTTTGCACAATTGTCTCCTCTTTTCCTCTCCTCTACTACCAAAGTTCACTCTTTTCCTCTTCTTTCTTTCTCTTAATTGAATGTGTAGGTGTGTGAGTGCATGAGATATGTAACATGTGGAGGGTGGTGGTGTTTTTATAATAAAATTGGTGTAAAAGGTCCAAAATGCCCATTGGTTAGAATGGAATGGAATTGAGTTATATTTAGTTAGAATGTAATGGAATGAAGGATCATTAGGGAGCCTAATCATGTATTAAGGCATGATCTAGTTAGGGTTAGGCTTAAGTAGAACCAAGATAGTTACAAGTACAAGACAACTTTCCTTGATTTGGGGGTACCAATGATACTTTTTCCATGATTTAAGGGATATGTCTCTAAAGTACCTGTGATTGTAGCCTAGAGAGGGTGATGGCTGACCATGTGCTAGATTTGGGGAGATCTTTGTTGATTTTATATATAGATATGAAGATATTTGTGTATAAAATTATTTATTTAAGAAAAGTACAAATATATATGTGTGTGTGTGTGTAATGTGATTTAAGAAAAATATGAGGGCATTGGGTTTAATTTATGAATTGGAACATTTATTTTAGTGTAGAATTAAATTAAATTGGGGTTAGAGAGTCTAATTCGGTTTGGATTTCTTGTTTCGAATGAAAACGCGATCAACCGACGCACGTGACGAAGACCGGAAAGCCTAGGGTTTTCAAGTGGTAATTTCATATTTAAGGAGTCAATTAGAGTATTAGAAATTATTTCTAAGTTTCCAAAATCAATTAGGGTTTGCGATTTTTTGTTGGTGCATGTATTTTGATCCTAGGGTTGCAATTAATTAAGAAACTGAGGGACTTGAAGGAAATAATTTAAAAGTAAGGGACTTTTAAGAAATTAAAATTTTTAGGGGCCTCACAAATCCTCTCAATTTGAGCTCAAACTTCTCTTATCTTCTCTCTCTCTCTCTCTGTCTCTCTCTCTCTCTCACGTTTTGGTGTTCAAGTAAGAGGAAATGGGAGTGCAAAAGTGTATAAGAGATACTGAGGGGCCTTATATAGGCTTGATTCAGAAATTCATTAACTTGGGCTTAATTGAGCATTAATTATTCTAATTTAACAGTTCCAAACCGAATTTTAATTAAACCTACCTTAATATTCTAAAAATTCCAACTAACACAAAAACCAAGTCGATTTCATGATCGAGTGCCGATAAGGCCATCAATTTACAAAATAGAACAAAATCAGAGACAAATATTTCTGCACAGAACAGATAGAAACTCATATAACACATAACACATGTAATGAATGCAAAATTTCACTTTAATTACTTATTAAGCATTCTTAATCATGGATTGCATGTTAATGAGAGGTTATGGTTGTTTCATGGACCATACTTTACAATTTGCACCTGTCACGACCCAAACCCGCCCCTATAGGTTTAGCGTCGTAACCGGCCAGTAATCCTTGGATTACCGAAGGCCTCTAAACAGATTAACATATGATAAGGGGCTGCGGAAGCAATAATACATAAATATAATTGTCCAATGAGCTGCGTTGACTTACATGAAACAGAATATTAAAAACTTTATATACATATTCATAGGACAACCCTGTATTATACCCACACACATTACAATATCTTAAATAAAGCCAACAAATCAAATAAAGTCTCATACATATACAGAACTAATCAGAACTTGAACCCATGACACTTCGAGAACCTCCACGTGAGGCACAATGGTTGGCTGGCAACGAAACACTGTTCCCCTACAAAAACCTTCGGGCTCGAACTCCAGAATGCTCACCTATATACATAAATATACAAACAGTGAGCTAAAGCCCAGTGAATAACATTAAGGTAAAGGGGTTAACGAACGAATTCTGAACATATCATAAGTACAGAACAGATCATAGCATAATCATTGTCATATCAAATCATAATAATGGTACATCCCACAGAACATATCACATATCGTCTTCCGACTAGAGTAATCGGTTACGGATACCGATTAAACACATATCACCACAATGAAGTGGCTAATGAGATCTCGTAATCACATATATGTCATGGACCCGCATTAACATGCCATCCCCTATGACTTGGGACTATCTATGGATGCCATAATAGATATCAAACATAGGACATTCGTTCACGTAAACAAATATCATTTCAAAAATCATAACTTATCAAATCACATTTGGAACATAATTTATATGAATATATCTTTACAATAATGTTACTCACAGTGGTTCCGTAGGTGGTCAATCAATTCTCGAACGTTGACCTACAATCACATAGGCACATAAAACCAACAGATCTTATCAATCAAGTGGCCAACACGGCTTAGCTTACATTACGTTGGTTCTTATTCTTTCTTATCACATGGCTTAGAACACACACACCCTTGCATTCTCTTTAACTTAGCACATTCATTTCTTAGTGTGTTTCTAATCCATAACCTCATTACCATGACTTAATTAAGGCTTAGGAATGCCTAAACTGTAATAAGGATGCCAAAACATGCATTGGAAACACTTAGGCAAATTTTCTGAAAATGAGGTCCCCGCTCGAGCGTAGGTTTCCCCGCTCGAGCGGACATGCAAACAAAGGGGCTCTGCTGGAGCGTGTGTTCCCCCGCTCGAGTGGGCTGTAAATTTCATGAAAAGTACTGGTTAGTCGAATTTTACGCTCGAGCTCCAACTTCCCCGCTCGAGTGGAAGTGCAAAACTCAGCGGTCACGCTCGAGCATGGAGTTCCCCGCTCAAGCGTGAGTCCAAAATCTGGAAATTCCACATGCAAATTAATTCCGGCTTTCTTCTAAATTACTGTTAGGCATAATTAAGTATAGATTAACGTTAATCAGAGGCAGGGGTTATTACAGTACCCCACATTTCCATTTCAGATATGTTTATTCCAAACATTGATCATCCAAACGCACTTGCATGCATCTATAAGGTATATAGGGAGCCTCCTTGAGCTAGTGGCTTCTCTGATTGGCATGGTGCAGAGGAGGGAGATGCTCCACGGTCTCCATAGTATCTAGGTAATTTCCTTCAGTTCAGCCTGCATTTGATTACTAGCTCTGTTTGTACATCACACTATCATATTTCCACTAATACATCGACATTTCAACCGTAGTCTTTCCTAAACTGCACTCATACATTGTATTCACACACTGCACTCATACTGTATCTGATTTCTGCATGATACTTATTCTGCATACTATGCCTGTACCTAATACACACACACATTGTATCTACTATGTTGACAACTATTTTTTTCCAAATTCCATCTACACCGATGGCACCAGCGGCAGTAGTAGAACCAGCACTGGCAGCACCTCCTCCAGCAGTAGGGAGGAGAAAGAGAGAGAGAGACAGGCCCCAGCACGTAGCTGAGATGTGACTCTCGATCGAGGAAGGGATAGGGGCACTCGAGGCTAGAGTAGTCCTTCAGAGCCCATTTTGAGCAATGATGATGCTGAGACTAGTGACTTTGAGGAGGCAGTGAGTCAGCATTCTAAGTCATCTGATAGTGGAGATAATGATGCTAGCTTAGGGTTCGGGAGCGGAGGTGATGCCGAGGTGGGTTCTGAGGCAGGGAGCGGAGATGATACCAGCTTCGGTTCATAGTTTGATTATGACAGCGGTGCCGATGGAGATAGTGCTCTCGAGTCCCCTCCAAGCAAGAGGACGAAGAGGGCCTCTTGGGCCTGAGTTGACCGACGCTGATGTTTTTGTACTTTTTGCTTAATTTTATTTTATTTTATTTTATTTTTATTTTTTTATTTTTTATTTTTTTTTGTGGTAGCATTAGCACATGCATAGCTTCAAATATGTTTTATTTTGCTTTTGAAACTTGTACGCCCCTTCTGTAAAAACCATGATCGGAATAAAACCTCACAGTTTTTATGAAATGTATTGTCATTTTTACATCATGAGCACTATATTTACATGAAATGGAAATGAAATTGAATTTGCCAATAGAGCGCTTAATTGAAACAATGTTCTTAATCGGGTAATGAGCTGACCAACAACCAAAATACAAAATACAACTCGATAAACAAAGCAAAAACAACTCAAATATAAATAAACACACTTGCTAAAACCAAAAGACTCAAAATAAGACCTCAAAACACAAAGATCGAGACAAAACACATGCTGCCAGCACTATCCAGCACACATGTGGACGGCAGGCCAGAGATGGGATTTGCTGGCCACCAGTGTGAGTAACCTCTAGATTGTTGACGACTGGTTTCCATTCACAGCCTTGTCTGCTACCAAAGGTTCTACTTCGTGATTTCTTCTCTAGAACCTCATTTCAGCTATAATTTTTTCCACAAATGGAGATATTACTTGCCGAGAAGCTCACGGATTGGATAGCTGCTTTAGAAGGCATGACACAAGTAAATTTTCAAGGTTTCAGCATAAATGCACTTTTTCCGTTGAGCCGTACTTCACTTTGTTTTCTGTTCCTTCATGCCGTAGCTCGATGCTGGGACCCAATTACACACGTCTTTTATTTCGGAGCACAAGAAATGTGCCTAACACTTGAAGAATTTCAAGCATTGATGGAAACCCGGCACGATGAGGAAATCATGCCTCAGCCCTGTTTTGGCCACACCCAAGCTTTGGGATGGATGTGTGGGCTCATTCTGCATGAGACTCGGTCTTTAGCCCACAACGGAGAGCTAGACATACCCAACTTGATTCATCAATTTTCTAACATCGGTGATAGAGGCGACCTTCTCTGGCTAGGTTTTCGGCAAGATGCCCTATGCTTATGTATGCTTGCACATTTCCTTCTTGCCCCTAGTTTCGGTGGATCCAGAATTCAGTTGATCGAAGTGGCCTAAGGTCTGAAAGAAAGTAAAAGTTGCATTGGTTTTGTGCTGACTGAGACCTTGATGGGCTTAGATGCCTTTCATCAGTGAGAGACGACCAGGTTCATGGGGAGTCCACTACTTCTTCAGGTATTTTTTTCCCACCCTTTCTCATATGTGTTTCTCACATCACTCGGCACTTATGCTCTATTTTCTTTCAAAGCCTTTTTCTTACTTTTCTCTCGACATACATCTCTCTATTCTTTAATCTCTCTTATTTTTCATCCTTTCCTAGGTTTGGCTTATGGATAACCTGAAGGTAGTGGACTCTTGCCCTGAGTATTTAGATCTAGGTAATTTCTTCTACCACTGGCTAGTGGATTTCCCCAACGAGGGATGGTGGTGCAACTAGATGTGCAACAGGTCTGCCGTTGACATAGCTTGGCGTTGCCCCTGGCTTAATTTGACCGAGATGAGTTACAACATGGCTCGACAACCCAGCATACAATTCATTGGCTTACATACAGCATGTTCTACTTCCCTTTTCGGTTCATACATCAATTCAGGCATGATCAGACCAACCTAGAGGAGGGGGTAGAGTATCTGGTTTCATTCCTTATTTGTGGTTCACACTTGCCTAGGTACCTCATTGCCTGGAGAACAAGGGAACTTCTGGCCCTGCCCCTAGTTTTAGTTATGCAATTTCTAGTGAATGTTTGGCTTGGCTCGAGGATAAGGTACAAACTGAGCCCACTTTAGCCGAAGCTTCCACAAGCATGAACAGAGGACACAGGAGCACCTGACTCACCTATGCCCCTAGTTTATTGCTTTGACCTTTCTTTTCAAGTTTTAGGATGTAATAAAAGTAACTTTGATTTGTATCGAAGAGTTGGAGAACTTTATGTTGAAATCAATGAAATTAAAGTTGTGAGCACTGAATATTTTTTTTTGGTCCAAAAATGGTCTAAGTTGTAAAAGGCAAAATTTTGAACAAAATCAACTTTTATCAAAACTTTCCAAAACCATTCTCGAAAAGGATCACCATCTGACACACACAGAATCAATCCTCAAGATGTACAACCTCGAATCAAAAGATCATAAACTGTCCCCTGATTGAACACCACTGCCCTGCATTATAACCAACTTTTTTTCCCATAATGACGATCACAACCGAACTCTGAGATGATGGACAAAGATGACTTGATCAGATGGATGGACAGGACAGTTGAGTTGGAGGTGATTGTAGCCGAACTTCAGGATGAAGTTGCCTACATATCCCGAAGATGGGAATCAGGCCTTACGTAGTTCGGTTTAAGTTCACTCGAGTATTAACTCTCTCCTTTTGCGCTCTAACTTTTGCCAAAGTCGGCCTTTAGGGTTTTCAACCTTGCAAGATCAGTTTTTCTTTATTTCTAATTTCCATGCTCTAACTTTTGCCTAGGTCACCCTTCTGGATTTTCGGCCTAACGAGCCTCTCAAGGATAGTATTTCTTTAACTTGTCCATGTTAATCGGTTGTGAAAGTTCCAGGCCATTTAAGTCCATGAGAATAACAGCTCCACCCGACCAGATAGCTTTGATGATGTAAGGACCAGTCCACTTGGGTCCGAACTTGCCCCTAGGGTCATGAATGGGAGCTCAGTTATCTTTCAGCACCATATCTCCTTTCTTGAGATTACAAGACTTAACGTTCTTGTTAAAAGCCCTAGCAATTCTATGTTTATAGCCCTGAACATGATACAATGCTTTCAGTCTTCTCTCATTAAATAACATTAACTCCTTAAATCTACTCTGTTGCCAGTTCGCCTCTACTATCTGACACTCAGTCATAACTCACAGCGATGGGACTTCTATTTCAATTGGCAAAACGGCTTCCATCCCATAGACGAGAGAATAAGGAGTTGCCCCTGTAGACATCTAGATTGAAGTTCTGTAGCCCCAGAGTGCAAATGGTAATTTATCTGGCCAGTTTCTGTAGGTCTCAACCATTTTCTGCAAGATGTTGTTGATGTTCTTGTTGGCGGCTTCAATAGCTCCATTAGTTTGCGGTCTGTATGTAGATGACTTATGGAAAGTCACATTGTATTTCTTCAATAAGTCTATCATCTCTTTCTTGAAGTGGGAACCATCATCTGATATGATCTCATTTGGGACTTCGTACTGGCAAATGATATTGTTTCTGATGAACTTGGCCACATGCGATGCTTTCAACGCTGCATAGGACTGAGCTTCCACCCACTTTGTAAAGTAATCAATCGTCACCAAGATATATTCATGCCCATTCAATCCTTTTGGCATAACTGCACCAATAACGTCAATTCCCCAGATTGAGAAAGGCCATGGTGAAGTCATGTTATACAGTTTTGACGGCGAGATATTCATGCGATTGGCATGAATTTGGCATTTATGGCATCGTCGAGCAAAACCAATACAATCGTCCTCCATGGTGGACTAGTAGTAACCTTGTCTGAGAAACTTTCGGGCTAGCATCACTCCGTTCATGTGTGCCCCGCACTCTCCTCCATGGATGGCCTTCATTAGGCGTTTTGATTCCTCTTCTTCGACACACAACTTGTGCATTCCTAGATGACCTCTTTTATACAGTTTACCTCCACAGATGATAAATTGGACATCCATTCACCGTATTCCCCTTTTGTTTTTGGCATTTGCCTCTGGTGGATAAATCTCATTTTCCCAAGAAGTTCCAAATATCGTAGTACCAAGCATTTTTGTCTTGCACTTCAACTATTGCGGCGATAGTTTCATAAGTCGGCGTGTATTTCTGCTCGATGATAATCGGTCACATTCGAACTTCAAGTGGGATGTTTACCATAGAAGATAGAGTTGTTAACCTGTTGTTCTCTCTTAGTAGATGCGTGAAAGTCAGCTTTTCAAACCTAGGAATTAGAACATCTAGGGTCTGGTGATAAGCTTTCATCTTTTATTCTTTGACTTTCCAGTCTCTATTTGCTTGAGAATCAACTAAGTTTGAGTCCTCGACAACATCCAATCTTATTGCCCCTAGTTCCAGGGCGGCTTCTAAACCAGTGATACACGCTTTATATTCTACTTCATTATTGGACACCTTGAACCAGAGTTTGAAGGCTAAACGTATATGGGAGTCGTCGGGTGCTATTAGCAACACACCTATCCCATAACCATACTAATTGAACGCTCCGTCAAAGTACATCGTCCAAGTTTCCTCCTCAACTTGTAGAATGGATTCTTCTGGGAACAAGTATTCCATTGCCTCATCTCCTTCTATCGGGTGATTTGCCAGGAACTCTGCTACAGCTCTTCCCTTGACCGACTTGCAGGTGACATACTTGAGATCAAATTCGAAGAAAAGAAACAACCAACGGGCTAGCCTACCCGTAAGCGCTAGTTTCTCAAAGAGATATTTGATGAGGTGTAATCTCAAAACTAGGATTACAGAGTGAGCTAACAAGTAATGCCTCAACTTCCTGGTAGCCCATACCAAGGCTAGGAAAGCTTTTTCCAACGGAGTATAGCGGGTCTCGTAATTCAGCATTTTCTTGCTCAAGTAGTAGATGGCTTTCTCCACCTTATCTTCAGATTCCTGAGTGAGCATGCATCCCATGGTCATGTCTGTTACTGACAAGTATAGAATCAAAGGCTTCCCCAGCTCTGGCGGTGACAACACAGGTGGGTTCTAGAGATACTATTTAACCTGCTCAAAGGCGAATTGGCATCGATCATCCCATCGGAATTTCTTCCCTTTCTTTAGGAGGCCAAATAGTGGTTCACAAGTCAAGGTTAATTTGGAAATAAACCGTCTTATGAAATACACTTTACCCAGAAAGCCTTGCACCTTCTTTTTAGTCCTTGGTAGTGACATTTCTAGGATGGCCTTGATTTTGGAAGAATTTACTTCGATGCCCCTCTGTGTGATCAAAAAGCCCAGCATATCCCCTGTCGTTACGCCGAAGGTGCATTTCTACGGGTTTAACCTCAATCTGTATTCTCTGATCCGTTGAAAGAATTTCTTCAAGGTGGTGTAGTGGCCCTCTCTTTCTTTGGACTTGACAATCATGTTGTCCACGTACACCTTGACCTCTTTGTGGATCATGTCATGTAGAATGGTGGTCACAGCCCTCTGATAGGTAGCTCTAGTATTTTTCAACCCAAACGACACAACCCGGTAGCAGTAGGTCCCCCACGGCGTAGTGAATGCGGTCTTCTCTCTATCCTCGGGCACCATTAGAATCTGGTTGTACCTAGAAAATCCATCCATAAAGGATAGCAATGCATGGCCTGAAGTGAAGTTCACTAACTCATCAATGTGCGGCAGAGGGAAGTCATCCTTCGGACAAGCTCTGTTCAAGTCCCGAAAGTCCACACACACCCGGATTCTACCATCCTTTTTTCAGTATTGGGACGATGTTGGCCAACCAAGTCGGATACTCAGATACTAACAAGAAACCTGCCTTGATCTTCTTGGTGACCTCTTCCTTGATTTTCAGCACCCAATCCGAACGGATTCTACGTAACTTCTGTTTGATTGGTCAGGCCTCGGGGTCAAGAGGGATCCAATGTTGTACAATCTCAGGATCGATTCCAAGCATGTCTTCATAGGACCACGCAAAAACATCTTTGAAATCTTTTAACAAAAGAGACTAAGCGCTCGTGCTCCTTCAAAGACAACGTGGACCCGATCTAGACCAGACGCGGATCCTTCTCAGTACCCACATTAATGGCAATGATTTCATCAGCATAGGGTTTCGCAAACCTCTCCTCCTCTCGATTAATCAAGTTTTTCAAAACCAGAGGAATTCCTTCCTCTTCGTTTTCATTAAAATTCTGAAAATCTTGGTCAATACAATAAACCGACGGCACAGAGAAATACACAGAATTCGTAGAGTTCTCATTCAAAAGGTCCTAATCTTCGATTACAGACTTAAAAGAAAAGTTGAATGAAGACCTAGACAGGATTTCGGTATCCGAGTTATCACTCTCGGAAATACTAGACTCAGACTCAGAAGAACTAGAATCTGATCCCAACTCAACAAACTCAATGGAATCAGATTCTAGCTCATCACCCGACTCAAAACTAGACAGATAGCCTTCCTCCAACTGCCAGATAAGAGATGGTGCCTCTGATGCATCCAAAATGCTGTTGGTTAGGTTCACATCCGATTTCTCCCCAATTATGGAGATGGTAAGGTTATCCCCCAAGTTCACTGAGTTAACCACAGGATTTGTCAGAAGACAAGCCAGTGCTACCCTTACTCCAAGTTCGCTGCTGTCTGAGTCACTTTCCATGCTATGCTCAGCTTCCACGCTTGGTTAACCCTTTTCTTCAGTATCACTGTTCTGTAGCTGCAGGTCAAAAAAGATCTTGAACTCGAGGACACGCTGATTCGAAGAGTTCATCCAGGGCTCGGGAAAGCCGCAAAAGGGGAAATCTTCTCCCTCCTGAAAAAGTGGCCATTCAGCGTTCCCTGGATTGGCCTGTGGATGAGCTCATAGTGTTTCCCAGCTTGCTTGGGCCTGGCTCTGCCTCTGATTTCTTCTCCTTTCCTGATCAAGTCCTCTTTGGTGGGTACATAGCCCAGATCAAAGGCATATGGATTGTGCGGCACATTTGTTAGTGCAGCAACGCCTTTCCAGCCGTTTCTTTCGAGTCCCATTCCTGGCACATGCTGCAGTTTATTCATGAAATAGATAGACTGGGCGCTGACATACATGCCCTCGTCAGCTGCCAAAATGGTCTGCACTACCCGAGTTTCAGCCAGAGTGAAGCATGAGAGGAATACATCCTTCTCGCCATGAATGATCTCCAACAATGCTGTAGTTACCTCCGGCGGCAGGTGAATGGATAAATTCCCAAAAACAATAGGCACTCCCCTCTTATGAGGGTACTTCAACATTTGACGGAGAATGAAGGAGACAACTTTCACATGATGCAACCTGGGCTGCCCTAACAGTAAATTGAAGGTGGTCGGCACATCCAGGACATGGAACTTGACATCTTGCTAAGTTGGGCCCACTTGGACTCTAATTTGCACCATGCCCATGACCTTCCTGCTCGTATTATCATACGCCCGAATTACTTCGGATGTGGGCACAAAGTTTGCTAGTCTAAGGCCGATTCCATAAGCTGTGCAGGAATGATAGACATTGATAGCCAAATCGGTGTCTATCAACACCACTGGCATCCATTTCTCCCTGTACTCAACAGATATGTAGAAGGGTTTGTTATCAGCTGAGCCTTTTGGCAGCAGTTCCTTATCAAAGAAGGTTAGGGTTGGCCTGGCACCACCTGGGAAGACCAATCCCACAAGCTATTCGAGGGTAGTGTCAATGGACAACTTAGCCTTGTCCATTGCTGATAGTACTGCTTGTCGATGTACCCGAGAGGCTATGAGAAGACCCCAGATTGAGATGTCAGCTTGGATTTTCTTAAGTTGTTTCAACACTACCTCTTCTTCCAGCTGCTTCTCTCAGATGCCTCAGCTTGATCTAAGTGCGGTGGCTTAAAATACCGCCCACTTCTTGTCATGTGATCTATTTCTTCAGCATATAACGTGTTGTCTGGAAGTCACTCACCCCAGTCTTCATTGGTATGGGCCAGATGCAAATCGTCACCATCCCACCATACACTTTCAGCAGCTAACAAACAGTTGTCCGGCTCTATTTGGATTACCTTTATATCACAGGTATCCCTCACAGGGTGTTGGGCTAGTACTGCTTTCTGGTTGTCTTCAACCCTCTCTCGTTCAAATTGCTTTAGTGCAGCTTCCTATCCTGTGTCCATAGTACTCACAGCGCCCAGTTCCTGAGCTAAATTTTCTATGCCAGCGTTCTCCGGCAGCTTTCTCTTTTCATCGGCCTTCTAGCCACTACAGCAATTCCTGCTTTCTTTTCTTTCAGTTTTATTTCAGTTCCTTTCTTCTTATCCGACTCATAACTTAACCATCCAAAGTTGTCAGTTGATCCGTTCAAATCGAACCAGCCAATCTGCACATCCCCTTGATCCTCCTCGTCAAAGAACTGTAGATTGTCTAAATCCTCCTCGAGTTTTGCCAAATCATCCAACCCTTGGCTCGGGCCATCTTCCCTAACCACATTAACCTCTACCAGAGTTGGCAACACCAATTCAGGTATAATTTGACCAGTCGGTACAATGTAGCAGCTTGGATCGTACACCCCCTTAGGTAAGTCCTCAGAGCTCTCCGGTAACGGACTCATACCTTCCTTTAAGATCGATCTCCTTTCTACTGTAACTGTCACCACCACAAGCTTATGTTGAAGTGCAAACGTGTCCATCATACACAAATCTGTGCTTTCAGGAATGAACGTCGGTCTTGGTAGGTGGAAAGAGGTAATATATACGCTGGGGTCATAGAAGATGGCCAATGTATGGATTAGGTTTAGATTTTAAGGTAGGGGAACTTGATTGTGGGCTGGAAGAGGGTTTGTAGTTACATTTGGTTTCTGGGGTGGTGTGATCACCTTGTTGTCGATGAGGTCTTGAATCTCATGATGCAATTAGAAGTATTGGTCAGTATTATGACCATGCTGTTGGTGGAACGCACAATATTTTGTCGAATTGTGTTTGGGTGGAAGATGATCAAGCAATGGGCGAGGCTCTAATGGTTTGAGGTGCCCTTTTTTGACTAGCACCTTCATGGCTTAAGATAGGGTCATGTAGATTAAATAAAAGTCCTCTGGGATCGGGTAGGGTTGACTAAAGTTTGTGGAGCTGTGTTGGCAAAGGGATTGGCATTCTTGGTTATGGTGGTGACAACGCTCACATTTGACGGCCTCGCAACTGTGCTACCCCTGGTGGTAGCATTGGAACTGCATACAGAAGACCTTTTTGCTGGCTTCTTCTCATCTATAATCAACCCTTGTTTCATAGCGTCTTATGGTGCTCAGTGAATGTGAACAGAGGTAAGACAATCATCTTCTGTAACAACTTGCCGTGCAGATTGTGGACTACTATCCTTATCTGATCTTTCTCGGAAGGCCTTGTGGTCATCATTGAAGCTTTAGCCCTCCACCTCGTCACAAATTTTGAGAAGCCCTCCTTCGGCTCTTGGCACGTTGCCTCGAGATCATGAGTTGTGACCTCGATTTGTGTGTTATACGAGTACTGAGCAATAAAGACTCGGCCATCTCTTTCCAACTTTGCTTAATAGAATCCTCCAACTTTGCATACCACATGGCCGCTATACCGGACATGGTACGGCCAAAAAGAGACAACTTCTGCAATCTGGTTAGGCCCATCGGCCGCAAGATGTCCGAAAATAGTCGTAGATAAACCATGGGATCTCTGGAGCCGTCAAATCGATTGATGTGCAGCATTTTGAACTGATTTGGCAATGTTATTGCAGAATCGGTATACCCGTCCTTTATGTCTGGGATGGAGTTAACACCTTGTGCTCTTTTAAATAGCTTCTCCAGTTTATTGACCTTGAGTACAGTTAGGTCAACCTCAAATTCAAATGAAGCTTCAGTTTGATATGCAGGTGCTTTGGAGGCTTGTGTTGGGATCGGCTCTGCCGGATTGCCTGATTTTCTTGGACAGTAGCAGTATGGGCAATGGCACCGGGTACCGGGATACCCGTGGGAGGTGGATGGGATGCAGAGGCCGTTGCCGGTCGTGGTTGCTATTATTGTAGCCTATTTATTACCTCAGCCTAACGGGCTGTGACCTCAGCCTAACAGGTAGCATCTTACTGTAGGATTTCAATTGTTTACTGAAGATGATGTATCAATTCCTCCATATTGACTGGGGAATACTGTGTCATTGGAATAGGCGAGTGATCTCATATTGGACTAGAAGTAGAAGACTGTCCCTAAACTTGACTGGATACGGGTGAATTGAGGGGTGACTGCTGTAAAAAGTGGACCGGTGAACTCTGCCCGACTCTCCTCCGTCTTGTAACCGGTGGGAATGAAGCAAACACGGGCTGTCCACGAACAAGATCCCCAGCTTTACAAAGCCTTCTGACTCGGGTCCAGAGTACTTGGGGCATATCCGAACTTTCTGAAGTTATGGTGTTAAACTACCTAGCAAAAAGAAATAAAACAAAAAGAAAGCAGTAATCAGAAACTGCAAGTACTCTGCCTGACTCTCCTCCGTCTTGTAACCGGTGGGAGTGAAGCAAACACTGGTTGTCCACGAACAAGATCCCCATCTTTACAAAGCTTTCTGACTCGAGTCCAGAGTACTTGGGGGATTTTCGAACTTTCTGATGTTATGGTGTTATACTACCTAGCAAAAAGAAATAAAACAAAAAGAAAGCAGTAACCAGAAACCGCACAGCACCTCAGCTAATGATGTTACCAACACAGATGCAATCAAAGCTGTAGGACTGCACTCAACACTGAATTCTGCCCCCAAAACGGATACCAAACTTATAACTGATATGCAAATTTCTATAAAGTTTCACTATAAAGGATATGCCAATTAAGTAAGAGCCAAAACACCCTATGAGGGGGTAAGGTTACCCTGTCCTAGTTTCGTTAAGAACTAGGGTTTACTATTCAAACAAAGCGGTTTCACGCAATCTTGTATTCAAGTAAGCATCCTATCCTAGTTTGGAACACTTTCTATGGCTTTTCGATATGCAACTAGGCCAAATGGTCAGAAGGGTACCTCAGCAAGACTACCTAATATACATCTCACACCTAACACCGAGAAGTAAAAAGAGGATCAAACGGTGTAGCGGTAGTCTAGATCCAAGGATGTGTTCCCATCATGGCAGAGCCTACGACCGGTCAGCCTTTTGGCAAGCTTTTAGGCAACCCTCCGGCAAATCGTCCAGGAATAGAAGATGCAAACACAGTGACTTAGGCGCACCAATGCAAATGTAATATAAAGAAACATGTAAATGTAGATAAAATTTCATATCATGAAGTTCAAGTCAAGTTCTCTAATTTCCCAGTAGAGTCGCCAGAAGCTATAGCTTGACTTTTTGTGCCCCCTTTCGGAAGATGAATAAACCCTATAGTATCGGACTCTCGCGGTTCTTAATCTGATTCCACAAGTGCAATGTAAAAATAGATAAACACCAAAGAGTCCAAATCGGGCAAATCTTTTGAAAAATTAATTTTGAATCAAATTGTCAAAAATGGACTGCCTTGCCCGATATAGAGTCGCCGCCTAAATATTTTGAAAAATTTAGGAAACCCATGACTCGTGTCAAAGGTCACGTGTCCGTCATCACCAAGATTAACTCGGTTCGGTAACTTAGGTACGAGAGGGGAAGGTCATGAATTGAGCACCCCCGCTCTCCCGATCAAAGATCGGCCTCTACTAATCATGATATGAATTTTACCGAGAGCAACCCCGACGAACTTTCAATCGTGGTAGCAATGCAGGCCCGAGTGGCACTACTACTACGAGAGCCTCCGAAGTAAGCATGGTCACCGCCAACCCCTCTCCAAGAAATACGGCAGCTTCACCATTCTCCGGTGCGTCCAGAAGCAACCTGCAAACAGCCAAATACCCACCCAGAAACACCAGAACTTTCGCTCCACTCTATATGCCCCTATCCAAAGCTCTGCGGGTTCTAATCAAAAAAGGGCATTTGAAGCCCCTGGAGTCGCGACCCCTACCAGAAAAACTTCCCCCTTCCCATAACCCAACCAAGTATTGTGCATTTCACCAACAGCATGGTCATGACACCGACCTGTGCTTCCGATTGCGTCATGAGATTCAAGATCTCATTGATAACGGGGTGATTTTGCCTCCCGAGAAGCCCAATGTCACTACAAATCCTCTCCCCACACATAACCAAGTTCCACCGCCCAAAAGACTCAATTTCATCCATACTGGGGCCATGTCCTACGACCCTAGTATCTATATCACACCTACCCACCTGCCTAAACCAGAGGTGTTCCTTCCCGATTGCACCGACTTGTGCATGATGGACATCTCCATAACCCAACCTAAGCCAACGGTGGTGACCGCTGAGAACAGGAGAGAAGAGATCCCAAAGGAAAAACAGGTTGTTGAGCCAGAGTCTGCGGAATCTGGGAGTTACGTTAAGAAGGCATATAGTCCGGGTGACTATATTTCATCAATAGGCCAAGATGGGCCCGGAATAGAATTGCCAACAGAGGGAGAGTTGTGTGTGATTCACGGAGATAGTTTGGGATAGGGAACAGATGGTGTAACAGCTGTAGGGGAGGACCTCGCCGATCTCCAGTTTTACAGTGACCAAGACCCAGAGGATGCGGCAATCGCATGGTTCGATTATGAGAATTCAGCAGAAGTTACTGGGTGGTTGGATGATTAACCCGATGTGATAGGAGAGTTTCAGTTAGAATAGGGCCTAGCAGAGGCAAGAATATCAGCAACGGCCGGGAGGGCCGAAGAACAGAGTACATCGCTAGAGAGCGCCGGTGTTAAGAATTTCGCTCGAGATTGGAGTATTCTGAGTGCGGGGATTATTGAACAATCAGTTATGTCAGAACAAGCAAGTTTTGAAGATTCCGAGAGAATCAGGAAGACGAAGGCCCATGTAGGAGTTGAAACTGCTGTGTGCACAGGAACCGAGAATACTGCAAGCATGCGGATAGAAGGTGCTACGAGCGTAAGAACAGTCATGCCAGAGCCGGACAGATGTTTGTCAGCTGCTGATGGTATGTGGTGGGAGGATGAAGATTTATGCCTTGCCCATACAGACGAAGATTGGGGGAACAACCAGCCCGATGACACCTGGTACCTTGGAGATGTCGACCACATGACACGGAGTGGGCGGTATTTCAAACCTCCACACCTGGATCAACCAGAGGCCTCGGGGAAGGACAGAGAGGCTGAAAAGCAAAAGGAGAAGCAACTTGAGGAGGAGGCCGTACTCAAGCAGCTAAAAAAGATACAAGCAGACATCTCCATCTGGGGACTGCTCATGGCTTCTCGAGTACACAGGCAGACTGTCCTTTCAGCCATCGACAAAGCCAAACTTTCAATAGAAACCACGCCAGAGCAACTGGTAGGATTGGTCTTTCCGGGGGGAGCTATCCCGACGTTGACTTTTTTCGACAAGGAATTGCCACCCGAGGGGGCAGAGCATAGCAAGCCCCTCTACATTTCTGTGGAATGTAAGGATAAATGGATACCAGTGGTACTTGTTGATACCGGGTCCGCCATTAACGTCTACCCGGCGAGGACAGCGTATGCAATCGGTCTGAAAACCGCAGATTTTGTACCAATGTGCCATCCGGGCGCATTTACAATACAAGTAGGGAAGTGATGGGAACAGTTAAAGTCCAGACTAAAGTTGGGCTGGGACAGCATGAGATAGATTTTCATGTCTTGAAAATGCCTGCAACTTTCAACTTGCTTTTGGGACGGCCGTGGCTACATCAGGTAAAGGCAGTGTCATCCACTTTGCATCAAATGGTGAAGTACCCCTATGGGAAGGGAGTAGCCATTATTTTCGGAAATTCATCAATCCACCCACCACCGGAGGTATCCACGCCTGTTCTCGAAATCGAGCATGGCATGGAAGATATTTCCATATCGGGATTTACCTTAGCCGAGGCTCAGGTTGTACAGAACATCATGGCTGCTAACGAAGGGGTATATGTCAGTGCCCAAGCAGTGTATCTCATGAACAAACTCCAATACATCCCCGGGATGGGATTAGGAAAGAGCGGCCGCAAGGGCATCGCAACATTGGCCGAAGTGCCGCACAACCCCCATACCTTTGGCTTGGGTTATCTGTCCACCAAAGAGGATTGGGCAAGGAAAGGAAAGGAAAGGAGATGGCCGGGAGAGCCAAAGCAAAACAGATGGGAAGACCCTTTGAGTTGATGCATCGGCCCATCCGGGGTACCCTAAACGGACGCTTCTTCCGGGAAGGGGAGGATTTTCCGTTCTGTGGTTTTCCAGAATCGTGGCTGAACGCAGAGAAGAAGCGCGTGCCGGGCTTCGAAATTTTCTTTGACTTACAGATACTTGGGGATGATGTTGCTGAAGAGCAGACAGACCCGATAGTCAAGATTGAGCAGAGCAGGGAAATGGAGTCTGAGGACGCCGAACTTGAAATGGGGGTAGCACTGGCGTGTCTACTTTCAGATCCTTCGATCGACCAGTTGTGCTTGGGGGATAACTCCTCGGTGTCCATGATCGGAGATGAAACGGCTGCGGGCCTACAATCAGCTATTTTGGATGCATCCATCACACCCTCCCTCACCGGCAAGACGGAGGATTCTTATCTAGCAAAGACCGGTCGTAGTGAGCCTAAACTAATTCCACCGAAGTCTTGTGAGTCGGAATCGTGTTCCACTGCTCGAGTCGAGTCCCAGATTCCTGGGAGTGATAACCCGGATGCCACAGTCCTGTCTAGGTCGTCTTTTTCTTTCTCTTTTGAGTCTGTTGTAACAGAAAAACTAGACGGTTTGGAAGTACATAATGAGAATGAGATGAATGTGGTTTCCGAGTACTTTTCTGTGCCTTTGATTTATTGCTTAAATCAGGACTTTCAAAATTTTGATGAAAACGACGAGGACGAAATTCCTCCGGTTTTGCAATGACTAATTGAACAAGAGCAGGAGAGGTTTGTTAAACCCTTAATTGATGAAATCACTACCGTGAACATTGGTACTGAAAAGGACCCGCGGCTGGTCCAGATCGGGTCCACGTTGTCTTCGGAGGAACGCGAGCGCTTGGTCGCTTTATTAAAAGATTTCAAAGATGTTTTCGTGTGGTCCTACGAAGACATGCCTGGAATCGATCCTGAGATTGTACAGCACTGGATCCCTCTTGACCCCGAGGCCCGACCTGTCAAACAGAAACTCAGAAGGATCCGCCCTGATTGGGCCATTAAGATCGAGGAAGAGTCACCAAGTAGATTGACGCAGGCTTTCTGCTGGTATCCGAATACCCAACTTGGTTGGCCAATATTGTTCCAGTGCCGAAGAAGGATGGCAGAATCCGGGTATGTGTGGATTTCAGGGATTTGAACAGAGCCAGTCCGAAGGATGACTTTCCCTTACCGCATATCGACGAGTTGGTAGATTATACAGCGGGGCATGCTTTGCTCTCGTTCATGGATGGTTTCTCAGGATATAACCAGATAGTAATGGCACCCGAAGATAGGGAGAAGACTGCTTTTACCACCCCGTGGGGTACATATTACTACAGAGTGATGCCGTTTGGGTTGAAGAACGCTGGGGCTACATATCAACGGGCTGCAACCATAATATTACATGACATGATCCATAAAGAGGTCGAGGTGTATGTGGACGACATGATTGTCAAGTCCAAGGAAAGGGAAGGCCACTACACCGCCTTGCAGAAATTTTTCCAAAGGATCAGAGAATTTCGACTGCGGCTAAATCCTCGGAAGTGTACGTTTGGTGTTACAGCGGGAAAAATGCTGGGATTTCTGATTACACAAAGGGGCATCGAAGTCGACCCTTCCAAAATCAAGGCCATCTTAGAAATGTCACCACCAATGACTGAAAAGGAGGTGCGAGGCTTTTTGGGTAAAGTGCAATTTATAAGGCGGTTTATTTCAAAACTAACCTTAACTTGTGAACCACTTTTTGGTCTTCTGAAGAAAGGAAAGGAGTTCCAATGGGACGGCCGATGCCAAGCTGCATTTGAACAGATTAAAGAATATCTACAGAATCCGCCCGTGTTGTCACCACCAAAGCCGGGGAAACCGTTGATACTGTACCTATCAGTAACTGAAACTACAATGGGCTGCATGCTCGCACAAGAGTCCGAAGATAAAGTGGAAAGGGCCATCTACTATCTGAGCAAGAAGATGCTGGATTACGAGACCCGCTACACTCCGCTGGAAAAGGCTTGTTTGGCCTTGGTATGGGCTACCAGGAAGTTGCGGCACTACCTGTTAGCTCACTCTGTAATGTTGGTTTCACGACTTGATCCCATCAAATATCTTTTTGAGAAACCAGCACTTACGGGTAGGCTAGCTCGTTGGCTGCTGTTGCTTTCTGAATTCGATCTGAAGTATGTGACGCGCAAGTCGGTAAAAGGGAGAGCAGTAGCAGAGTTCCTTGCTGACCACCCGGTTGAAGGGGATGAAGCGGTTGAGTACCTATTCCCGGATGAAGCTATTCTACACATCGAAGATGAAACTTGGACGATGTACTTTGACGGAGCGTCAAATCAGTACGGTTATGGGATAGGGGTGTTGCTGATAGCGCCTGACGATTCCCGTATCCCTTTAGCATTCAAGCTTCGTTTCAAAGTCTCGAACAATGAGGCAGAGTATGAGGCATGTATTGCCGGCCTAGAAGCTGCCCTAGAACTAGGGGCGAGGCGGTTGGACGTCATTGGGGACTCGAACCTTGTTGTGTCTCAGGCGAATGGAGACTGGAAAGTCAAGGAGGAAAAGATGATAATTTACCACCAGACCTTGGATTTGTTAATTCCTCGGTTTGAGAAGCTAAATTTCACTCACCTGGTAAGAGAGAACAATAGGTTCGCGGATTCGTTAGCAACTCTATCTTCCATGATAGACATCCCATCTGGAGTCCAGATGCATCCAGTCATTATTGACCAGAAATTTGCGCCTACCTACGAGTCAATCTCTGCCATAGATGAGGTGCAGGACAATAACCCTTGGTATTACGACATATGGTACTTTTTGGAGAAGGAGGCGTATCCACCAGGGGCAAATGCCAAGGACAAGAGGGCAATCAGAAGAATGGCTGTTCAGTTTATCATCTGCGGGGGTAAATTGTACAAGAGAGGTCATCTGGGAATGCACAAGTTGTGCGTTGAAGCTGAAGAGTCGAAGCGTTTGATGGAAGCCATCCATGGAGGAGAATGTGGGGCGCATATGAACGGGGTAATGCTGGCACGGAAGATCCTCAGACAGGGTTACTACTGGTCTACCATGGAGGAAGATTGTATCGGCTTTGTTCGGCGATGCCACAAATGCCAGATTCACGCAAATCGCATGAACATCCCGCCGTCAAAGCTGTACAACATGACGTCGCCATGGCCATTTTTAGTTTGGGGAATCAATGTGATTAGGGCTGTTACCCTTAAAGGGTCGAATGGGCATGAGTTCATCTTAGTAGCAATAGATTACTTTACGAAGTGGGTCGAGGCCCAATCTTATGCTGTGTTGAAGGCTTCGCATGTCGCAAAGTTCATCAGAAACAACATTATCTGCCGTTATGGAGTCCCGAACGAGATCATTTCAGACAATGCTTCCCACTTCAAGAAGGAGATGATCGATTTGTTGGAGAAATACAATGTGGCTTTTCATAAGTCATCCACATATCGGCCGCAGACCAACGGAGCAGTTGAGGCCGCCAACAAAAACATCAAACACATATTGCAGAAGATGGTAGAAACCTATCGGGACTGGCCAGATAAGTTGCCATTTGCTCTGTGGGGCTACCAAACTTCAATTAGAACTTCTACCGGGGCAACTCCGTATTCTTTAGTTTATGGGATGGAGGCCGTTCTATCTATAGAGATTGAGGTTCCGTCTTTAAGAGTATTGGCTGAATGTCAAATAGCTGAGGCAGATTGGCAGTAGAGCAGATTCGAGGAACTCATGCTCTTCGACGAAAGAAGGCTGAAAGCACTGTACCATGTCCAAGGTTATCAACGCAGAATCGCCCGGGCTTTCAATAAGAAGGTTAAGTCCAGGAATTTGAAGGAAGGAGATTTGGTACTCAAACCGAGCTCCCATCCATGACCCAAGGGGCAAGTTCAGACCCAATTGGACTGGTCCCTACATCATCAAGTCTATCTGGTCAGGTGGAGCTGTGGTTCTGATGGACCTAGATGGCCTAGAGTTCTCCCAACCGATCAACATGGACAAGTTGAAGAAATATTACCCCTGAGAGGCTCGCTAGGCTGAAAACCCGAAAGGGCGACCTAGGCAAAATTCAGAGCACAAAAAAAATTAGAAAATATAAAAATTGAGCTCGCAAGGTTGAAAACTCGCAAATGGCGGCCTTGGCAAAAGTTAGAGCGCAAAAGGAGAGTAAAAATACCCGAGCGAACCTAAGCCTGAACTACGTAAGGCTTGATTCCCATCCTTGGGATACGAGGCGCCTTCATCCCAAGTTCAAATGCATAAACTTTTCCCCGATCAACTTTGTCCATTTGATCATCTCGGTCATCTTTATCCATCAGGATTTATCGCAATCTCCGGTACAGTGGTTTGCAGACTAGGGGCAACTTTCCGTTGCTGTACAGTGCCGTGGTACCGTTCAAACAAGGGGCAATTTTCCGATTGTTGGAATCTGAGGTTGTGCATCTCAGTGACAGATCTCAGGCGTGTCCAGTTCTGATCCATATCGAAAATAGTTTTGAAAAGTTTTGATAAAAGTTGACTTTGTTCAAATAAATTTTTTTTACAACTAAGACCATTTCTTGACAAAAAGGGAAAATTTTTAGTACCACAACCTTCAATTTCATTGATTTCAAATAGAGTTCTCTTGCTCTTGCATATAATTGGAGTTGCTTTTTATTACATTCATAAAGAAAACTTGAAAGTACTAATAAAGCAATAAATCTGGGGCATGGTCAAGTCAAAAGTTCCTGCACCCCCTCCCAGAGCTGGTCGAAGCCTCTGATGCCAAAGTGGGCCCTTCCTGTGCCTCTTCATTAAGCCAATCCAAGCACTCATCAGACAAAGTGCAACTGAAGGTGGGAGCAGGGGCCAGGAGCTCTCTCGTCCTCCAGGCCGTGGTATGTCGGGCAAGGTGTGCACCTCGGACCGAGAATGTAGCCGAGTACTCTATCCCTTCCGGCGGACAAGTCTGATCATGACCAAACTGGCGCAAGATGCGGAATGGAAAGTAGAAGACACAGTGAGTCATGCCAATCAAACGGATCCCAGTGTCCTGGAACATGCTATAGCTCATTGCCGGGAGATTGAGCCAAGGGCACCGCCAAGCAATACGGTCTGCCGACAAATTGCACATCCATTCAAACCACCATCCCTCATCGAGAGCATCAACCAGACGTTGTCGAAAGAAATAGCCGCGGGCTTAGTAAGCAGGGCAAGAGTCCACGACTTGCAATTTATCCATCAACCATACCTGGGGAGGGATGAAAAATGAGAGAATAAAGAATAGAGAGATGTACGATGAGAGAAAAGTAAGAAAAGGGTTTTGTGAGAAAAACCGAACCTGAGGGCCGAGTGACGTGAGTAAATATATATGTGAGATTGGGTGGGAAACATTACCTGCAGTAATAGTGGACTCCCTGCTAATCTGGTCGTCTCTCGACGATAAAAGGCGTCTAAGCCCCGCAACGTCTCGGCCAGAATCATGGCAATGCAGCTTTTGCCTTCTCTCAAGCCTTGGGCAACCTCAATCAACCGGACACTAGACCCTCCGGAACCAGAGACAAACAGAAAATGAGATAGCATGCACAAACAGAGGGTGTGTTGCCGGAAGCCTTGCCAGTGATAGTCACCGTGGTCACCGGTCTCAGAAAAATGGCAAACCAAGCTCGGAACATCTAGCATCCCATCACAAATCAAAGAACGAGCATCGGGTATTGAGAGCCCGCACATTTGCCCTAAGACTTGGGCATGGCCGAAACGAAGTTGAGGCAAAACCTCTTCATTGCGTCCAGATTCCATTAGAGCTTGGAAATCTTCGAAGGTAGGACACACCTCTTGCTCGCTAAAGCTGAAGACGTGTGTCACTGGATTCCAAAACCTTGCCGTGACATGAAGGAACGGAAAATGCAGCGGGGTACGACGCAAAGTGAATAGTATGTTTATCCCGAAGGCCCGAAAATTCAGCTTTTTCGAGCCATCCAAGTTGTTAATCCAAGTTGCGAGATTTTGGGCAAGGAATTCTTCCATTTGGGGTAAATCAGAGTGGAAATGAAGAAAACTACGAAGCTCAAGTCTTTTGTAAGGGATAAGGTTGAATGGAGGACAGGTGTCAGCATTCTGCTGGTCCTTTCCATTCTTTGCCGACCGGCCAAATAGATTGTCGACCGGCCATCTGTTTTGGCCGATGGATCACCTTTTCGGCCGATGGCCTTTTCTCACGGCCGGTGGCCATTCTGCTGGGCCGGTGGTTCTCTCCCCTGCCCTCTGAGCTGTTTATGCTAATAATTTGGGTAATCCCACCTTTCCCAAAACACTCCAGTGATCAATTCTCACGAGGGTGCGCCCATTTGTTTATCGAGTTGTTGTATATTTGCTTATCGAGTTGTATTTCACTCTCTTTGAGTCTTTGTACTGTTTATCGAGTTGTCCTCGCACCTGCTTGGTCATAACGTATCCCTTTGTTTTGCTTATCGAGTTGTAATTGGTTCACTACCTGATTATTACGATGTAGTGCTTCGTTCTCGAAACACAATGTCAATTTCATTCACATTGTTATGTGATGCCTTGCGATGCGATGCGTAGAATGCGCAAATGCAACACCTTTTAATCAAATAGCTGTTTCATTTCCGTCATGAATTTCTAAAAGAAAAGAGAAAATATGTGATTTCAAAAAATTAGAACCTGCCTGAGGCAGTGCAATGTGCTTAAACTCCTAATAAAAAGGAAAGTAAAGCAGGAAAATAATAGGGTAACAGGGTACCGGAATGGATACCAGTAACCTCCCCCTTCGGTCATTGTACCTTCCGCGCCCTTGTTCGGGTCGATTGTGTGGTTTGGCACCTTCATCATTCAAGGCAATACAAGAAAATGCACTGTCAAAATGCAAGTGGCTCTTCGAGTTGATCTCAGGCCATGACTTTTGGGAGCGATGCTCGTTGCATGTGTGCTTCCCGTATCCTTTTATATCTTGTGAATTCCATAAATCATTTCAAACATACTGTGTTGCAGTACGTCGCATATCAATATCATGTTTTGCCACGTTCAATTTCAAGTTCCCTTTTACATACACATTGCGTGCACGTGTGCATTGCTTTACTTATATGTGTTCAAGTTCCCTTTTACATACACATTGCGTGCACATGTGCATTGCTTTACTTACATGTGTTCAAGTTCCTTTTTATACACATTGCGTGCACGTGTGCATTGCTTTACTGATATGTGTTCAAGTTCCTTTATACACACATTGCGTGCACGTGTGCATTGCTTTACTGATATGTGTTCAAGTTCCTTTTTATACACATTGCGTGCACGTGTGCATTGCTTTACTGATATGTGTTCAAGTTCCTTTATATACACATTGCGTGCACGTGTGCATTGCTTTACTGATATGTGTTCAAGTTCCTTTTTATACACATTGCGTGCACGTGTGCATTGCTTTACTGATATGTGTTCAAGTTCCTTTATATACACATTGCGTGCACGTGTGCATTGCTTTACTGATATGTGTTCAAGTTCCTTTATATATACATTGCGTGCACGTGTGCATTGCTTTACTGATATGTGTTCAAGTTCCTTTTTATACACATTGCGTGCACGTGTGCATTGCTTTACTTACATGTGTTCAAGTTCCCTTTTTATACACATTGCGTGCATGCGTGCATCGCTTTACTTACATGTGTTCAATCACCTTTTTATACACATTGCCTGCGTGACTGCATGCTTTACTTACATGTGTATGTTCCATTTCTTCGTTACACATTGCTTGCGTGACTGCATGCTTTACTTACATGTGTATGTTCCATTTCTTCGTTACACATTGCCTGCGTGACTGCATGCTTTACTTACATGTGTACGTTCCACTTCTTCAATACATATTGCATGCATGTATGCATTGCTTATACATGTTCAAGTTCCTTTATATACACATCGCTTGCACGCGTGCACTGCTTTACTTACATGTGTTCAATTACAACTGCCTATACATATTGCTCGCGTTGACCGCATGTTTTACTTACACATGTCTGTACTTTCATAGCATTGTTATGCATCCCATTCGACTCGCGTTGTCACGCACTTTCGATTGCATTGTCATGCATATTGTTAACAATGTTGTACCTGTTAAGTTTGTTTTCTTCTCAGGCACGATATTGTATGTACGGTTCATTTAAAACTGGCGCAACCAGACGAATCAGACAGGTATTGCACTCTCCGCGTGAAACGTAGCGAGAATCGCTCGATTCTCTTACATCCTTTCTGCATTGTAGTGTAGTCTGGTGTATGCTAGCTTATAACTGTTGCATGCGTGCTTCGTTACAGCTTTCTTTGCATGATCATAAGTTATGCTCGGCTTCGTGCATTGTCTTGCATTTCGCCCTTGCCTTCGGGCGCATATCTTACTTGTCCTGTGTGCTTGTCCAAGTCTTCGGCCTTGTCAAAAATGGGTCGTCTTCGGACTTTGACATTCACTCCCGTCATTGTTATGACTTCCGAAGTTACACAAGAGAGGGCAATCAGACACCCCATTTTTGACCGTCCTCAAGACGTGGACGTCACCGTTGGAACACTCGGTGATTACCCATGATTGTGTTCGTTTTGAGTTCCCGGAGGTCCCGGCTGCACGTCGTGCCTCAGGATCTCTCAACCGGCTTGTTCTGTGCTTGGTTTTGCACCAAGGGCTTGTGTGTTTAGTACCTGAGGGTAGGGAGTGGCTTGTTAGCTCCCTCTGAAACCCACCGGCTGCCTCCACACCCCACCAGTAGTCCTCTGAGGCCACCGGCAGTGTTTTGTCAACATTAACTGCCGGTCGGCACTATATGTTGACGACCGGCACTTTTTCGTGCCGGTGACCGTTTTGGTGGCCGGCGTACACCCTTTGCACCTGAGGTTCGGTGCATGCCAGTGTGCCACCGAATGCACCATCACATTCCCCTGTGCACAAGTGTGACCATTTTGCACCCTTTGCACCCTTGAACCCTCTAAGCTTCTAGAAGCTTGACCCTTTGGCCAAAGCTTCTTGGAGAAGCTTGGCCAGCTGTATTGGCTTCTCCAAGAAGCCAAGACTCCCTTGAACCTCTTGACTCTCTTCCTTTGCTTAGCCACTAAGCTTCTTGGCCTATATAAGCACCATTCCTCTCCCTTTGAGAGAGGTTAGCCATTTTTCAACACAAAACCAGAGCTTCTATATCTATATATCTGTGTTATACTCTCTCTCTCTCTCTCTATATCTCACTCTCTCTCATCCTTGTGTGTGTGTTTTAAGCCTAAATAGTGTGTTTTTACCTCACTTTTGCACTAATACACACACCATTACACCTTATTTCGAGATTGAGTGACTTGGAGGGTTATTTGTTGAGATTTTGGACTGGTTTTGATCAATAGAAGAGGGTTGCACCACCTGTTCTTCAAGGGTTCTTCAAGGGTGAGCAACTTACTTTAGATTTCCCATTTTTGGAACAAGTTTTTACCTATCTTGCTTTGTATTTTGAGCTTTGTGTATAACTGAAAAAAGTCTTAGATTTTCTTGCTTTTGAACTTTTATTAAGGTCATTTTATGGTTTGAGTGCAAACTCACCCTCTTAGGCCTTGACTTGGCCTATTTGGTGTCCTTGTTTTGAGACTTGTTTGCTTGGTTGTTTTGATCTTCTCACCACTGAAAACTAGTGGGTTTTTAGTGGTAAGGGAGTTGGTTTGAAGTCTTGTATAGGGGAGGGACACCCCTCTCCCCTTTGTCCCTCTTTGCCTTTGTCTTTGGCCTAAAAGGGAACATGTATGTTTGTTTTTGGCATCATTTTAGAACTTTTTTGGGTGTTTCGGATCATATGTTATCTCTGTCTAATGATGGTTTTGTGGTCCTTAGCATGCTTTGTACACTTGCTTGGTAGTCCTCCATTTTGCCTAGAAATGTGCCATGTGTTTAGCCTTGCATATCTTCATGTTTTGGCTTAGCTTATTGAAGCTTTTAGTCATGATTTATCTTGTTTTAGGTCTATTGGCCGCTGGTTTTACCATTTTTGGCATGCTTAATGTAGTTGTTTTGTATTGTTGCTTGTAAGCCTTAAGCATGTGATCCATGTATATGCATTAGTTAGGCTATTTAAGTGATTTGGAATCATTCAATATGTTATTTCAGTACCTATACCATGTTTATATGTCCCCATTTGTCATGCCTTTCATGCTTTGAAATATTGGTCTTTTATGCCTAGGAATAGGCATCATATATGCTTGGATGTTTAAGGCATTTTGGGGTTGCCATTAGGGGGGTTTTGAGTGTATTTTTGCATGCTGAAAATCTGTTTTTTTGGTTGCTTGATTCATGCCATGATTGGTCTTGGTAGTGGTGAAAGGGTGCCCCCTTTTGTGCCTTAATCTTAGGCCATTTGACTTGCATGTTTGCATAGATAATTGGTCACCATTTTGGGCATGTTTTGCCACTGTTTTGGGGAGATTTGAGGTCTGCCCCATTATGGTTAAGTCCACCATTGCATGCTTGAGTAATGAGGTCTTGTCACATGCTAACTCTATTGCATAATTGGCCCATGTCCGCATCATATTAGCATCTTGTGTGCCCTAGCATTTTGCTTGCCATAATATGTTGCATTGCATTTGGTATGTCTTGCATTTCATCTCATATTGCATCATTTGAGCCATGTTGCATACATGCATTCCATGGCTTAGTTTGGGGTGTCAAACCAAGTGTGAGAAATGAGGGGTGTTTGTACTTCAAGTGACAAAACACACCTCAATTCTCATGTCACTAAGGCCCTTGATCTACACATGATAGGGTCTTGGTTCTCATCTTTGTGTTGCATGCATTCCCATTAAAATGCAAGCTTGATCTTTTAGGCCATCATGCACCAAGATACATAATTGATGGCCCAAAAACCAAGGGTCATGCTTCCTTGAGTTTCATGCATGATAGGAAGCATTGGCCATGCTTACATATGCTCAAAATCCTATACCATGCAATCGTCTGCATTGTTCTTTGTCAAACCGTCTCTGCAGAATTTTTCACGACCGAAGATGGAGTGCCGACCGGCACTATATAGGTGGCCGATAACCTCTTTAGCAGCCGATGGAAATTCTAGTTGGCCGGTGGGCATTTCCTCCAGCCGGTAGTGTATAGCAGCATGCAAGGAAGGTATTCTGGGGCTTTGGCAATTTTTGGAGAGACAGGGCAGCAAGAACAGAGGCAACAGTACTATGGTGCGGGTTTTCCGGGCAAGTCGGATTCGAGCATGCATCATTCACGCGTCCCGAGGCGGGGCTGCGGCCTCTTCTATTCTGCATTTAATTTACTAATTAAATTAAAAATTTTGTAATAATTTATTTTGTATTCGGACTGTATTATTTTGGACTGTATATTCTTTCAGTCCCTCCGTGTGAGGGCGTACCTGTAATAAGTGTGCGTGGGTGTGTGTATGTCTTCCAACCCCACGTCTTTCTTCCCTTTTATTTACCTGCTTACGATGGTAGATTAGGGCACGTTTATTTTAGCATACCTTATGCCATGCATACGTGCATCCTTGCATTTGTTTAACATGCATCGGGCTCGGTACATCACGCTAACTGCATTGTATTTCAAATTCCAAATTGAATACGTGCTATTTGTAGCATTCCATATGCCATGCTTAGGACAGTCGAGCCTATTTAGATTACCATATTGCTTGTGTTGCATTAGCCACTTAACATGAACTAGGATCATGCATATGATTACTAACTAGTTTCTGTTTTGGCTTGGAGTACTAGGTAAGCTTTTATGCTTTAACATATCGCATGCGTGTGAGTGTTGCCATAATAGCATGATTACCATGAGGCTAGCTGCTTATGTGATATAATTGCTTGAATGCCTGTGGATGGAGGTCGAATTGCTTAAATTGGGATAAAAACTGTGAGTTTTAAGCCCACTAGATAGTGGCAAAACCATTTTTTCTAAAGCCCACTCGAGGGTGGCAAAACCGGCATTTTAGCCTACTTGCGAGTAGCGAACCATTTTCAAAAACAAACGTGCAATGTTTTGTTCCAATTTAGGCGATTTGGTCTATAGTTGTTTGCTGTGCGCATAACATAGTAATTCTAGGCTAATAACCGAAATAAGAACATGTAAAGTTTTCAAAATCGGATATCATGGTTAGTAGAGGCCGGTCTTCGGACCGGGCGAAAGGGGGTGCTCATAGCTGACCTTCCCCGATTGTACCCAAGCTCCCGAGCCAAGACAACTTTGGTGATAGCGACGACACGCGTGGCCTTCTGCACGAGTCGTCAGGTTTCCTAAATTTTCCCATTTAAAAAAAAAAAACATTTAGGTGGCGACTCTGTATCTGGCAAAGCAGTCCATGTTTGGCACTTCTTTTCAAAAATTTGTTTTTCTCAAAACAATTTGCCAGAGTTAGACTCTTTGGTTCAGATTTGGAACCGCAACACAAAAAGGGAGTCCGAACTGTAGAGTGAAGCCCACGGGCGCGTGTACAGGTACATATTCGAAACAATTTTCAAGCAAACATGAAATCAAAGCGTTCCAGTTTTTTTCAAATTAGTCTATACTTGTGTGTAATACATAGTAAGGTTATCATAATAATTGGAACAAGAGCATATAATGTAAATAAGCATCACATCATGATTAGTAGAGGCCGAACTTTAATCAAGCGAGCGAGGGTGCTCAATTCATGACCTTCCCCTCTCGTACCTAAATTCCCGAGCTGAGACACTTTGGCGATGACAGATAAATAGCCTTTGGCACGAGTCCTAAGTTTCCTAAATTTCCCAAAATAAAACATTAAGGTAGCGACTCTGTAATCTGGCAAAGCAATCCATTTTTGGCATTTTTGATTCAAAATTGATTTTCCAAAAGATTTGTTGGATTTGGACTCTTTTATGTTTATCTATTTCACATTGCACTTATGAGATCAGATTCAGAACCACGGGAGTCCGAATTGTAGGGCTACCATATCCGAAAGGAGCACAAAAGTCAAGCTACAGGCATCTCGTCGTATGTCCAAGCAAAGATATCACTGTACTGCTTCAGTAGTGTTATCAATTATGCCTTAGCTACTGGGGCCATTGTATCACTAATAAACAAGGGCCTGCTCTGCCTTGGTAAGTCAATGAGGTTTACCTCAGCAAATACTTCCTACTGCGATTTGGGTCTGTCTTGCATGCACTTAGGAGCAGGCTCAGGGGTCTCCCCCAACCCTTCTTGGAATTCGTCGCCATCGCACTTGTTGGTCTTGGGGCCATCCTCCCAGGATATGAAGTCTGGCCCCCAAGACCGTCATAGGTAATAAACTATCTTGCCGCCCTTACGCACCTTAACAATCTTGGATGAGGGACTTGTGGACTTGCTGCTCCTCTTTTGCCCACTCCTTTCTAGAACAGCCTTTACATCTTGAATGTCTTCCCACTTCGGCAACTTTACCCTTGTAACTTGACTAGTCCTTGGAGTTTCATCTATTGATAGCTCAGTAAATAAAACTGCATCAGAATAATGTGGCTCCTCTACTCCAAATGGCTTGTCCGATGCATTTATGGTCACTGTGCATTTTCCCAACTTTACCATTACGCATTGGTGATAACTCGATGGAATAGCCCCATATCGGTGCATCCAAGCTCTGCCAAGTATCATGTGATAATTTGTGTCCACTTCAATCACATAGAACTTAGTTGCGGAGCAAATCTTGCCAACTGCTAAGTCCACTACAACATGGCCCTTAGTCACTTTTTTCTCACCACTAAAACCCGTCATAGTAATGGGTTGGCGGACCATCCTGGACTTGGGGATACCGGCCTTCGCGAAGGTTTCGGTAATGATGATGTTTATAGATGCTCCACCATCATGGAAAGCACACTTGAACTCCACATCATTGACGTAAGCTGTGATAAAAAGAGGACAATTATGATGAAATGGGTATGCTCTGTTTGCCTCTAAAAAAGTAATGGCTCCATAATCTTCTTGGATGAGCCGAGACACATACTCCTTAGCCTTAGCAACTTCAGAATGATGCACTTCAGAGATGTTGATGAGGGCCTTTGTTGCTTCCAACCTGGCAGCTTGGCTCAACCCTAGCTGGTCAAAGAATGTGCGAAACTTAATAGAGTTTTGCAAGGCCTGAGCATGAGTATCCTCCGCGAGTTTTGCCTCCATAGGTACTGTTTCAAGGAGCTGGCCATTTGCGATTTCTTCTAACTCATCATAGTAGGACACCATGTGCACTTGATCATGCACAGGCCCAAAATGGCCAATCATATGTATGTTCTTCCCTTTCTCCTTCTGGTTAGGATAAGGGTCCTTCCTTACATCACGGTTACCAGCATCTTTGAACTTCAGCTCATTCATAGCAACTTTTTTCTTGAATATGCTTTTTAAAGTCCAACAGTCCCTAGTAGGGTGTCTGTGGCCCTATGATAGATATAATAATCTAGGCTTTCTTTGTCCTTCTTGGTTGGGGAAACATCAACTGGAGGCAAAGTAAGTTCACCATCGGCCACCCATTCCTTAACCAGGACTTTGACGTTCTCAAGGCTGCAAGGATATGGATTTCTATCCTCATAACTCTTTTTCTTCTGAGAGGATGATGCCTCCCCTTGCGAGCGGCTCTCTCTTAGGAAGGTTACTGCAACAACTCTGCTACTACAAGAGTAACGATGACTGTCACGAGATCTATGCAAGGGACCAATGGTACTGAGGTTCCTAGCTGCCTCAATCAAGGCTGAAAAGGTAAGCAAATTATGGTTCACCAAGAAAATTTTGTAGTCGCATATAGCACCCTCCACACATATGTTGACTAAGTGGGCCTTATCCATCGGTTCATGACTGTCAATAGCCTTATCCTGGAACTGCTTAACATAGTCCAGTATATCTTCACCTTCTTTTTGGACATCTCACCTAAGTGTGAGGGTTGTGACTTTCTCTTGGACTTGAAAGAACTTTGTGTGGAACTTGTTCACCATCTCCTCCCAACTCTTGATCAAGTTGGGGGCCAAGTTCACATACCAACTATAGGCCCTTTCAATGAGTGATTTGGAGAACTCCCGAAGGTGCAGAGTGGTCACTACCATGGACACCAAGAGTTTCAATGAACCTCACCACATGTTCTCTGGCATTGCCTTGCTTTCCATCAAACTTGATAAACTTGGGTACCGTATACCCAGTTAGGTATGGCATGACCAATATCTCCTGAGAGTATGAAGGCTTTGCATCTGGGTTAGGGAGAGATGGTAGTTGTTTCTTACTACGCTCTTGCTCAAGCATAGCTTGTACATCAGCTAAAGTAACAAAGTGAGTGGACTGGAATGGTACAATCTGCTCCTAGGTAGCGGAACCAGCAGCCGTATCGTTCACTTGAGGTACTACCGGAGGCACCTGGATCAGAGCCTGATTCCCAGGGAGCAGATTAGGCACTGGGTTTGGGACTGCTACAAGCGAAGGTACTTGCACTGGAGCTGGTCTAGAAGTTATGGCCATAATAGCCTCAGTGAGAGTTTGTAAGGCTGTTAGCATCTCCCTATGCGTATCCTGAAGTGACTGGACCGCCTCAACCACAACACTATGGTCATGGTCCTCAGCATGTACTACTCCGCCATTGGAAGAGCCTTGCTACCGTGGGGGTTATTGAACTTCATCCTTTGTCATTTTTTCCAGTGAAGTATGTAAGCCACTGTGGGTATAAACCATCAACAAAGTAGCCTCCCCAATAGAGTCGCCAGAAATGTAGGGGGGTTCGAGGTTAGGAAGGTGATTAAAGAAGCAAAACTATGCTAATGGTCCAACAATGGTGGAATGGCTGGAGGATGAGCAGTAGCAACTGTCTGGGAAATTGAAGAGTGAGCAGCCGGGTGAGGGTGAAACAGGTAGCTCAAGAAGAAGACAATGGCAATGCACAAATGGTCAGCATCTCCTCAAATCCCAAAAAATTTCTCTCATTGGACCTTAGGAAATGGATCCTTTTTATAAGCTTTTCCTTAGTACCAAGAGGACACCAAGTGGCCAAATAGAGAGAAGACAGGTGTCCCTAAGGATCACACAAAATATTTTGCCTTGAGCCACCAGGCTGAAGGTGCACGTGTCCCTCTACATGTACTGTGTACTATTTGTTTGCCTCCATAACCACATATCCCTCTGCATGTACTGTGTACTACCTTTTTAGGCCTCGGCAAGTATAGTTGCAACGGGAGTATTTGGCGCTACAACTCCCTTTTGAGCCTTAGCAAGTGCAGTTGCGGCGGGAGTGTTTGCCGTTGTACTTGCCTGTTCAGCTCAAACCTCAACAAGTGCACTTGCAGCGGTAAACCTTGTTACTGCACTTTCCTCCTCAGTTGTATTTAGCTAGTACATGCATTCTCAGGACTCCATTAGCCTGCTATCGGCTATGTTCATGTTCACCTCAACGAAACCTCTACCCTTAGCCACCTAACCAGAAACTCCCCAACTTCCCAGAGCGAAGGCCACAACCAGGCCTGCTATCAGCCATGTTGTGCCTTAGTTCCAAGCCCAAGGGGGCTCCATAGTCCTGCCGGTGCGACTAAGGCAAGTCCATGACCTGGGTAATGGAAAGGGAGTCCCTTACACTCGGGCTACCTTACTCCCATCTTCGCAGGATCGCCGTGATAAACTGGTATCTCTGGGCTTGCTATCAGCTCCAACCAATAAGTCTTGGGGCCTGCTATCAGTGCCAAGTTAATGAACTTTGGGGCCTGCTATTAGTCTTAGGCTAGTAATGCCTTGGGGCCTACTATCAACGCCAAGCATTAGCCTCTACTTGCAGAGCGGAAGCTTCTCCCAAAGGCTTCTATCACCTTGGTGGGATATTCCTCTGTATGTTAGTTGCGATGACTATAGTTGCTACGGTAGTCATTTCCTGCAGCAAGTTCAAATGGCAGAACCGACAATATTAGGAACGGCGGCGCCAACAAAATACCTCCGCAACTTGGGCACTGCAAGTACTACCTCTACAACTTAGTTGCTTCGGTTTTCTCCTTCCCTCAGCAACTCCAAATGGCTATGGTACCGACAATAGTTGGAATGACGGCGGTACCAACAATAGTTGAAATGGCAGCGCTGAGATAAAGTGCCTCTGCAACTTGGCCATCACAAGTAATATCTCTACAACTTAGTTGCTTTGGCTTCTCTTTCCCTCAGCAACTTCAGAGGGCGGTGGAACTGACAATATAGTGAATGGCGGCGCTGAGACAAAGTGCCTCTACAACTTGGCCGTCGCAAGTGCTGCCTCTGCAACTTGACCGCTGCAAGTGTTGCCTCCGCAACTTCACTTAGGCATTTTCCTTCATGAAGTTCTTTTGGACCTTTGGCGGTTCGAACCTGCTTCGGCCCATTGTTGGCTCACTTCCCTTGGGCTTTAGCTCGCGCTCCTTTTTCATTCCTAGTCGTCTCAGAAGGGCAAGCTCAGCACCTAGGCCCATACTTAATTTGAAATTTAATTTTTGATCCTCTACAATATCATTTTTTTTATAAATAAAAGATTTATAATCTAAAGTCTTGAAATTTGAACAGGTCCAACCATTCCATGTTTATGATCTAAAGTCCCCCTTTAATTTGTCAATGTAAGATTTAAAATTCATTCCCAAATATATAAAAAAAAATATTTCCAATAAAATATTTAATTTGTTCTATATTTTGATTTTTGCATATAAAAATATGTCACACAATTATATTGATTAATCGGTTTCAATTTTTTTTTTTTTTTAACACCCGTAGTCTTGTATCATGTAATTCATACAACTTAGAGTAAATTATGATGGTAATCCCTATACTTTGATTCTTGTATTATTTAATTTCAATTGACTCGATTTTGATCTTAAAATTTTGAATTTATCTTAATTTGGTCTAATTAATTATAGCACTTAACATCTTTTTATAGAAAATGGGCACATAAGTGTCATATATCATATTTTTAAGGACAAAATTATAAACTTACTAAACTCAATGAGTTAATCTCAACTAATTTAGTGATAATTTTTCATAAAAAACATTAATAATATTATTAATTGGACTAAATTGACACAAAATTTAAAATTAATAGTCAAAATTGAGTAAATTAAAAATATAAGGACTAAAATAAAACAAAGAATAAAATGTAAGGACCACTAATATAATTTGTTCCAAAAATTAACTGAAAATTATATAATGTATGTGTATTGTAAACAAAACACTGCTAAATTTTTCTTCTTCGTTCGGTCCGGGGCAAGGAGGACAAAGCCACAGTATTTAAACAGACCAATGTGTATGGGGAAAAATATCTTACTGTGATACCCAAAGTTTCTACAGAGATAACAAATCCTCAAGGTACATAATATGTGCACATAACATCTACTTTTCATACCAGATCAATTTCTTATATCATTAAAATTTTGTTTTACTGTGACTAAATTGTATTGGGTATTTTATTTATCAATAATAATCATCCATTTAATTTGATCTATATATAATTTGGGAGCGTATAGTGATTGCTGAAGAGGAAGCAGCTTGTAAATTTTGTTTTCTTGGAATAAGCGAGGAAGATGCTGTCAAATCAGAATGTAGGTGCACGAAGAATGCCTTCATACAAGAAAAATGTGTAGCAAATTGGTCAAGTAGACAGCAAGGTCAAAGCTGTGGTAATCAGGGTTCTGAAAAGTGGTTATGATCGTCATAACGGTGGCTGTGGTGATTTGGGCGTGGCTTTGGGAGTGCTGCAGCGTGGGTGATTAAATTATTCGGATTGATTAGTAGTGTGTGGGTTGGTTTTGTGGGGATTCATATATTTTATTTTCTAATTAAGTCTTTCTTAACTTTTGTGTTTAAAAAAAAAAAAATCATGAGGCCAAGGGGTTGATTGTATGGATAGGAGTAGCAGTAGTAGGGGTATTTTATACTTTTCGAATCTCTCTCGATGCATGTCATCTTCCTGTACCTTTAATTTCATGCTGTTAATGAAAATTTTCTTTACTGATAAAAAAAAAAAATAACGGTGGCGGTGGCACAGTTACGGTTACGGGGTGTGTGACGACCCAGGACTTTTCCCTCCGCTCGAGCGGAAGAGTTAACGCTTGAGCGGACTTTTGGGGTTTCCAGCAATTTTGCAGACGGCTTGAGATTCTGGGAGTTGTGATTCTTCGCTCGAGCGGACGGCTTTGTTGGTCTGCACGCTCGAGCGCAAGGTTGGGCGCTCGAGCGGGACTCCAGGTCGAGTTGTACTTCTGAGGCACGTGGGCTCGTTTTTGACATTTTATTAATGTATTTGGAATGTTCTTATCTTATTTTGGGGTATTGGTTGAGGTGGTAATATGATGGTAAAGTAAGATTAGACCAAAGAATTCAATTCGGATAGTTATCTTACGATTAGCCGTCACTCTTTTGCCCTTTTCTTTTTCCACACTTTTAATTTGGATGTGAGGTTAGAACCATTGGAAAGCTTATTTCCGGGGCTTCAATTTGGACACAAGAACGACCTAAAACGGAGTCCGGATGGGAGAGTTATACCTGTTCAAAGTTTCGACATCTGTGCTGAAAACAAGTACGCTCGAGCGGGAATTCCTCCGCTCGAGCGGGAATTACGGGACAGCAGCTTTAAAAACGGATTTTTGAGATCTTTTTCCATATTTTCTTCTCCCCTCTTCCTTCCTCTTTGTCTTAGTCCGAAACCCTAGCCCCAAATCCTTGAATTCCTTTACTTTGATCGCGATCCACCATGGTTTTTGGCATCAAGGATGGAGAACAAGGGAGGATCAATGTCTTTACCCGATTAGAACTTGGTTTTGCTTGATTATTGAGGTAAGGGTTTGTAACAACCCCATCACGTAAAATGATTAGTACTTGATTAATTAAGAGGATTTGAGATTTAATTGTCGAGTATTATAATTTATTTGGGATTTATGAGAATTGTGGAATTTGACTCGTATATGATTTTATTGAATGTTTATTTTGGAATGAGAAATTAAGGGTCCAAATGGTTTAAGTAAGTGAAGTTAAGAAGTCGAATCAATTTAATATTAATTACAGACCCATTTGGGAGTTTAATTAAATATTCGATTCAGTTAGTGAAATTGAGATTTGTTTAATTAGGTCCTAATTGGAGTTGATTAAATTATGAGGATTGAGAATTGTGATTATTGTGAATTAAATTTAGTTATGGAGTGTCTAATTTGAATATGTGATTTATTGATGGAAATTCGAGTCTGATCAGAAATTGAAGACCTAAATGATTTGGGAAATCAAAATTGATGATGGTAATAAATTTACTTTAATATTTGGAGCCTTTTGGGAGTCTGACTAAAAATTTGATTCGGATTAATAAAATTAAATATAATTAATTAGGCTCTAATGGAAATCAATTAGATTAATTAAATCATGTAGGAAATTGTAATTAGTTGTGACTAATTAACTTGGGTGCTAATTATGACTAATCAAGGTTAAGTGGTGTTTAAACATGGACTCATGATATGGGGACAAGTGTCCCACTAGATTGATAAATAATATAATAAAACAAAAGATGAAGGATGGAGTCACAAAGTGTTGGTTTTCTGCTGGAGTCAATTAGTGAGAGAGAGAGAGAGAGAGAGAGAGCTTCAATGCATGCAATGTAGTCAATCTGCAGGTGCAAAACCGAGAGAGAAGGAGAGAAAGGAAAATGGAAGATCATCAAGAATTTGTCAAATTAAAGATTAATGGTAAGAATTTCAATCTTGATTTTGTAGGATCTTGGTATTACACTTGAATTAAAGAGGAGTTTGGGGTCAATTTCTTATAATTTGGAAGAAATTAGAGAAACAAACATGATGAAATTAAATTAGATTCATGGTTATGGAATAAATTAGAAATTAATTATTTGGGTTTGATATTTTTCATCATTCACATATTTTTAGTTTATTCTTACATGCATTGTGAATTTTCAAGATTTTAGTTGAGAATTAATTATATAAATTCATAGAAATTGGGTCTTGCATGTTTAATCAAATTAGGTTGAAAATATGAATTATAGTTCTTTAAATTTGTTATGTTTGAGTTTGATTTTGAGAATCATTCATAAATTGGGTTCTATAAATTACATGCAACAAGGTTTACTAAAGATTTGGTCCATGCAAATGGGTTAGGTTAGTGATTATGGAAATTAATTATTTTTATATGAATTTGAATCTTATGGTTGCATGCATGTAATTTAGAGAAATTAAAGAATTAATTCATAAACATTTGAACTTAATTTTGAATAAAAGGGATTTTGATGTAGATGGTTTGATTTTGATTATGATTTCACACATGCAAATATTTTTCTAGGAGTTTTATAATTTCAATTTCATAATTTAAAGAGATAGAAAAGAGTTAGAAATTGATTTTATGAGATTAGAAGGAAATTGGTAAGGAAATGATGATTTGGAACAAAAATTAAGTCTATGGAAATTTGGGAACTAATCCTAAAGTTTTGATTTTATAATGAAAACAAGGAATTTGTTTAATCCATGTATGTAATTGAATTGAAAAGTTTTATTCAATTTAAATACATTTTAGAACACCCATGATTATGAATTATATATTTAGTTAGAAATTGAGTTAAGTTGATTTTCTAAGAGATCGATTTGTGTAATTTATAATTAAGTTGATTTTGTTATTAATAATAAAATTGAGCCTATTTGTATTGCATACATCATGAATTTTGAAGGATTTGGATTAATTCAATCTCATATTTTGAAGAGAGAAATGAAATGTTTTATAAACATCAAGTTTATGGAAAATTAGAATTAATCCTAATGTTAGATAAAGTGTTGATTTTATAATTAGATTTTAATGCATACTTGTAATTTGAGATTAAGCATATTTTGGGGCATCTATGGTTATGAATTAAATTGAGGTTATAAATTAAGCTAAGTCCAAGATTATGGAAACTAGTTGAAAAATTTATAAGAATATAAAACTAGTAATTTTGATGTCAATTTCATGCGTGTGAATAATGTTCTAAGGAATGTATGACTTAATAAAGATTAATAAGCTACTAATCAACATAGATTAGTTAGTTAAAGAATGAATCATTGATCTTGGGATAATTAGTTAAGAAGCCAAGTATAGGATCAATCTATTTGAAAAGAGGGACTTAGTAATGAAAGAATACGTGCATTAAGAACCCGGTCTATTTAAATGCGAAAGAATAAACATAGTAGAACTTCGGACTATAAAGACTAGAAATGACAAGTTTAATCAAGGAAGTAATATTGTATTTCAATGTGTATATGTTATGTGATTGTGTAGGTCACGCGCCATTGTCTGCCTGATTTATCTGATATATCCAGTCTATCTGATTTGCCTCTGCAGCCCTCTGTGAGTAATAACTTTGTAAAGTTATGTTCAATGTTATGTATTTTCAGTATTCTATGATACGAAATGATTGATTCTTGAAAAGCTACGATATGTTGGAAATGAATGAATGAATGTCCAGTTTTTCTAAAAAGTATTTGTGGCACCCTTAGTATCTGGCCCTTGCCCGGGGGAAACAATACCGTGGTTATCTGTATCTGGCCCTTGCCCGGGGGAAACAATACCGTGGTTATCTGTATCTGGCCCTTGCCTGGGGGAAATAATACCATGGCTACATGCGCGCAAGATATGGACCCTCCTGGTCATTGGTACTAACTCTGTCTGTGGTTTCTAAACCAATCTGATCTGTTAGCTAATGGGTGTACCACATATGATCTTATGCAAAATCTGAATATGAATCTGAATATGAATATGAATATGAGCATGTATCTGAATCTATTTCTGATTTGAAATCTAAAAATGCATAAGACTCTATTTCTGATAAGATTATGTTTCTGATATAAGCTCTGATTTCTAACTCTGTGATGAACATCATTCATTAAACCCTTTACTATGTTATTATTCACTGGGCTTTAGCTTACTATATTATTTATGTATGTAGGTGATTAGGCGCGTGACCAGGCTAGAGGCTTCTGTCTAGAATCCGTTTGTCAGCCAACCTATGTGCCTCCCGTGGAGGTTCCGAATATGTTAAGTGTTGTCGTTATGTAATTTAAAGTTTAAGTTATGTTTTCTTGTTTGGTTCTTCAAGTCAGGTGTATTTTGAAAAAGGGACTAAGTTCCTTTCTGCCTAATCTATGTATATATAATGACGTGAGAATGATATGTATATTTGTATATAAAAAGTTTAAAATTTTTCTGTCTCATATAAGTCTGCACAACTCAATGGACGTTGTATATTCTTATCTGCTTCCTCTAGCCCCTAATATTATATTAATCTGTCTCATAGGCCTTCGGTAATCCCAGGATTACTGGCCGGTTACGATGCTAAACCTATAGGGGCGGGTTTGGATCTTAACAGGGTTTGAATACTCTTCAATATTTACATCCATTGATAGATTTGTGACATTTTATCATCTAAATGCAAAAATTTCCATATTTGGAGCATGTAGTGTATAGTATGAGATTTGGGGTTTTATTGTTTGAAGATGTTGGAAGTTAAATTGATGGGTTTAAATGATGGATTATGAGTCCTAGGTATATAATCAATGGAAAAGTTGGAATAAAAAGTGTTGGGTTAATAAGGTTGATTATTTCTTGAAATTTCAATATTTTTCTTGAAACCCTAGGTTAATTAAGGATGATAACCAAAGATTTGGCCCAAATTGGAAGTAGAATAATAAAAGTGAGGTATTGAATTGTATGTGTTCAAGTTTAATTTGAATTTGGAAATGTTTGGAAATTATGTTAAAATTTGCGAATGAGCTTTGTTATGAGCATTGTAAATCATATGTTAATAAGAAAGGAAATTGGGGGAAAGATTTGTTGATGATGTGGATGATGTAAACTTGGCTATGGAATGTTGAAATGAGCCTTAGCAACTTAATTTGAAATATGTTGAATTATATTCGGTGGCATGGAGTTGTGTTGATTATATGGGGTTATGTTGATTATGTTGAGTTGTATTAAATGTTGTGAATTGAATTGTGTAGGGTTAGCTGCAGGGGCGGACCTAGCATTTAAACACTGTGAGTAATAGTACTGAAATGTACATTTTATTTCTCATTGATGATTATTGTTACTAGCACTCTGCTCCTCGTAAGTGATACACGAACATTTACGATAATTGGGAATCAATATGAACGCTGAAAGATTCGTGTACATCGGTATGATTTTAGGAACCCTTATGTTCTGTTAATGACGAATATTAGCCCCTTTGTTATTATCCGCATCCCATGTCATTTCTGGAAAAAATAAGTAGAACTTATGTTCATCCTTGAAGAATGATATTTGTATGAACTTAAGATTATTCAATTATGTTACGAATGAACCCAAGATCGTTTAGAATCTATGATATGAATGTAAAGGTTTATCATCAGTATGCAACCCACACAAGAATACGAAGTATTCTATTTTGTTAAGCGCAGGATAATGACATGATATAACAAGAAATGTTCCATTTTCTAATAAGTTATGTTATGACTCAAGGAGTGATTATCCATATATGTTGTAAGTTTAAGTCTGTTACAACATGTGTTATAAGTCAAGTATGTTACAAGCTCAAGAATGTTACAAGTATATATATGTGGCAAGTTCAAGTATGCATAAATTTTCTTATTTCTGTTATTATTGGGCCTGGGGCCGTTCTGTTATTATTGGGCCCGAGGCCGTTCTGTTATTATTGGGCCCAAGGCCGTTCTGTTATGATGGGCCTAAGGTCGTTCTGTTATAATTGGGAATTCTGTTATTTCTGTATGCTTATGGCTATTCTGTTATGATGGGCCTAAGGCCGTTCTGTTATAATTGGGAATTTTGTGATTTCTGTAGGCTTATGGCTGTTCTGTATATACTGGGCTTAAAGCCATTCTGTTACGGAAGTTGGACCCGTGGCTTTTAGAAATAATTACGGAATATAGTTAATTAGATGTATCTACAGTTATATGTTTGATTATTCAGGTTAAATATTACATTATTTATGTACTGCTATTCACTGAGTTCACTCATTCTGTATTTTGTCTGTCTATTTCTGTAGGTAACCAACCGGGAGTTCAGTCCTAACCTTAAGGCTTGTGTTTCTCTTGTCAACTTTGATGCGTCCAGGCACCACCTGAAGCCGTGCATTATGTAAAGTTTTGTTGAGTGTCGATTAACGCTTTTGGATTTTATTTATGGTTGATTGTATATAACTCCTTCTTCATTAATATTTTTGTTACACGCCTATTTGTGGGGTTGAGTCGAGGCATGTGTGTGTAAACTTTCTGTATAATATTTACTTAGTGTGATGTTGAGATCCTGGCATGTTAGGAATAGCTCAATGGATGTTATTCTATGTATTTTATATTATTGAATGCTTCCGTACAAGCCCCATATAATACATATATTACAGGATTAGTGTCTATATTCGAATGGGTCATGCCCAAACTTTTAGGGGCGAGTTTGAGGCGTGACAGGGTGTAAAGGATGTAACGTAACAGTTGCGATAACCGAAACAATGAATTTTTTTATTTTTCGCACAATTTGAAAAAAACTTACACACGCATATTTTTTTTTTATGATCATATTTATTAGGTTTTAAAATAAATATTGATCAATTATTGTAAATTTTTAAGTATGATCTAATATATTTCATATTTTTAAATCACTATAAACCGAGTTTTTTACATTTTATTTTAATAATTAATGAGTTTATATTATACAAAAAATTAATCACTAACTATTATATATAAGATAAACAATGACAAAAGTAAGAAAATAAATAAGAATCTAAATATATATATACACATATTTTAATCAAGCTAAATAGATAATGACTACACTTATTATTATTATTATTATTATTATTATTATTATTATTATTAGTAGTAGTAGTATTATTTTATTTTATTTTTTAAACAATATATAGATAGACACACACAAATAAAATGGTTGAGTAACACCAGCTGAATCGAATAGCATAGATCTTACAGTTTTAACAAATTAATAACATGCTCTTCGTCTTCCCTGTTCTCTTTCTCTCTATCTCTTGTTCCTCCATCTTCCCTCTTCTCTCTCTATCCCTCTTTTTCCATTTTTAACTTTTTTTTGTGTGTTTTTTTTTAAAGAAGTGTTTGGGAATCATATTTACAATTACCATTACGACGCCAAGCCGGCCAACACACCTGTGAATCTCAAGCACACTGTAAAAGCGGCCGTAACGGGTGACGGTAACAACCACAACTATTACGTAACGGTGTTACGTAGTGGTTGTGGCCGCTTTTTAAAACCTTAGGGGTAATTGTGGGGATGAGATTCAAAACATACATGTTTCTTTGAGTTATACTGAAGCAGATGCTGAACAGAAGAGCACCGAAGGGAAATGGTTTTCGCCATTGACAATGTAATGAATCGACTCCACATCCACGGGTTATTATTTTCTATGATCAAATTAATTAACAATAAAAATGATAAAAGAATTGCAGCAAAAATCAGTGATAGTTAACGTCGCCATATATTGATTAAGCCTTTTGATTTGTCAAACTTTTAACATTATATAGTTTCCCAATTTCTATTTCAATCTCTCTAGCTAGTCCTCATGGTTAAATTTTTTATACTTCTCAATTTTTTTATACCCAACCAAAAAACTCATGTAATTCAAGTTCAAACTATAATAATCAACAAATTTGGGGCTCTGCAACAACTTGATGTGATGCACATACATATGAATGACTTTTTCAACTGACAACTTTAATTTTTGTTTTTTGGTTAGTTGATAGTGGATTTGCTTTTAATTTTTGTTTATTTTTTTCATAGCTCGTTTCACCAAGATTTGCTTTATTTTATTTTTACATACTTGGCAGGCCATGGCAGTGTAGTTCTGGTGATGGACCATCACATTAGAAAAGAGCGACTGGCAAAGGATGTAATTTGATTTCTAGTTTCTTTTGAGTTTCTAAAGACTTGTCCTCTTTGTACTTTTGGTAAAATGTGTTTTACATTCTCCTTCACGATTTCTTAACAATAATTTCTCTGTTAGGACACCAATATATATACCTGGAAATTTCTACGGTACACACTCTTCAAAAAATGTGTATCATATATACGATGCTATATATTTTTGAAGTATATATTACGTATTTTTGTGACAAATGTTATATTTTTTTTAGATACAATTACGACAATTTGTGTTCAGAAATAAAGTTACACATTTTGTGATAATGTTACAAATTTTTTTAGGAAAAAGATTTGTGCCTCGGATGAGGCTCCCCCGAATGCCCCGAATGCTCAAAATGATTTTTTCTTCTTTTCTTCTTCATGCAGTCGTCTGAGCAGAGGGAGAGGGAGAGAAAGAAAAAGAGGGAGAGGGAGAGAGGAGGAGAGAGGAGGAGAGGAGATCGCTGCTCACCACCGCCGATCGTCTGCTCACCGCTGCCGCCTCGGCCTCCGCCTCCGCCTCCTCCCACTGGTATGGCTCCCTCCAGTCCACTCCTCCGCCTTCCTCCTTCCTCCTCCTCCCTCTCCTCCATCCTCCTCCTCCTTCTTCCTTCTTCTGCTGGAAAAAAAAAAAAAAAAAAGAAATTCGGGGAATTCGGGGGAGCTCAAATTCGAGCTCCCAATCGGTTCTCATTTTTTTATTCAAACTTTCTTAACCAAAAAATGCCTAACAGTATCACAAAGTGCATAAATTAATCACAAATTGTCGTAATTCTATCAAAAAAAATATATAATATTGGTGGCGGCAAGCATTATGTAGTTGCAGTTTTATATCTGAACCTTTGACTTATTTCTTTGATAAAGAATAATTCTATATGTACCAATTTGTATATTAATTAGTGTATCAATTGATGATGCAGTATAATTTAAGAGGTTTTTTATATTTGTGATGTAATTAATGAGTGGTGTCAATAATAATGTCATAACTAGTGTTAGTATACTAGTTAGTACACTAATTGATACATGTAGCACCACCGTTTGATGAATTAAGAAAATTGGTTAAATTTGAATTATTCAATCATGATTGTTTAGCAGATATTTTATTAGCATTGTTGGAAGAAAACAAAAGGTATGAATTTTCGTTTTAAGCTGCATGTTTTATATATTTGAATAGATACATCCAAAAAAAAAAAAAATTGATATTTTATATATGTTTTAAGGTGCATGGTTAGCGATGGTGGCAGCGATTGGCAACAGTAGTGGTGGTGTGGTTGGAAATAATGGTGTGAAACTTTTGGAAAGAGGGAGATAAAAAAATAGAAAAGATGATGAAACAATTCAATAGATGAAAATAGAAAGAGGACAACATAAATATTAGAAAAATTATTGGTATATTCAAAAAGTCAATAAGATTTATTTGTATTTAAATCTTCTTCCAAATTTTGCTGAACTCATTTGTACAAGGCCATTATCATACAAAACCATGTAATAGTGAACTAGTATACAAGTGAAAGTGACATTAGACGTAAAGTGTAAGAGTATAAAATTAAATTTATCCAAAATTTTATATAACCACAAAGTAGACAAACCCAAATGAGCAAAGAAAATAATGACAAATTAAATTAATAAAGTTATAAAATCTGGCTATATCTCCACAAAGTTATGATGGGTCATGTGCCAAACATTAAAATCATTTATAGATTTAATTTTTCTGTGACAACTTCAAAAACAAGGCCAAAATAAAAATAAATAAATAAATAACTTACCTGCGATCTAATAGTTATTTTTGATGATTAAGGGAGAAATTCTTCTGATCCAGTGGATGGTGAGCAAGCAAGGCAAGTATAATAGCTTCCAGTTGGTCCAAAAGGCTGTGAGGCCATGAAATAATAATAGGGCCTGGCTTCTTTATGTTCCGAGATCGGATTGAAGCGTATTGTTAGGTTCGTGGATGCTTGTTATGGGTTTTGTTTTGATAATTTGAACCGTGCAATATGTAAAGCTTGTCAAGTACTTTATTCTTGTAAAAAATTACATTGATTGGATATCGATAGCTACTTGATCGGATAAAATTTCTGTCAACGGTAAATAAAATTTTCAAAATAAATTATTGACAAAACTCTAATCCAATCATATAGCTATCGATATTTGATCAACGTAATTTTTTATAGAGATAAAGTACTCAACGAGCTTTACACATTGAACACTTCGGATTATTAAAACAAATTCTGTGATAGGTCCTACGAACCCAACAGCACCGTCAGTCTACTGGAGGCAAGCCATGCCCATAATAATATTGATTAGGCTGTGGTTGGAGTATAAATTTTTTGTTAGGCATTTGGAAGGAAAATAAAAGCAATAGGTGAAATGAAAATGAAATAAATTACATTTCACTTTTTATGTGTTAGAATAGTAGAGAGAAAATAATATGTATTGTATTGAATGTATTCTATACAATAGAAGGCATGTATATATAGGCTAAGAAAGAGTATCGTACTAGGAACCTAACTATGGTTATTCTTAAATATATCTAGGAAATCAATACTTAATATATCTAGGAATACCATATATTCATTAACATCTCCCCTCAAACTCAAGGAGGATAAACAATTTGAGTTTGGAGAGAGAAACTAAAATATGAAATAAAACTAAATAAAATAAAAGATAAATAGATTGCAAAATCTGAACAGGAGCGCAAGGGCGCTTGAAATAGATCAAAGGCCAGAATTAAAGCCAGGAGACAGTTTATGGTCATGTCGGACCATTGTAGGAGCTAACTGGAATCAATGTCGGGACAGTTTAAAGGGGTCATGCCGGACCAATATAGGAGCTAATCGGAATCATTATCGGGACAGTTTAAAGGGGTCATGTCAGACCGATGTAGAGAACTGGATGTTGAACCAACAAGCGTAGCACACATATAACTTATGACGTGGTGCTGAACGATGATGGCAACAGATAACTGAGTGTGCCAGGGAATGACTTGGATTGTGTGCCAAAAGGGGTGGCTTGAGTTGTGTGCCAAAGAGGGCAACTTGGATTGGGCGCCAGAGAGGGCGGCATGGATGGTGCGCCAAAAGGAGGTAGCTTAGGTGGTTTGCATGGTGTATAACCATGTTCACCATGATATAGGTATAATGCCTTGGGTTGTGCGCCAAGGAGACGACTTAGAGAGTGCACCAAAATTGCAAATATTCTTTTATTATTCAAATATTCTTTTATTATTCCATTGATTTGCAATTTCTCCCAATTTGTTTACCCCAAACCTGTTTTTGAGATATTTTTTAATCAATTTAATTAATTTTGACACAAAGTGCACTTTTGAAAAATAAAAATCTACGAGTAAAATAATAATTGAATTATCAGCTTAATACCGTTAATATATTTATTATTGGAAAAGTGGGTACTTGTAGGTCAGGAAGAGTGCTTTTTCATTGAAAGCAAAGTAGTGAGAAATTTCACTGAAGTTTCTAAGAATTAAGGTTAACAACACTTGCTGGCTCCTCAAAAGAATTGTGTGGTAGGGGGGAAAAATATATATATATATATATGTGCGGGTAATTTGTATAACCAAATTGGGCCGAGCTAAGAAACATTGTTTCTGAATATTGGGCAGCACTAGGAGATAAGCTATGGGCCGGAATAGGGGCTAATAGCTCGGTCTGGGGCCAGGCTGGTCAGCTGTAACACTGAGGCTTGGGTCTAGCTGTTTAAAGGAAGTTCTGTAGCAGACCGAGGTAACATCCATAATGAGGGCCGAGCTACGTATAGCTCGACAGGATGCCATTCGATAGATCGGCTTTCGATGACACGGTCCGAATAGTAGGGGACCGAGATAAGACAGCTCGATCAGGAATGAATATCTGGACATAAGGGAGTGGCCATCTCACTTGGCTTGCATTGATGAGGATGTTTTAAGGATAAACATTATCCTTGGGCATGAAACTCCTAGGAGGACTCTATTATTGTATTGCATAAATGGTATTTGTGTCATAAAGGTTTAAATTGAAAAAAATTCATAAATGATGGAGGTGAAATATTACAATTTTTAGTCAACAGGGTAAGGTAATACAGAGCAATAGTTGATTGGAATATATTGTAATTTACCCTAGATGTTGCATTTATTTATCCTTGTGTAATTTTATTATTTATTTTAGAAAAAAAAAACATCAAAATAATATATTAACAAACTTGAATGCCAAAAAATTTAATTATTATTATTGCATAAAAAATAATTATTAATATTGCAAACAAAGCAACAAAAACAAGTTTTAAATTAAAACGTTAAGATGTATAAAGTATATAAAAATGTTTCATTTAAATTTTAGTGTCTAAAATTTATAAAGAGTTAAGTCATTTATGCCTTTTATAAAAGATAGTAAATAAATAATCAAGTTAAATAATCAAATTATTTTATATTTTCTCATACAAATCTTTTCATTTTATTAACCTGTGTCTTACAGAGACTTTTTTTTTATTTTTTTTATTTTAATATCTATAGATATAAGAAGCCCTTTGACTTTACTATGGGTTGGTTTTGTTAGGTTCATTCTTTGACCATCTCATTTGATTGAGTGATTGTCTGATGTCCATATATTAGACTGTTACGTAACTCACTACAACATTTTCTTAGTTTAGTGACATTTGAAAGTGTCACAAAACTATTCTTCCAATGATATTTTTTGGTCTTGTGGCATTTTGAACAAGTGCCACTTCTATCGGTGCCACGGTAGATACGAGTGTCACGGTAGATACTGTAGGAACAATTTTCTGTGTAAATAAAATGAACTGAAATAATTCAAACAAAATAATTAAATAACATACCGAATTTATTTCGTTGAACCAAATAAATAATTTAAAACCAAGTCGAGTGTGTGACACTCTGTTCTTAAGACAGATTCGCCCCGCTACGGTACTTACGGTTGAGTGGCATCTATCTCCCAGGATACAATGATCTTCACAAATTGTAGTAGTACTCCAAACAATTTGTTTGGCGAACCAAAACTGTGTTCTAACTCTCTGAAATTTATACTAAAACTAATATGAAGAATAATGAAAAAATACAGAATTTAGGACAACCAAAGACCAAAATCAGACTGGTTTTTTTTTCCGGATGTGAATTCAATGCCTCAAGACTGTTGGAATTATGGAGTATTTATAGGCAACCAAACCTTGTCCCAACAGGTTCCAAAAATTGAATTAATAGATGCAACTGTTATGAAAACAATTCTGACCGTTAGTTTTGAACACAAATGTTCAAACGAAGAAAAGTGTTGGTGTACAGGAACGGTTATAAATTCTTTCAAACAAATTGAAGAAGACCCGTAGGTGGAACAAAATTCAAAACAGTTGGAAAATGTAAATTGTTAAACTAGTAGAATAGTTTAATCAAATAAATCCAAAAGTTGAATAGATTTATTAAAACCTGTTTGTAATATAAATATAAATCTATTTGACAAACTTAAGGAAACCACGATTTGAATTTATAATTAAATTAAATTTCTAAAATTACAAACTTTAGGTAACCACTTAGGAATCCAAAATTTGAATTTAAAATTAAATTAAATTCCCACAATAATTTTTATTGAAAAAATTCAAAAGAATTTTATCTAAAAAATTAATGTTGGACCTGAAAACGACGTCAACTTCCTATTCACTCATAAATGGTTTTGACGTTCCGTCTTCACTGTGTGATTTGCCACGCGGCAAGGAACACTTCACCTCTTCGGACCCACCCCAAAAGACGTTTGGGGCCCACTCAAATTGGGCTAAAAAATATACCTATATTAAACCATTTTTCCAACAATCCCCCACATGAATGGAATTTGACGAAGAGAAAATGCAACAACATGATTTAATTACAGAGAGTACAGAAATTGAAAATATTCTGCAAAGGATAGGTAGCTTTTGGCTTTGAACCTTCCCTTGTGAGACACTATCGGATTTACTAGCTAACCAGTGAACATGATGTCTTGAATTGTTCAGCTGTTTGTGTAAACCAAGACAATAGAACTCACACAGTATATCCCCAGACACAGTTTAGTTCTCACTATTATGTTCATTTTGGCCCTGAACAACCTGGTGTTTCATGAGTGCTCTAAAGACTTGTAGCCCTTCACAAATCTTATAGAACTGGCCCAGTTCACACTCACATAGGTGAATCTTATGAAAAGTATCTTGCCATACTCCACTAGGTTTACCTAGATATAAGAATCATTAAAAGTATTACTTAACCTAAATCGCTGCAGACATCACTTATTTCATCATAGAAATGGGTAGGAGTTGGACTCCACAGTGATCCTTCTGAGTCAATCACAACTCGGTTGTCTCTTTGAACCTAGATCTTGGGATCTCCAGTCAACTAAGTTGGGTTGCCATTTGTGGTAACTCTTATTTAATAAGCTTAAGTCCCATTCCCCTTGATGAATTCTCAAATAACTCTCTTGCTAACCCTTTGGTTAGTGGATCCGCTATATTGTCTTTAGACTTAACATATTCTATGGAAATAATTCCATTAGAGAGTAGTTGTCTCACGGTGTTATGTCGACGACGAATGTGTCGTGACTTACCGTTATACATATGACTCTGTGCTCTACCAATTGCTGATTGACTATCACAATGTATGCATATAGCAGGCACTGGTTTTGGCCAAATTGGAATATCTTCAAGGAAGTGGCGAAGCCATTCTGCCTCTTCCCCTGCTTTGTCTAAAGCTATGAATTCAGATTCCATAGTAGACCTAGCAATACAAGTCTGTTTGGAAGATTTCCAAGATACAGCCGCCCCACCAAGAGTAAAGACATACCCACTGGTGGACTTTGAGTCTCTAGTATCCGATATCCAATTTGCATCACAGTATCCTTCAAGTACTGCTGGATATCTAGTATAATGAAGCCCAATGTTACGAGTAAATCGGAGATATCTTAGAACCCTTATAATTGCTTTCCAGTGTTCTACTCCCGGATTACTTGTATATCTACTTAATTTACTTACTGCATAAGCTATGTCTAGGCGAGTGTAGTTCATCAAGTACATTAAGCTTCCAATAATTTGGGCATACTCTAATTGAGAAATACTTTCCTGTACATTCTTAGAAAGATACAAATTAACATCTACAGGAGTTTTAGCAAGATGATCATCATTTTTGCTGAATTTGTCAAGTATTTTCTCAATGTAATGAGATTGTGACAAAGCATATCCTTCTGATGTTTTGGTAATTTTCATACCAAGTATCATCAGCAATGCCCATGTCCTTCATATCAAAATGTTTATTCAACATTTTCTTGGTAGTTTTAATCATGTCATTATTACTACCAATGATGAGCATATCATCTACATAAAGACATACAATGACATAACCTTTATCTGTGTTTTTAATATAAACACATTTGTCACACTCATTAATTTTAAATCCATTTGACATCATTGCCTTGTCAAATTTCTCATGCCATTGTTTTGGCGCTTGTTTTAAACCATATAATGATTTAACCAATTTACACACTTTCTTTTCTTTCCCTGGAACAGAAAACCCTTCTGGTTGTTCCATATAAATTTCTTCATTTAACTCACCATTTAAAAAAGCGGTTTTAACATCCATTTGATGAATTTCTAAATTGTATAGAGATGCAATGGCAATTAACATTCTAATGGATGTTATTCTAGTAACCGGTGAGTATGTGTCAAAGTAATCTAGACCTTCTTTCTGTCTAAAACCTTTGACTACTAGTCTTGCCTTGTATTTGTCAATTGATCCATCCGCTTTCATTTTCCTTTTGAAAATCCACTCGTACCCAAGAGGTTTACAACCTGGTGGCAAGTCCACTAATTCCCATGTGTGATTTTGCAAGATGGATTCAACTTCACTGTTGACAGCTTCTTTCCATAAAGGGTGTGTTTGATTGGATAGACTGGAAAATGGGGGATTAGAATCCATCGGACTTGAGTCCTGGGATTGGAATCCCCCGAACTATTTGGTTGGATTGGATATGTATCCTGTGTTTGTTTTTTCATGGGATTAGATGTCCGGACTGTGAATCCCCCGGACTATTTTTAGTGAATCCAACGTTTGCTTGGACGGACTGGATAGAATAAATGAACAAATGACTATTTTACCCTTTTTTAATTGTTTACTAAGTAATAGCAATATTAAACATATCTTTAATATTTTAATTATTTTTTGCTAGATTAAATAAAAAATTATTTTATTTTATTTTTTACACAATTAAATAAATTTATTTTTAAAAATAAATAAATAAATAAATAAAATATCAATAAAAATATATATTATTTTTTTTAATTAAGATTTTAAATAAATTTGTTTTAAAAAAAAATAATAATCAAAAAATGAAATTAAATAAAACATCTATTAAATTTAAATAATGAAATTAAATAAAACATAAACAAAATTTTAAAATAAAACATCAATAAAATATCCATAAAAAATTATTTCAAAAAATTAAATAAATAAAACATCAATAAAAAGTTAAATAAAATTATTTTATTTTTAAATTGAGACATTTAAATTTTATTGAATTTTATTAAATATAATACATAATTAAATAGTAGAGGGTCAAAATAGTCATTTCATCATCTAATCCAAACAGTGATTAGTCCCCCACTTTCTGTCCCACACCCCCCAGGACAGGATAGTCCCCCATATGGGGGACATGGAGTCCGGCCGGACATGGAGTCCGCCGGACTAAAAAAAAATCAAACGGCGGATAAGGAACACTATTTGGACTCAAGTCCAAATAGTGGATAGTCCCCCCCCCCCAATCTCCCCAATCAAACAAGGCCAAAGGAGCTTCAGGACTGGACATAGCCTCTTTAAAAGTTAAATGCTTATTTTCTAACAAAAAAATTAGGAAATCTGGACCAAAAGATTTTGAGGTTCTAACACGTTTACTACGCCTATGTTCTTCTACTTCATTTTGATCTAACTCTTGCTCTTGATCATGTTTTTGATCATTACTAGTAATAGCATCAAAAGATCTCTTATTATTACTAGTCAATCCAGTGTGATTCATCAATGGTTTTGATGATGGGAGTTAAATCACCACGCGGCACGGGCGCAAACTCTGTATCACAAATGTATTTATGTTGTTCTAACAAAGGAATATGAATTAAGACATTGTTTATGCTTAATGAAATAGCCTTTTCTTGTATTTGCATTGGAAGATATTTATATATAAAATTATTGCCAAGAAGAAAATCCCCCCGGTTTTCAAAGAGATAGACGGTTATAGATAAGCTTGGACTGAGCTGTTTTGTCGTGTAGCGCGGCGAAAATGATGTGGCTGATCACTTTCCGCCAAATAATGCAGGTTGCTCCACGTGTCCTGGATAAAGTTGGAGTCGATCAAGATACAACTGCATTTGATAGTGGGGTCCACTATGCTTCCATCCTGTTGATGAGATTGTGATATTCTTCATCAGTCTCTGATGGAGGAGAATCCGGATCTTGGCTGTATTGCTCATTCCGAAAATGTTCTACATCATCCGCAGTCATGGCTAATTCCAACGGAAGATCCAAATTATTTCTCTTTTTGAGATTAATTAACATGTCAAGAGCCTCATTAATTTGTGTTGGAGACCTTTGATATGTTATGGGAAAATGGGTTACAAATAATATTCTTCCATCTGTAACCATGAATGGCAATTTTGCTGAGCCATGGATGTTGGATGCTGCTTGTGAAACAGATATTAGACTGTCTATCTAATATTCTGTTAAAGAAAGTTTTTGGATATTTTCCAATCGCTCTCTCCGGTGATCTTCATCTAAATAATCATCTTCAAATTCAAAATCTTCAGTTTCTTTAAGATACCAAATCTGATATGGTTGGAAAAAATGTTCTCGTTCTCGCCAACCAACAAGTCGAAATCGAGAAAGTAAAATATTTGCTCCATCGAAAGCCTTTTACTATCCATGAGAGCATTGCTTTGATGATCATTGGAAAATCTATCCATTGGATTGGATCTAGAATTTGAAAAATAACTTGATTAGTTATTCCCCAATCTATATCCTCAAAAAACCACATGTCATGGTTTGCCATGATGGTTATTTTGGGAATTCCATCTTTCAAATTTAATTTATCATAAGATCGTTCTAAGATTTGTCTAATCTTATCATGATGATCTTCAACTCGATTTTTGATTAACATAAAAATTTTTTTTGGAAGCAAAGTTCTTGCTTTTTCAAAAAGACAAATTCTTTTTATTTGTTCAAAAACTGGATCAGAAAACTCATCTGATATGAGGTCTGATAGTTGAAGAAAATTGTTTATTTTTTCAAAATTAAAATCTTCATTCCAATTCATTTGTTTAAGAATATTGAAACAAAGATTTTGTAAATCTTTTAATTTAGCTGTTTGCTCAGCTAATTTGTTGGCCAAAACTCCCATGTGTTTTCGAAACTTCACTTTGTTGTCTACAATGTGAGTTTTCCAAACTCCATTGAGTTCTGAATAAATTTCTCTGGATATACCAGGGTTGAAAAAATCTTTTATTTCAGATTCATCTGGTCTAGATGTCTGAATATTAGTTGGAACTGGGTTAGTTCTCATTTGATTCCTTTGAAAAATAGGCATGGCTGGTGCACTGTAAAAAGCTTTTTTAGCTTTGGTCATGCTATCATATGCTTTAAAGCTCGCTCCTGAAAATCCACAAACTTGCAGTTTGGCGTCATTCCAGTCTGTATAAATTCCAGGTTGTCTTCCCGAAAACACAACATAAACTTTTTCTTCTCGGGGTATTGCTTTTTTAGCAATTGTCACCCAATCTCCTTGAGCGGGTTGTTTACCCTTATCCATTGTTTTCCTCTTGGTCTAGAGGTCTTTTGCAAAAATTAAATTTACTTGTTTAGCAATTTAATTTTCTGAAACAAGCCGCTAAGAAAATCTGCAAGAAAATTGTTAGTGCCTTTAAGATGTTCTACTTCAAAAGTATATTCAGAAATTTTATTATACCAAGCTAATCGTCTTCCTTGCTCAATAGGCTTTTTGTTGATCAAGAAATCTCTTACTGCCTTATTATCAGTGCGTACAATAAAATTTTCTGGGGCTAAATAAATATGAAAACTCTTTATTGCTAATTTTATTGCAAGTAATTCTTTTTCAAAAATAATATATTTCTGTTCATTTGGTTTAAATGTTCCAGAATTATATCCGCAAATTAATTCTTCTTTTTGTAATTTTATGGGTATTGGATTTTTTCTTGGTCTAATCCCATTTTCTGATAAAGGTATCTCTTTATCATGCCATAAATTACATGGTATAGCTTTAAGAACACATCCCCAACATGCTTCTGAGGCATCTGTTTCTAAAATTAATTTATCACCTGTTTTAGGAAGATAAACATCTGGTAAAGTTTTAACATGTTCTTTAATTTGTTTAATTAAAGCAACATCTTCTGTTGTCCATTCAAAAATAACATTTTTCCTTAATTTGGTTAACCAAGGAATTTCTATTTTTGAAAGATTTTTTATAAAATTTCGTCCATAATTTAAAATGCCTAATAAACTTTGTAATTGTGTTATATTTTCAAGAGTATCAGGAAAATCTTGTACTTTGGACAAAATATGCTCTTGTAATTTTAAACCTTTCTGGTCTAAAATTATTCCCAAAAATTCAATTGATTCTTTTTCTAGTTCAATCTTTTTTGGAGACAAAATAATTCCATGTTTTTGAAATTTTTCACAAATTAATTTTAAATGTTTCTTATGTTCCTCCTTGGTTTTAGAGAAAATAAGTATATCATCAATATAAACTACACAACAATCTTTAAGGTCTTTAAAAATTGTATCCATCCACCGTTGAAATACCTGTGGTGCAATATTTAATCCAAAAGGCATAACATTCCAGTGGTAATGTCCCCTAGGTGTACTAAAGGCTGTCAATTTTTTTAACTCTTCAGTCAATTGAATTTGCCAAAATCCACTTTTACAATCAAATTTGCTAAAGATTTTTGATCCATTGGTTAAGTTAATCAAAACATCTTTTCGTGGAATAAAATATCCATCAAATTCTAAATTTTCATTTAGCCGTTTATAGTTGACTACCATTCGGGCTTTTCCTCTTTTAATTTCAGCATGGTTTCTTACCATAAAAGCTGGACTAGAGTGAGGGCTTTTGGTTTCTTCAATTAATTTTTTGTCTAAAAGTTCTTGGAGTTGAATATCAAATTCATTTATATCTTGTCTAGTATAGATCATTGGTCGTACTCTAATGATAACATTAGGGTCTTTCAATTTTAAACTACAATAACGTGGACTACGTTGCCATAGTTTTAATGGATGTTCACTAAAATTTTCTTCTAAAATTTTATAAATCCAGTGTGATTCATCAATGGTTTTGATGATGGGAGTTAAATCACCACGCGGCACGGGCGCAAACTCTGTATCACAAATGTATTTATGTTGTTCTAACAAAGGAATATGAATTAAGACATTGTTTATGCTTAATGAAATAGCCTTTTCTTGTATTTGCATTGGAAGATATTTATATATAAAATTATTGCCAAGAAGAAAATCTCCATGCATATACGGAAAACATAAGATTTTTGGTATAATGAACTTGCTATCATTTAACCAAGTAGCTATATTTTTAGCCTTGAATTGTATGGAAGTATGGTTGCCATCTATTCCAGTAACTAAAATTGGATGTTTCATTAATGTCCATTTTTCTTTTGGTATGGCATTCCATTTACATGAGCTGACTGTAGCTCCTGTATCTATGAGAACACTGAGGCTATAGGGTTTATAACCTGCAAAATTAAATGTTCCCAATACATATGTATATCTTCTTTTTCCTTGGCTAGGAGAAAAAATAATATCATCATTTTTTGTTTGAAAATGATACATATATGTAGATTTAATATGTTCAAGTTTTCTTGTTCCTGGAAAAATAGGAATCTGAACATTATTTGAAGTAATAGATTCTTGATTAGAATTGTTACTTGATTCTCCAATACTTAACTTTGAAAATGATTTGTTAGTAAAATCTTTTTCAAATACAGAAGTTGATCTTTTAATTTTTGGAATTGTATTTTCAATATATAAATTTTTTCCTGATGCCTGCATTTGTAATTGTGCGGGTTTTTTAGAAGATTCCCCTTGTCCCACTAAGTCTTGGATTAACCATTGTCGAGGGACTTCTAAATCACTCCAATTCATTAGACGAGGTTGTATTACCGTATCAAATGGTCTTGGTTCAAAGATTTCAACGATTTTATTATCGTTTGATTTTGTTTTAGTTTCAGGAAATTTGGTTAATTCGTGAATTATTTTCCACCGAATAGCCAAATCATGAGAATTTGATTTCATTCCTAATCCTTGGGTTTTAATTCTTATCCTGACTGTATCTTCAAGATTAGGATCATTTATGGAAATAAAGAAATTTGGTTTAACATTAAACCAAACTACTCCATTAGCCAAATTAGACTGAATTCCTCCAATGATTGCTTTCATTGGGTCGGAAAATCTTTTGTCAAAAATTACTGCCAAAATGGGAGTATCTATCCCTTGGCGAAATAAGGCTGTTATGGTTACTTGAATTAATCCAATATGAATATATTGAATTTCAGGATATTTCTTTTTCCATCTTGCAACCTTTTTCTTATCAAAAAAAGGAATATCAATATTTCCTTCTTCTGACCATTTTGCTTGAGTGTTACCAATCGTATTGTTCAAACACTCTTGAAAAAGAAGTTGAATTTTGAAAGTTTATAAATTTCTAGAACAAGAACTTCTTGCATTTTTTCAATTTTGCTAATTCTTCATCGGTAAAGTTTTTTCTTCCCGATTACATCTCCAAGTCGAATAGCCTGTAATTCTTCTTGAGATATTTCTTGACTATTAGTAGTCATCATGAAGATTAGTTCTTCATCCTAACTTTCTTCATCACTAGAAATTTCGTATAAGATTTCTTCTTCGTAAATTTCTTCGCCATATATTATTTCAAAATCTTGTTCTTCAAGGACTTTGATCATTTTCTTTGCACTTTTTCCCTTTTGGGCATTCGGTGCATAGTGACCTTCTTCGTTACAAATGTAACATTTACAAGTTTTCTTTTTGAAACACTTGTTGGTTTCTTTTTTCAATATACTTTTTCTTTTTGAAAAAGTTTTGTTCTTTTTCCAAGGTTTCCATTTATATTTTCTGCGTTTTTTGGAAAATCCTTTTCTTTTAGGAAATGTATTACAACCAATTTTCCAATTTTCTTTTAAAATTTTATCACAACATTTTTGTTCGTATTGTGAGTTGGAAATTTGATTTTTTATTTGTTTTTTCGCCTTTACTTCTAGACACAGATTTGCTATCTCTCTTAGAACAAAATTAATGCGAAAACCAAGATTATCATTTTCTTCCTTTCCCATTTTTTTGAGAAAAGCAGGATAATTTTTAATACATAACTCATCCCATGGACTTGGGAGTTTATGAAAAAATTGATCTAACCAGGGTTGATTTGCTGGTGGATCAATAAGATAATAATATTTTTTAAAAGTTTGAACATAGTCTTCAAAGAGACAAATATTGCATAATTCTAATTTAGTCAAAATATAATTTGCATCTGCTTGCAAATTAGTATCTCCATAAAACCCGCATAAATTTTCTTTTATGAGTTTTGCAAATTCAGCTAAAATTGTGTCAAGTGTGAGAAAATTTGTTAATAAAGCCGTTTTTTGACTTTTTCCAATTTCAGATTTTTCCCACTGTCTTAACCATTGCAACACATCTCCCTGGAGAGTTGCTGCAATATAATCAATGAATTTTTCCTTTGACCAACTATTTTTATAATTGGTAATAATGATGGATAAGGATGGTGCCCAATCATCTATGGCTTGTGGTTGATCCTTAAATGGAACATGAGACAAGTCTAAATAAGTACCATTTTGAGCTATTGGATACTTATGATTATTATCTTTTCTAGATATTACTGGTTCAGGTGTAGGATTGGAGGTGCTTCCAATATCATTTTTAACTTCATTTGTTTGAATAAAGTCAAAATCAAAATTTTCTCCATCTCTCCATGTGCCAAATAATTCGAGATCAATTGGCTCTTCTGCCTTTCTTTTCCCTTTATTTTTGATGAAATATCTTGATCTATTGATTCTTCAGATGAGGATGATTGGCTGTCATCATCATTAGTTGACATATTAATATCATAATTAAAATGTTGTAAAAGGGCTTCATTTTCTAGATAAGTTTCTCTTATCTGATCTAGTAGCCTATTTCTTTCATCAATACCTAAATCTGGGTCTTTATATAATTTTCTCCAATAATCCAATATTTCAACAATATTTTCATATTCATTTCTGTTATAGGTATTGGTTTGAAGTACCATAATATCTTCTGTACCATAAAATAGCCTAGGGATGTCACTATCTCCTGGACTATTCATTCCATTATTGTTTATGAAGGATATAGTTTCTAATTTTGTCACCAAATTTTTTATTTGGTTTTTTGCTTCTTTATTTAAGTCAACATTTATTATAGAACCCAAATTATCTATTTTAGATTCTATGGACTCAACTTTAGTCTCTAGATAATTTTGATTTATTTTTTGATTTTTATCTAATTTAGAAAACCAAGAACACATAATATCAGTAATATTATTTAAACTAGAACACACACTATTTATATTTGCAGACTCTTTAGTAATATGCAAACTATGATCATATTTATTATTAACATTATTTTTTGTATTTCCAAAACATATTATATCGTCAGAATTAATTGCCATTTTAGATTGTTGTTGGTACCTAAGACCCTCCTAGTGTATTTTCTGGTGCCTAAAACCTCTCTTTATGATCTTAAAGACTTAATTATGGCCAATAGTGAAAAGATCTTAATGAGTATATGGGCTTTGATATACACTAAACATATAGGTTTTACAACAACTAAAAATGAAACAAATAATTATGAAGATAGAAAATATGAAGGATAAACAAAAAACTTAGACGAAACTTTTTTAGTTTAAATTTTTGTTTTTGTTTTTGTTTTGTTTTGTTTTTTGTTTTTTTTTTTTTATAACATAAAACACACCATACAAACTTTAAATTTATACATAGATAGAAATACTTACATAGCTTGATCTTGCTTTAAAAAGCTCTTCACCAAGCTCTGATACCAATTACAACACCTAAAAGGAAAGGAGCTTTTTTTCTACTTTTATTATGGAATTTTGGTGGAGTTATAGAATTATATTAAAGGAATAAGAGAAAGCAAAAAGATGGAGCAATGATGGTGGGAATTTACATTGATTTCTTCATTGGCGTGAATGCCAATTTATAGAATACATGGTGCATATACAACAAAAACCAAAAGATATGGCATATCTCTTACGTCTAATTTCTTTTGTCAAAACCTACCAAAACCTACAAGACTAGGCATTAATTACAAAGACAAAAGTAATAAAGGAGAGGCTACAATTATATACAAATACTGTAGCTAGAAGAGTCTACAATTATGTACAAAAACTGTAGCCATTTGTTCTTTTTACCACATACAGTGTCTATCAAAGAAAGATGCATTCCGAGACTCAATAATAGTATTTACATGCATTTCGGAATGTTCTGATTTATGAATCAAAAACCGATATGCACTACTATTCTTGGCATAACCAATGAAAATGCAATCAATGGTCTTAGGACCTATCTTAGTCTTTTTAGGACTAGGAATAGCCACTTTAGCTAAACACCCCCACACTTTTAAGTATTTGTAGGATGGTACTCTTCCATGCCACAATCCATAAGGTGTTTGATTTATTTTCTTTCGGGGTACTTTATTTAAAATATAATTAGCAGAAAGTATTGCTTCCCCCCACAAGTTCTGAGGTAATCCAGAACTGATCAACATGGCATTCATCATTTCTTTTAAAGTCCTATTTTTCCTTTCAGCAATTTCATTTTGCTGAGGTGAGTAAGGAGCGGTGGTTTGATGAATTATTCTATGTTCTTTACAAAATTCACCACGAGGTGATTCATATTCACCACTTTTATCACTTCTAATTTTCTTGATTTGCTTACCAAGTTGATTTTTAACTTCATTCTTATATTGAATGAAAGTTTCCAAAGCTTCATCCTTAGTTCGAATTAAATAAACATAACTATATCTAGTATAGTCATCTATAAAAGTGATAAAATACTTTTTCCCATCTCTAGTTTGAATTGATTTAAAATCACAAATATCACTGTGAATTAATTCAAGTGGTTCCGTACTTCTTTCAATTGAATGAAAAGGAGTTTTAGATAATTTTGCCTCAACGCAAATTTCACATTTATGATTTAAATCAATGTCAAATTTAGGTAAACATTCCATATTAATTAATCTACGCAAAGATCCATAATTAACATGTCCTAGTCTACCATGCCATAAATTTGAAGACTCAAGCAAGTAAGAAGAAGATGTAGTATTATTAATAACTGAGGGTACAACGGTCATTACATTTAACTTGAAAAGGCCATCAGACATGTAACCTTTTCCTACATACATCCCATTCTTAGGAAGTACAAATTTATCACTCTCAAATACAAGCCTAAACCCATTCTTACTCAACAGAGATCCGGAAACAAGATTCTTGCGAATGTCCGATACATGCAGCACATTGTTGAGAGTGAGTTCTTTTCTAGATGTCATCTTGAGTACAATCTTTCCTTGTCCTTCAACTTTGGAAGTTGAGGAGTTGCCCATAAACAGTTGTTCACCATTGTCCACTGTAGAATAAGATGTGAACATCTTTTTGTCGACACAAATATGACGAGTAGCACCAGTGTCCACCCACCATTCTTTAGGATTTACGACAAGATTTGCCTCGGAAACAACTGCAAAAAGATTGATGTCATCGACACCATTGGAAATATTATCCACTTCGGTCATATGGGCTTGAGCAGGCTTCTTGCTTGTTCTTTTTTTACTTTTGCCTTTGCTATGACAATCTTTGGCCCGATGTCCCTCTTTGTCACAGATGTAACATTTGCCATTAAACTTGTACTTTTTATTATCCCCCCCTTTAGAGCCTTGTGATGAACTTTCTCCAGAAGACTTACGTTTCTTGGTTTTTGAAGCATGTTCCACCACATTTGCCTTAGACTCCATAGGATTCTTACCGCTGCTTTTAATTGGTTGTCCTCCTCAATCCTTAAACGCACAATTAACTCGTCCATAGAAATTTCTTTACGCTTGTATTTAAGGTAGTTCTTGAATTCCTTCCACCTTTGGGTAATTTTTTTCAATTAAGGTCAAACTTGGAATGATTCAGAGAGACATGCCTTCTGTGAATGTCATGCGAATGAATTGGAAATCTTGAGCTTGGTGATCACGCTTTTGAATCAACCATAACAAAATCCAAGAATCGCCAACCACAAATTTCTTTGAGCCAAGATCTTCCGCTTTTGTATTTTTTTCTCCAACGATTCCCAAAGTTCCTTTGCTATTTTGATTAGATCAGATGTTGTATAATGTGTTGTCAAGTCCGCTCAAGACGTAATTCGCAAAGGAAATCAAGATGTTTCAAGCATCAACCGCAAAGAACCACTTGCTTCGGTTTCATTCTCTTTAGGATAGGAGCATCTTCACGGAGGAAATGAGCGAGTTGAGTTGTAAGATAGAACAACCTTTTCATTGCCATCTTTTAAAGTCGGTTCTCGAGAACTTCTCGCTTTTCACCGTGATTTACCGCATCTTATCATCCTTTGGAGAGGGTTTGGTGCAATTGCAACCACCACAAAGAAGATTTGTTTGGGCATTAGTTTCAGTAGCCATCAATTCTAATATATAAAACAAAATTATAATTAGAATTTACACTACACAGAAAATTAAACCAAATTCACAGAATTAAATTCTGTGAAATAAAAAAAAACAAGAATTTAGCTTTTATTTTCCAATTAATTTGAAAATAAAATAAAATTTTATTTAAACAAATTAATTCCACACAGAAAATTAAATTCTGTAAAATAAAAGAAATAAAAATATAACTTTTATTTTTCAATTAATTTGGAAATAAAATAAAATTTTATTTAACCAAATTAATTCCACACAAGAAATTAAATTTTGTAAAAATAAAAGAAATAAAAATATAACTTTTATTTTTCAATTAATTTGGAAATAAAATAAAATTTTATTTAACCAAATTAATTTCACACAAAAATTTAAATCTCTTGTTACACTCCAAAAATTAAAATACTGAAAATAGAATTTTAATTAATGAAAATTCAGAAAATAATTTCTAAAACCCAAAATTAATTTCTGAAAAAAAAATTCCACAAAAATATATTCTGAATTGTTAATGACACCAGTATCGTACTACTAGTTGTTGTCAAAGAAAAGAGACAGTATATTACTACTATCTGTCAAATAGTATATAATCACTATTTGTTTTTCCAACCAGAATATTATTTTGTAAATCCACAGAAAATAATTTTCTTTCAAAATTATTTACGAAGAAAGGAAAAAGGAAACATACGAAAAATTCTGCAATAATTCGGATCTGTCTTAAGATTGTAGGAACAATCTTCTCTGTAAATAAAATGAACTGAAATAATTCAAACAAAATAATTAAATAACATACCGAATTTATTTCGTTGAACCGAATAAATAATTTAAGACCAAGTCGAGTGTGTGACACTGTTTAAGATGATTAAACGCTTCGGTACTTACGGTTGAGTGGCATCTATCTCCCAGATACAATGATCTTCACAAATTGTAGTAGTACTCCAAACAATTTGTTCAAGTAACCAAACTCGTGTTCTAACTCTCTGAAATTTATACTAAAACTAATATGAAGAATAATGAAAAAATGCAGAATTTAGGACAACCAAAGACCAAAATCAGACTGGTTTTTTTTTTTTCCGGATGTGAATTCAATGCCTCAAGACTGTTGGAATTATGGAGTATTTATAGGCAACCAAACCTTGTCCCAACAGGTTCCAAAAATTGAATTAACAGATGCAACTGTTATGAAAACAATTTCGAAGTAGTTTTGAACACAAATGTTCAAACGAAGAAAAGTGTTGGTGTACAGGAACGGTTATAAATTCTTTCAAACAAATTGAAGAAGACCCGTAGGTGGAACAAAATTCAAAACAGTTGGAAAATGTAAATTATTAAACTAGTAGAATAGTTTAATCAAATAAATCCAAAAGTTGAATAGATTTATTAAAATCTGTTTGGAATATAAATATAAATCTATTTGACAAACTTAAGGAAACCACTATTTGAATTTAGAATTAAATTAAATGTCTAAAATTACAAACTTTAGGTAACCACTTAGGAATCCAAAATTTGAATTTAGAATTAAATTAAATTCACAATAATTTTATTGAAAAATTCAAAAGAATTTTATCTAAAAATTAATGTTAGACCCGAAAACGACATCAACTTCCCATTCACTCATAAATGGTTTTGACGTTCCGTTTTCACCGTGTGACTTGCCACGCGGCAAGGAATACTTCACCTCTTCGGACTCACCCCAAAAGACGTTTGGGGCCCACTCAAATTGGGCTAAAAAATATTAAACCATTTTTCCAACAGATACTTGCAAGTGTCACTGCGCCATCATGGCTAAAAACTTTCAATGATATTTTAATGTCATGGAAGATATTATTTGTGGCACTATCAAGCGACATTAAAAAAAGAGTTAGTGAGACTTATACGTGTCATTACACCATCAAGACTAAAACCTTTCAGTGACACTTTAATGTCATGGTAGGCACTATTCGTGACGCTATCAAGTGCCATTCGTGACGATAATTTGTTGTAGAATAATTTGATCCGCTCTTGCGGAGATTCGAACCGCCAACCTCCCGCACCATAAACCTTATACACCACACTCTTCCCACTGCACCTCTATAGCACCACATGATTATATATGCAACATATATTATTTATATAGTACATACATCTATATTAATATGTATAAACATAATTATTTTATTGAACATAATTTATGTAAAATAAACTATTTACTACCAAAATAAAAAACGACCACTTTTGGCGACTAAAAATATTTTTTAGTCGCCAATTCTATACTTTTGGTTACTAATTATTTTTTAGTTGCTAAAAAACTTAACTTTTGTTAAAATCGGATTTGGTCACCAAGATGCACTTTCACTACCAAAATTTTGGTCACCAAAAATTTTATTCTCTTTAGGATTTTAGCTCTCTGTAGCTAAAATGACCACTTTGGCGACTAAACTTATTTTTTAGTCGCCAATTGTAAACTTTTGGCTACTAAAATTTTTTTTGGCACCAAAAGGCTTTACTTTTGGCTACTATAATTTTTTTAGTCGGTAAAACCCATATAATCAGCGACCAAACTTATTTTTAGTCGCCAATTGTAGACTTTATTACTAGATTTTTTAGTCGCCAAAAGCTTTACTTTGGGCTACTAAAAATTTTTTAGTCATTAAAACTCATATAATCAGCGACCAAACTTAGTTTTAGTCGCCAATTGTAGACTTTTGGCTACAAAAATTGTTTAGTCTCCAAAAAGCTTTACTTTTGGCAACAAATGCTGTTTTGGTCGCTGAAAGCTATACTTTCAGCGACCAAATTTTTTTGATCTAGAAATTTAGTCACCGAATATGCTTTTTCCTGTAGTGTATATTGAGTTTAATTCATTTATTTTTAATCATTTACTGCATTTTAAAATTTTAGAAAATATATTAGCATTTTTTGTTTTTTCAAAAATGTCATTATAAGCTTGGAAAGTTTTTGGCTTAGTGTATAGCGACCCCGGTCTTTTCCCATTTGATTATTGTATCCGGACTTAGGTTCCGTAGATCCTAGCATGGTTTAATTGTTGTTGTCGTTCTTTAATTTCTCATTTGGAATTATAGGATGTTCAAGGTGTCTGTTTTCAGTTGGTTGGGTTCGAAACCAAATCTTGTCATCCGATTTTGAGTTGGTCGCCGAAAGGGATTGGTCGCCGGAGGGAGGGTTGAGTTTTGTCTCTAGTGGTTCGAGCCAGGATTTCTTCGCTCGAGCGAGTGATTGCGTCTAGTACAGACCTGAGAGCTGAGTGTCTTCGCTCGAGCGAGATTTCCTTCGCTCGAGCGAGCGAGGTGTATGTTTTCGAGTTCTTCGCTCGAGCGAGATTTCTGTCGCTCGAGCATGCTTCTGGATTGCAGACCTGAAGCATCGAGTCCTTGGCTCGAGCGAGATTTTCTTCGCTCGAGCGAGTGTTTTAATGTCCGTCGCCGGCGACCATGTCTTCGCTCGAGCGAGCTTGTCCAGTATTTAAACGCAGCAGCAGTTTTAAAACGTCCTTTTTCACATTTTTTGATCCAAAAACCCTAGTTCCGAGTTTCTTCCTTCTCAACTCATCTTTTCCTTGGGTTTGATCTATCTAGGGGGCGTTTCTAACCTAGTTCCTTCATTAAAAAGGTAGAGGAGAGTGAGGGCTTTCATTTAATCGGAGCATTGTTGGATTTGGAGCACTTTAACATTTGGGCAAACATCTTCATCTTCTTCTATTGGGTTCATTGCTTTGAGGTAGGGATTTCCTACTCCTTGTATAATGCGTTTAATCCTAAGTGTTGGTGTTCTAGTATGTGGAGGGGTGGTTCAGAATTCGGGAGAAATCTTAGGGTTTTGTCATAGATTAATTCATGTAATAAATTTAAAAAAGAGGAATTGTGTATTGGGTTAAATTCATGAGATTTGGGGAAATTGAGATTGGTTGATGTAGTTGAATATTTAAACACTCATATGTGGACTTGATAACATATATATATTGTGATATTTATTTCTCGCTTAGAAATAAGCTTTTGGGCTATCGGTGGAGGATAACCATTGATTGTTGTAGACCTTGCATGCGGCTTAGGTATATCGAATTAAGTCACATATGTTGACCGTTGAATTAATCTGAACATTACTTGTATTGATTGTGTGTTGCATATGGCAATTTGTATGTTTCATTGCATATGCATGATGTTTGGAGGAGATAGGGGATGAACTCCACGGTTTAGGGGAAGATAGGGGATGGACCTCTAAACCGGATTTGTTTGGAGGAGATAGGGGATGAACTCCACGGTTTAGGGGAAGATAGGGGATGGACCTCTAAACCGGATTTTATTTGGGAGGAGATAGGGGATGGACTCCATTAGCATCACTTTTATGTGTGCTTATTTATATTGAAGTGTTTTATTGTTACAGCACTAAAATGTGTATCAATTGGGGAGTATGGAAGTGAATTGATTATGATTGATACAATACCAACCTGTGTATTTGTTATGATTAGGTCTAACTTGAATTGTTATTCCTGTGGAATTGGAAGTGTTGTTAATAAAAGATGAAACCCCGTTGAGTTACTTGGCCAGGTTCTGAGCCATAGATGAAAAGTAAGATGTGCCATAGACAATGTGTCATAGGCAATATAGACATTCGTGTCATAAAAAGTGTAGCTGGATTATAGTGTGTTAACCATGTATTAGATGCTAATGCTTTAGTTATTTCTTATGCTTGGTTTAGTATTTCTCTACTGGGCTGTGGCTCACCCTATATGGGAACTTCATTTTCGTGTTCAAAGTGTTCATTACCTCCAAGGACTTAGCTTGTGAGGATGTGGACTTGAAGACTTGCTTTATATGTTTTTATTTATCTTTATTTGATCTATGTAAATTTTCAAGCTTAGGGCTTTATTTGTTTTGAGTTAGAACTCATGAATTTGTGTCCAAGTGTTGGCTTGGCAAGATGTAAGCCCGTAGGGCATTTATTTGATGTTTCATTCTATATTACTCTGATGATTTAAATACTATCTTTGTCTTCTTTTAATAATGCATGCCATGTTTCGGTTTAATTTTGAGGGCGTTACAACTTGGTATCAGGGCGTACCGGGTTTGAATACTTTGGGTACGTGGGAAGTGATTAGAATCACAATGGGTTCGTCTCGTTTGATAGAGACTTAGTGTAATGATTGCATGCTTATATGATAACATGTTTATGTGACTATGTGGGTATGGAATGTAGTTTCTAGGATGTTGATTGGACCCTTGAGTCTCTGAATGTCTTGTTGGAAAGGCACTTGATCAATGTTGTTTCCAACCGGAACTTTAGCGACGTCTCGGGACTGTCATTATCCAGGAATGAAATTCGTAGGTGCTTATGTGATTATGTGCTTACGTGGTGTGAATTATTGTTGTCCAATGTATTAGGACGCAAGTGTTATAGTTTTGGCACATTATTTAGAGTGCTAACGTCTTTGTTTCCTTCATTAGGATGTCAGGACGAGGACGAGGTCGCGGTAGGCGTGGTAGGCAGGCTAGGCAGGAAGTGGCTATACCGGAGGAGGTACCGCAGTCAGAGGGTGTTGGCCAAGCCAATGTGGCCGAGCCAAGGCTGCAAGAAGGTATGGGCGCTGGCCCAAGAGATAGTGGAGCTTTAGGAATCGGTGGGCATTCTTAGGGCTCGTAATCGTGCTCGTAGTTGTGGCGGATGCAGGCCTTCTTTTTCGAAGAGGGAATTCTTCCGGTCTCAACCGGACGTGTTTGTAGGTGATCCTAGCGAGCCGCTTAAGGCAGACGAATAGCTCGAACAGACAACGAAAACGTTTGAGATGCTAGGCATCGAAGACGAGGGGTTGAAGGTGACCTTGGCATCGCTCCAATTTGAAGGAGATGCGGTCGATGGTGGAAGTTCACCAAGGGTCGTATTGGAGGTACGTGGAAGGCTTTTGTTGATGCATTTCAGAGAAGTACTTGTCTCCAAATTGCTCAGAGAAGTTGAGAGATCGATTCGCCATCTTGAGCGTAACGGTTTATCTGTGGCCGAGTTTGAAGCGGCATTCACTAGTTTGTCCAGTTTGCACTGAGTTGGTGGCAACCGAGGAGCGCCACGCATTGAGTTTGAGAAGAAGTTGAGGCGTGGCCTCATCTTTGAGAGTTGTTGGGTCTATGATTAGGGATTTGGGCGATTGGTTGATGCAGACCACACCGAGATTATGATGCAGAAGAGGGGAAAGGCGTAAAGGCTCCAAGAGGAGTCGATGGCCAGAGTGATGGCAGGAGGCAGAGGTTTCACCTCGTGACCTCGAGTAGTTTTTCTAGATCCACTTTTCCAAAGGTCGAAAGTGCTAGTTTCGGGAAAGGCACAGGGAGACATTACCTGCTTCAAGTGTGGTCACCGGGCCACAAGTCTCCGCTTGTCCTCGAGGGGAGGAGTTCAGAGGGCAAGATCTTCTTATTTCGATCTCGAGCCGAGTCGAGTAGAGGTCACCGTCCTCTTGTTTTCGGCGGTCACCGGGCACATGAAGAGGTTTTGCCACAGTTGGGTGCACACCGGTGCATCTTGGTTCGAGGCGGACTGAGTCGATGCCTACTCGGTCGATTCGGGCCTTGAGGGCCAACCAGGGGCTTCTTCGTCCCAATCGTACCTTGATCTTCGCTCGAGGGTGGCGAGGTTGATCGAAGGTCATCTGGTAGCGTGTATCTTTATTCTGCGAGGATCTTATACCTGACTCCATCTGTGGTTAGAGGTACCTTCTTGTTTTGCAATTCAGTTGCTAGTGTATTGATCGTCTGGTGCGTCTCATTCCTTTGTGTCTGCTTGCATTTGCATCTATTTTGGAGTTGGAGTTAGCTCGATTAGCATCTCCTATTTGTGTAGTGTCGCCTCTTGGGGGTGAGTTGATTTTGAAACAAGGTGTTAGGGGTTGTGATATAGAGTCGATGATCATAGAATCCCTTTCTCTTTTGTAGTTATGCCCATGAAGGGCTTGATGTTATTTTGGGTATGGGTGGTTATCATCATCTGGGCATTTATTGATTGCTACCGTCGAGGGTAACTTGTTGTGCAGCTTAGCGGAGAACGTTTTCATTTTACGGGGGCGGGGTTGGTAGTGTTTTGCCACGAGGTATGATCGCGAGGCGGAGTGAGCTTAGTAGTTTACTTGCTAGTCTTGCGATTAGTGAGGATGTTGAGACTCGATTGTGTTAGGGTGGTTTGTGAGTACTCGGGCGTCTTTCGAGGATCTAGTCGATTTACCACCGCATCGAGAGATTGAGTTCTCTATTGACTTAGTGCGATGCGGCGCCGATTTCTATGGCACCTTATCGTTTGCCCCGCCGAGCTAGTTGAATTGAAGATTGACTCGAGTTGTTAGATAAGGGTTATATCCGTCCTAGTGTTTCACCGTGGGGCGCGCCCTTTTCGTTAAAAAGAAAGGTGGTGCTTTGAGACTTTGCATAGAGTACCGGAAGTTGAATCGTGTGACGGTTAAGAATAAGTACCCGGTGCCTCGTATAGATGATTTGTTCGATCGGTTGAAGGGTTCCGTTGTTTCTCTAAGATAGACTTGAGATCGGGTTATCATCGGTTGAGAGTCGAGGAGGAGGATATTCCAAAGACGGCATTAAAATGCAGCGGTATAGCCACTCTGAGTTCTGGTGATGCCGTTTGGGCTCACTAATGCAGCGGTGTTTATGGATTTGATGAACCGAATCTTCCGAGAATTTTTGGATCGTTTTGTGGTCGTCTTCGTGGACGACATTTTGATTTATTCATCTTCAGAGGAAGAGCACGAGGAACACTTGAGAGTGGTGCTAGAATTACTTAGAGCCCATAAGCTTTATGCTAAGTTTGGGAAGTGTGAGTTCTGGCTAGAAGAGGTGAAGTTCTTAGGCCATGTAGTTTCCGGGAAGGGGGTGTCTGTTGATACATCCAAGGCGGCAGGCAAGATTGGGCACAACCTAAGAGTGTATTTGAGATCGCAGCTTTTACGGGATTAGTAGGTATTACCGTCGGTTTGTGAAGGATTTCTCCAGGTTAGCTTCACCGTTGACTAGATTGACTCGGAAGGGAGTCAAATTTGTTTGGAGTGAGACTTGTGAAAGGTCATTTCAGGAGTTGAAAGTTAGATTGACCACCGCTCCGGTTTTGATTATTCCGGAGAGGGTTGGGTTATTCAGTTCTTGTGGCGCCTCACGAGATGCAGGTTGTGTGTTGATGCAAGAGGAAAGTGGTTGCCTATGGCTCACGTCGATTGAAAATTCACGAGAAGAATTACCCTCGCATGATTTAGAGCTAGCAATGTGATATTTGCCCTAAAAATTTGGAGACATTATTTGTATGGTGAGAAATTTGAGGTATTCTCCGACCATAAGAGTTTAAAATATTTGTTCACTCAGAAGGACTTGAATTTGAGGCAGAGGAGGTGGATGGAGTTCATTGAGGATTATGACTTGAGTTGCACTATCATCGAGGAAGGCCAATGTTGTGGCTGATGCCCTTAGCAGAAAATCTGTTGGTGACGCCGCCAGTATAGCCATCCGGGAGTGGGAGATGTTGGGTACGGTTGGGGAGTTTGATTTGCATTTGGGCGAATCCGTTGAGGTCTTGACCTTGTTTTCGATTATTACTGACCTACACTTGTGACTCGAGTGTTAGAGGCTCGGAGGGGTGATCTTGAGGTAGAATCTCTCAGAAAAGATTTCCATTGGGAAGGTTGAGAAGGGTTTGTGGTGTATCCCGACTGGCGTGAGATACCGAGATCGTCTGTTTGTACCGAATCTTGCCGTGAGGAGGTACTCGAGAGTTTCATCATTCGCGCTTGCGGTGCATCCGGAGGTACTAAGATGTATCGGGATTTGGGCCGCCTTTGGTGGCGGGGTATGAAGAGAAATGTGGCGACTTTCAGATCTAAGTGCCTTACTTGTCGACAAGTGAAGGCCGAGCATCGAGGGCAATGGTTTGTTGCAACCCTTGCCTATTGCCGAGTGGAAGTGGGAGCATGTCACTATGGACTTCGTTGTGGGTCTTCGAAGACTCGGCGAGGTAGTGATGCTATTTGGGTTGTGGTAGACGGTTGTGAAGTCGGCGCACTTCATTCCTATGCGTGTTAGAGATTCGTAGATCATCTTGCCGATTTGTATGTTCGACATAGTGAGGTTGCACGGGGTCCCGATGACGATCGTCTCCGATAGAGATCCTCGTTTCCTTTGCCGAGTTGTGGCAGAGCTTGCAGAGTGCTTTAGGCACTAAGTTGACCCTTAGTACAACTTATCATCCTCGGTGACCAGGCGGTCCGGCGTACTATTCAGATCTGGAAGATATGCTTGAGGTCGTGTTCTCGACTTTAATGGGTCGTGGGAGAAGCACTTGCCATTAGTGGAGTTTGCTTACAACAATAGCTTCGATCTAGTATCGGTATGGCACCGTTTGAGGCCTTATATGGCCAAGTGTAGATCTCTCGGTTTGTTGGGCGAGGTGGGTGATGCACCTTTGTTGGGTCGGAGTTGGTAAGAAGCAGCGGAGAAGGTTGAGCTTATCCGTAGGAGGCTTGTTCTGACCCAAAGTCGTCGAAATCTTATGCCGCGTAGGAGGAGACCTTTGTTGTTTGAGGTGGGTGATCATGTCTTTTGAAGATATCACCCAAAGCGAGGTTTGATGAGGTTTGGGAAGAGCGGAAGTTGTCCCTCGGTTTATTGGGCCTTTGAGATCCTTGAGAGGATTGGCGAGGGCGCCTATCGTTTAGCTTTGCCTCCATGATTATCCGGAGTTCATGACGTGTTTCATGTGGTATGCTTGAGTATGGCGAATCCGTCACATGTCTTGGATTGGGTGATTTAGTTGTTGATGAGGATGTCTCATATGAGGAGAGACGGTTCGAGTCTTGGATAGGCGGGATCAAGTCTGCGTGGCAAGACTATCCCTTTAGTGAAGGTTTTGTGGAAGCATCACGGTGGAGGAAGCCACTTGGGGCGTGAGTTAGAAGTCCGTGAGAAATATCCGGATATGTTTATTGATTTGTAATCTTGTATCTAGATTATGTAATATTGTGAACTTAAGAGCTTTATATATGTCTTAAGTTGGAAAACATTGAGAATGTTTTGGTTTTGGGAGATTAATTTAAAACTTGCCTTATTTTGGAAGTTTGTTGGAACATTGCATATGTTGGTTTATTATTGAATATCATGGAATTGAATATGATATGAAAATGGGAATCTTGTATTTCAAAAATGTTGAACTTCAAAGGAAATTGCATCTTTAATGCGAAGTTGAAAGATATCTTTTTTTTTTATTTGTGAGATGCCTCTTGATAAAGAGATGAAGTGACCGATGTTAGGTCAAGTTGTCGACTATTGTTTTATATATCATTGGGAAATAATAAAAAAAAAAAAAAAAAAACTTGTTTTACAAACTCATGCTTAATTTAGGGACGAAATTCTTTTAAGGGAGGTTATAGCGACCCCGGTCTTTTCCCATTTGATTATTGTATCCGGACTTAGGTTCCGTAGATCCTAGCATGGTTTAATTGTTGTTGTCGTTCTTTAATTTCTCATTTGGAATTATAGGATGTTCTCAAGGTGTCTGTTTCAAGTTGGTTGGGTTGAAACCAAATCTTGCTGTCGATTTTGAGTTGGTCGCCGGCGAGGATTGGTCGCCGGCGAGGTTGAGTTTGTCTCTAGTGGTTCGAGCAGATTTCTTCGCCGGCGAGTGATTGCGTCTAATCTGAACTGAGGTGAGTGTCTTCGCCGGCGAATTTCCTTCGCCGAGCGGCGAGGTGTATGTTTTCGAGTTCTTCGCTCGGCGAGATTTGTCGCCGAGCATGCTTCGATTGCGAACTGAAGCATCGAGTCCTTAACTCGGCGAGATTTTCTTCGCCGGCGAGTGTTTCTTAATGCCGTCGCCGGCGACCATGTCTTCGCCGAGCGAGCTTGTCGATATTTAAACAGCAGCGGTTTTAAACGTCCTTTTTCACATTTTTGATCCAAAACCCTAGTTCAAGTTTCTTCCTTCTCAACTCATCTTTTCCTTGGGTTTGATCTATCTAGGGGCGTTCTAACCTAGTTCCTTCATTAAAAAGGTAGAGGAGAGTGAGGGCTTTCATTTAATCAGAGCATTGTTGGATTTGGAGCACTTTAACATTTGGGCAAACATCTTCATCTTCTTCTATTGGGTTCATTGCTTTGAGGTAGGGATTTCCTACTCCTTGTATACGTTTAATCCTAAGTGTTGGTGTTCTAGTATGTGGGAGGGTGGTTCAATGATTCAGGAGAAATCTTAGGGTTTTGTCATAGATTAATTCATGTAATTAATTTAAAAAGAATTGTGTATTGGGTTAAATTCATGAGATTTGGGGAAATTGAGATTGGTTGATGTAGTTGAATATTTAATCACTCATATGTGGACTTGATAACGATATATATTGTGATATTTATTTCTCGCTTAGAAATAAGCTTTTGGGCTATCGGTGGAGGATAACCATTGATTGTTGTAGACCTTGCATGCGGCTTAGGTGTAATCGAATTAAGTCACATATGTTGGTATTGAATTAATACGTAACATTACTTGTATTGATTGTGTGTTGCATATGGCAATTTGTATGTTTCATTGCATATGCATGATGTTTGGAGGAGATAGGGATGAACTCCACGGTTTAGGGAAGATAGGGATGGACCTCTAAACCGATTTGTTTGGAGGAGATAGGGGATGAACTCCACGGTTTAGGGAAGATAGGGATGGACCTCTAAACCGGATTTTATTTGGGAGGAGATAGGATGGACTCCATTAGCATCACTTTTATGTGTGCTTATTTATATTGAAGTGTTTATTATTCTGACACTAAAATGTGTATCAATTGGGGAGTATGGAAGTGAATTGATTATGATTGATACAATACCAACCTGTGTATTTGTTATGATTAGGTCTAACTTGAATTGTTATTCCTGTGGAATTGGAAGTGTTGTTAATAAAAGATGAAACCCGTTGAGTTACTTGGCGTGTTACGAGCCATAGATGAAAAGTAAGATGTGCCATAGACAATGTATCATAGACAATATAGACATTCGTGTCATAAAAAGTGTAGCTGGATTATAGTGTGTTAACCATGTATTAGATGCTAATGCTTTAGTTATTTCTTATGCTTGGTTTAGTATTTCTCTCTTGGTGTGGCTCACCCTATATAGAACTTCATTTTTGTTCAGCGGTTCATTACCTCCAAGGACTTAGCTTGTGAGGATGTGGACTTGAAGACTTGCTTTATATGTTTTTATTTATCTTTATTTGAACTATGTAAATTTTCAAGCCTAGGGCTTTATTTGTTTCGAGTTAGAACTCATGAATTTGTGTCCAAGTGTTGGCTTGGCAAGATGTAAGCCCGTAGGGCATTTATTTGATGTTTCATTCTATATTACTCTGATGATTTAAATACTATGCTGTCTTCTTTTAATAATGCATGCCATGTTTCGGGTTTAATTTTGAGGGCGTTACATAGTGGCATTTCCCAAAATGCTATAAAATATTTGTTTATGACACTTTTCACCTAAGTGCCATAAAAAGTAATTTGCATCTACCTAGTGTCCTGACATTTTTTAAAAAATGCCATTGCAACTAAAGTTTAGCGGCATCTGTTGGTAAATGTCACGAACATAATTTTTTGTTTCATTATTTATAAAATGCCATCAAATTGATGTGACATTTCTTTATTGAAATACCACTAGAGCCTTATATGTTTTGTGGTTCTGTGACATTTTTCTAAAACATTTAATGCCAATTTTAATTTTTGTGGCATTTTCTAAAAATATGCTATTAGTGTAGTGTCACTAAAGTGTAAATTTGTTGTGGTGATATTTTTGTTGTAGTGAAATGACACTTTTTTTTAATTGAAATGCCACTAGAGCCTTGTATGTTTGTGACTCTATGACATTTTTCTAAAAAATGCCACAAATGGGAAAGCAGGATGAGTGGGAGAGAGAAGATTTTCATCTGCCAGAGTTTCTATTGTTCGGATTTGCTTATCTTGTGTACTGCAGGAGTTTGCACCCCAGCCAATCCCAACGGGTGAAAGCAAAAACATGAAAAATTTATGATTTTAATTATTTATAATATTTATTTATTTATTTTTGTACATAATTTCTCTGATGCCCACTAATTTGTAAATTTCCTTATTTTTTTTAGAATTTAATTCTGCGGATATATATGTATCAATAATCCTAAAACATTTGAAAACAACTTACAATTAAAGAAGACAATGACATAATTTCATATCTTTTGAATTATAATTAAAAAAAATCATAATCAATCACTACATAAGATATAATCAACCATCTCAAAATAATGTCATAATTAAAGAAAAAAATTAATTATAACTAAAAAAAAAATGACATAATCAAAAATACATATAATAAGACAGGTATATTGTAGAATTCTCCTACAACATTTACTTGCTCTAGATCTTGGATATGTAGATCTAATGTTGTCTTCCATGCTTTTCCTTCTTTCCTTTTAAAATTATGAAGAGATCAATAATACAAAATGGCAATGAGAAAAAATCTAGCTTTGAGAAACCACTTGGCTGGAGGAACTGGTTTCCATAATTGTGGGTGGAAAAAGCAGGTATTTGTAGGTGAGGAGAGTGTGCTTTTTTATTGGAAGGAAAGTAGCAAGAAATTTCACTGAAGTTTCTAAGAATTGAGGTTAACAACACTTGTTGGCTCTTGAGGCGCCACGGAGTGAGGGGATCCTCTCCACCATCCGGCCATCCTCGGGAGGGAGAGTCGATTCTCCACCATCCTCCGTCAACGGTCAAGATTTAGTCACGTCACGCAACTCAAAATCTATGGCTAAAATTAGCTAAAATAAATAAAAAAAAAACCATTAACTTCTCACCACTCACACACACTCAGTCACTCACGCTCTCTCTATCTCTCTGACATCCCATCTCTCTCTCTCTCTCTCTCTCTCTCTCTCTCTCTCTCATTTCAAATAAAAAATTAAAAACTATTTTAATCCTTTTTATTTTATTTTCATAAGATATATATAAAATTTTAATTTTATAAATTTAATGTCATTAAAAATATACCTTTAAAATAAGACTAATATTAAATATATTTAATAAAAATCTAAAAAAAAAAAAGGTGTATTTGGTTTGCATGGATACACAGATTCAATTTGTGTTTTATTTGATTTGTACCTATGCATAGATTGAATTTCTGTATATTTTATTTCTTTTAAAAAAAATTATTAAAATAATGATTTTTAATTTAATTTCATTAACCAAACAAGTTTATAATCATATGAAAATATCAAAAACAATCTTCATTCTAAAAAAAATCATATGAATATAATGATTTTTAATTTAATTTTATTAACCAAACAAGTTTATAATTTTTTAAAGGAAGTAAAATATACAGAAATTCAATCTGCGTAATCTGTGTATTGGTGCAAACCATATATACTTTTTATTTATTTTAAATTTTTTATTAAATATATTTAATATTAGTCTTATTTTAAAGGTATATTTTTAATGATATTAAATTTATAAAGTTAAAATTTTATATTAAAATATATATATATATATATTATGAAAATAAAATAAAAGGATTAAAATAGTTTTTTAATTTTTTTTATTAGAAATGAGAGAGAGAGAGAGAGAGAGAGAGAGAGAGAGAGAGAGTGGTGGGATGTTAGAGAGAGAGAGAGAGAGAAAACGTGAGTGATTGACTGTGAGTGAGTGGTAGGATGTAAATGAGTTTTTTTTTTTTTAAGCTAATCTTATCCACAGATTTTGAGTGGGGTGACGTGGCTAAATCTTGACTGTTGACCGGAGGGATGGCTGGAGAGAAGAGCTGGAGAGGATCCAGACTCGGGGGGGGGGGGGGTGGACTTTAATAGAACTTGGCCCCTTCAAACAAAAAATTCGTTTGATTGGGAATTTTTAAAAAACAGTTTTTTGAGTTTTAATTCATATTTTTTTAATTGTTTTACTTGTTAAATTCACTTAATCTAAATATATTTAAAAAATATATAATTTAAAATCTTATACTTTTTAAGTATATGTAGATTAATTGAATATAAATTCTTTTAAAAAAATTAATTAATATTAAAAAATTACTAAAAAAAATACATATTAAAAACTCATATTATAATGACATAAGACATAAGAGATAATAAACTGTCACGATCTAAATCTGCCCATTAGATTTAGCGACGTAACTAGCTGTAATCTAACTTTTCGCGCTCCTTTCGGAAGGTGAATAGCCCTACAGTTCGGAATCCACTTGTAGTTCTGAATCTGATTTCACAAGTACAATGTGAAATAGTGAAAACACAAAAAGATTCCAAATCCCGCAATTGTTTTTGGAAAATCAATGTTTGAATCAAATGCCAAAAATGTACTGCTTTGTCAGATTACAGAGTCGCCACCCAAATATTTTTGAAAAGTTTAGGAAACCTGAGACTCGTGCCAAAGGTCATTAGTCCGTCATCACCAAAGTGTCTCGGCTCAGAGACTTGGTATGAGAGGGGAAGGTCATGAATTGAGCACCTCACTTTCCCGGTCAAAGATTGGCCTCTACTAATCATGATGTGTTTTTTATTTACATTATATGCTATTGTTCTGATTTACTAGCTATTTTTACTATGTGATGCGCACACAATGTATAGACTAGTTTACAAGATTTAGAACACTTGATTTCATATTTTGTTTCGAAATTGTTTTGTGGATTTGCCACTTAAAAAAGTGGGCTAAAATGGAGACTAATCAAGCCATCCCAATTCAAGCAATTAGCCTTCATCTACGGGCATTCAAACAATTATTTCATTTAAACAATTAGCCTCATGGTATTCATGCCTTGACATGGCAACACAAACATTTGATGCAAGATACTAAGACATAAAAGCTCACCTAGTCCTCCGAGCCAAAATAGGTGAAAGAGTTAGAAAAAGATGCATGTTCCTAGCTTATGCAATATTTCTAATGCAATGCACACATTATGTATTCTATAGGCTCGGCTATGAGCATGGCATATGATTACATTCAAGACATGCGAGAGAACACATATTCAAGTAATGAGCATTTGATATCGGTTTAGCATGATGACCCAAACCTTGGATGCATGTAAGACAAATGGATGCAAAATATGGAGCATGCTAATGAAACGTGATGCCGTATACTGACCATCACAAGCAAGTAAAAGAGAGAAAGATGTGGGTTGAAAGACATACAACTTATTACAACATTGCCCTCGTGCAAGAGGGTACGAACCGAAGTCTAAAGTCCGAATTAAACTACCTATTACAAACCGAATGAATAAATTAAAGCATTAACTAGCTAACTACACTATTACAACGAGGATAACCACGATAAATAAACTCGCTATTTAAACTAATTAACTACAACAATTACAAAGGGACAATAATAATAATTACAACATTAATAATTTAATGAGACTAATTACAATAAACAATACTGAATAAATTAATTACAATGATGATCATGATGTAAGCGAGGATGCGCAAAGGTTGCATGCAGCACATGCACAATGTTCAAGAACAGCTCTGTCTGCCTCAGGCTTGCTCTATTTCACCTCAACCACTGCCCTCTGTTTTCTGCAAATAAACACTGCTAATCAAACATTGAGGACCGGCTGGGCCTAAATGAAGGTCGGCCATGTCTCAATTTTGTGCAAAACTCTGTTTTTGTACTATGAAGTGAAAACAGTGCAAACAGAGTTGTTCAAGCTCTGTTTGTCCCCTTTCTTCCTTCTTTGTCATGGGAAAGCCTCAAGAGAAGATTAGAATTGTTTCCAAAAACATCAATGAGCAAGTTGATTGATTGGTGGTTTTGGATACAACTTTGGACAAAAATCAATGACTACAATGAATATGACCACTCCTCCCTCTTTATCATGGAATGAACTCAAAAAAAAAAAAAGAAGTAAAGACGCTTCAAGGATCATCGAAACGCCATGAATTAGCGTATGACCGCTCTTGACTCGATAAACTTGGCATAACGTCCGACCAAGCCCAAGCAATATGACTCATTTTCTTTATGTGTGTTGGTTGCTTTTAAACCAATTCTTTTAGTCATTTCCATTCTTTAGTCCATTTGTCCAAAGTGATGATTAAGTCCTCTAAAAAGGAGAGAAGCGCCAAATGGGAAGTAATTCTCAACATGAAAGAGAGATTATGCCATTCACAATGAATCTCCGTAGAGATTAAGCCATTAAGCGTGAATCTCTAGTTCATGTGTTGAATAACCGTCAACCAATTAAAACAACTCTCAAATAAGAGAAAGGAATCCCAAGTTGATTCTTAAAATGAGGTCATTAACATGAAAGTTAGACAAAGAAAGGCTAAGAACAACATAATACAAGCTATCTACAAAGACCAATGCTTCAACAAAGGAACTAATTAACGCTTGAATCAATTAAATAGATTAGGATAGCCCTAAAACAGTCTCTAATAAGCCAAAACAGTGGCTGAAAATGCAAGAAAAGAACTCAAAAAGCTAAACAAAAAGGTAAAGACAGTAAAGCTATGTAAACAAAAACAAGGAGAGGTGGCCAACCCTCCAATTTCAAGACTTCAAACCTTGTTTTTTGGCCTTAGTTCAACTCTAAAAATCAGTTCAAAAATCAAAGGAAAAGAGTGTAATGGAACCAAGGGTTGAGCTAAGAAGATAGGTGCAAGTAAGGGAGTTAACCTTACCACCTTTGGTAGTTTATCCAAACCCAAGTTCCAACACTTAAAATGGATGCAAAACAGCCCAAGAATACAAGAAATAGATAGAAATAAAGTAAGCAAAAGCAAGAACAAGAGTTGCAAGCTTATACCTCTCAAAATGGAGTAAGCTTTGGTTGATGATCAAACTCATTCTTGACACACTCTCAAACTTGAATTATGCTTCTCAAGGGTCAAACAAGGCTCTAAGATGATGAGTCAAGGTAGTGTATGGTGCATATAGATGATACAAGGAAGATAGGTTAACTCAAAGATAGCTTGCAAAGGAAAAAGGAGGAAGAAGGAGCTCTCTCTATGTGTATAGGCTTTTTCTCAATTGTTCAACCCTCAAAATAGAGATATATGGTCGTATTTATAGAATTTGAGCAACAAATATCATAAATATCTTCAAAAATGGATAGCTGGCAGCCTCCCTCCTAGAACAGTGTTTCTCGCTACCAAGGCCTGGTCGGCCCTTAATAGCCACGGCCGGCCCTCAATGCATTTCCCTGTTTTTCTATTTCAGCCTCAACAAAGGGTGGCACAATGTGTAAAAATGGATTTCTTGGGTATAATCAACGGGCTTATGGAAGGTTTGGGGTTGTTTCGAGGCTTAAATAAGGCTTCTTTGTTGAGACCTCGAACCACGCACAATACCACTTTCATCATGAAGTGTACTGAGCAAAGTGCTCGAGCCTTACAGGCGATCAAAAATGGGGTGTCCACAATTGCCCCTGTTTGATACAGCTCGAAGTCATAACGTGATGTGAGTGAATGTCAAAGCCTAGAGACAACACATTTGACAAGGCCGCAAGGTTCGGGTAAGAAATCAAGACATAAATGCAAAAATTGAACTGGGGGTAAAATACAAAAATGAAATGCAACAAATAACTAATGATCATTCAATGAAGCAATGCCATAAAACATATGTAAATGCAACACTATAAACAAGGATGCAACGCAATGCAAAGCAAAGCAAAATAAACCTCACCGTGTTTCACATGGAACGAAGTAAATAAGCAGGCACGCCTCACGTGAAAACGCAAAGAAAGCACAAATCATCCTATGTCTTACGTAGAAAGGATGTAAGAAAATGCGGACCTAACTACGCCTCATGTAGGAAAGGTGAAAGGCGACGTAACCATCGAGCGCACTCGAGGTCTCAACCGAGATCCTAATGCGTCTCATGCGATAGGAGGAAAGGTGGTGTAAACAAACAGGCGCACCTGTAGATGTGCCCGAACGTCCCGGGCTCCAAGCGCGAAATGGGTGCGAAATCTGTTTTGTTCATTAACTTACTACAGTTCAGACTCAATGTCACGGTTCTGAGTCTAATCTCGCAAAGTGCAATGCAAGACCGATAAATCACCAAAGAGTCCAAATTTGGCAAATCGTTTTGGAAAACTGATTTTTATAAAGAAGTTCCAAATATGGACTGTTTTGCCAAATACAGAGTCGCCACCTAAATATTTTGTTTTGGGGGAAATTTAGGAAACCCTGACTCGTGCCTAAGGCCATGTGTCCGTCATCACCAAAGTTGAGTCGGCTCGGAAACTTTGGTATGAGAGGGGAAGGTCATGCAATGAGCACCCCTGCTCACCCAATCAAAGATCGGCCTTTACTAAGTATGATATTTTGTTTTTGAAAACACATGTGTTCTTATTCTGGTTTATTAGCTAGTTTACTATGTGATGTGCACAACATACAAGTATAGACTAGATCGCCTAAGTTGGAACAAAACATCTCATGTTTGTTTGAAAAATGGTTTTAAAGTTTGTTACTCGCAAGTAGGCTAAGATGCGGATTTGCCACCCTCAAGTGGGCTTTAAAACTCACAATCATCGAGTTGTTCCAATCCAGGAAATCAAGCCTTCACCCACAAGCATTCAAACAGTTAATCACTTAAGCAGTTAGCCTCATGGCAAGCATGCTATCATGACAGTCACTTGCACACATGCAAGGATGCTAAAACATAAACACTCACAGTGTACTCTGAGCCAAAACAGAAGCTAGTTAATAATCAATGCATGATCCTAGCTATGCCAAGAATGTCTAATGCAACACATGCAAAAATACAACTAAGATAGGCTCGACTATTCTAAGATGGCATAAGAATGCAATAATTGATACATGTATTCAAATAGGAATTGAAATACAATGCAGTTTGTATGATGCGCCTAGCCCGGTGCATACAAAATAGATGAATGATGCACGCATGTATAGCATAAGGATGCTAATTGAAAATGACCCTAAACTAACCATCGAAAGCGATTAAGTAAAAGGGAGAAAGAAATGGGGGTTGGAAGACATGCATCACACACACGCACACTTATTACAATATTTGCCCTCTCGAAGGAGGGTCCGAATGAATGATAGCTAAGCTACGCTAAGCTAATTAAACTAATTATTACAAACCAACTAATTAACTATACTAAGCTAATTAATTAGTACAAAACTTTAACCAATCAAATGAATTAATTAAGTTACAACATCAAATGCTAGTTAACAAATAAAGCACTAAATCAGGCGGCCTCAACTCTGCCTTGAACAAGGAAGGATGCATGCTCTCGATTCCCGTCTCGAAAAGCTCTCCAAATGCTCTTTAGAGGCTCTGTCTGCAGGGTGTCCTTGAGAATTAGCTGTTGGATCTCTCTAAAACAGTGCTGGGGAGTGCATCAGTGGCCTGCCAGCCATGAGAAGCTTCTGCCGACCCCCCTGCCGACCAAATATGCACATTGTCGACCAAGGATGAAGGGCTGCCGGCCAGAAATAAGAGGGTGCCGACCACTGATGTGCTGGGACACCAAGCTGCAACAGAGCACAAAATAGAGAAAATGGAGGGTCTTCCAAGGGTATGTATGCACTATGCCACTCCATATCACTTCAAAACATCAATGGAGGGGGGCATCATTGGATCCAAGACCATCAATCACGCATCTCGATGCATGATGGCCAAAGATCCAACATGTGCAAATTCAATAAATGCATGACAAACAAGACACCAAGACCACCTCCTTATCATGAGAAATCAAAGGCAATGGAGACCAAAGGAAGATTGGCTCATTTCATCACTTCAAGTATGAAATGAGCTAATCCACCTTGTGTTCAAACACAACACCGGATTAAACACAATACAATGCAACGTGATCAACCTATCATTGCTAATGGCATGCAAACAATGCTAATGCAACATGAGCATACAAACACAATGCAATGCAACATGATCAACTTAGCAATGTTAATGGCATGCAAACACAATGCAATATAACAACATGCTAACACAATGCAATGCAACAACATGCAAACAACATGCTATATGGACTTAAACCGAATATGGACAGACCTCAATCATGCCCAAAACAGTGGCCAAAATGCTGAAATGATGGCGTGAAAAGCAAGATAATGCATGCACATGCAATGGCTCACCAATTAAGCATAAGAGCACAACTCTCAAAAGGGCTCAAGAAGTGACAAACATGGAAGTGTGACAACACTACATGCTCTGAAATAATGTATGAAATGATGCCAAATCATTCAAACAACACAAGTATGGCATGCAAGAGTCCTTAAGCATAAAAGCTAGTAAAGGGGACTACACGAGAGGCATGCAATACATGGCACAAATGACTAAACCAGCCATGGACAAAGCTCAAATAGGTCAAAACAAAGACCAAAACACGCTGAGATGAGAGCTCACAAGTCTAGACAAGCATGCATACAAGCTAGGCCACAAACAAGACAATAATACATGACCCTTAGAGGCACTCAAAGGGTGCAAGAAATGGGAGCATGGCAATGCTATATGCTCTGAAATAACATGTGAAATGATGCCAAATCATGCACATGTCACAAATGAAGCATGCCATGGTGCTCAAAACTCAAGGCTAGCAAGGCCAATTGCACCACAGCTATGCAATACATGAAACATATGGCCAAGGCAACCCAAAACAGTCCTAGAGCATGTCAAAATAATGCTAAAACATGTATGGACCAAACCCAAAACAAGCCAGTATGAAGGCATGAAGCATGGAGTATGCAAGGCCAATATGGAGGATTACACTACACCTATTAGGACCAAGCATGGGATGACTTAACCAATAAAAATCAGAGTTATATTATGGCAAAATAACCCGAAAAAACACATTGAAATGACAGCTCGCAAGCTTAGGCATGAAGGTATACACAATGATTCATCTTAAGGCATAAAACACAAACTGTCCAAAGCATGGAACAGGTGAAAGATGCAAGTGTGTGACCATGAAACATGGGCTGAAATCACATTTCACATGATGCCAAATCATGAAAATAGTTCAAGTAATACACGCTAATGGACTGAATGCACAAAGCTAACAAGCTAGAATGAACCATAGCTATACAAGGCAAGTCATGCATGAACAAAATAACACAAATCAGAGCTAGAGCATGCTAAAACATGGACAAAAGCTTCTTGAAGTTAAGCCTAAAGCATGCTAGAATGACATGTTAAAGCATGAGACACACTAGGCCTATTCATGAAATTACACTACAAGTGTATGAAGCATGCAAGGGGCCATCAAACCCACCCAAAATAGAGTCATGGCATGCTAAAACAACACCAAAAACCTACTGAAATGGAGTCAACATAAGCTACAAAGACATGCTACTCCATGAAGCATACAAGACTAGTTTGTGAGATTTACACTACAAGTGTATTAGGCATGCATGGAGTGACAAAACTAAGTAAAAACAGTGGCATGCCATGCTAAAATAAGCCCAAATACAAGCTAAGATATGGCCAACATAAGCTTAACAAACATGCTCACACATGAGGCATTCAAAGTAAGTATTCAAGACACAAGGAGATGGGATGACCTTCTCCTTTTTGGGACCTCAAAACACCCTTCTTACCACTGAAATTCCTCTGAGTTTCAGTGGTGAGAAGGCCAAAACAAGGTGGTCCAAAAGGCTTAAAAAGAAGGCACAAAAGCAAGGCCAAACAAGGCCTAAGAGGGGGTAAACAACCCCCAACACAAAAGTGACCTTAAACAAAGATCTTAAGCATACAAAATTAGAAATTTTTATAGTTTAGAGTTGAGCTTAAAACAATATGCAAGTAAGGCTAAAAGCTTAAGCAAGAATGGGGGTTTAAGGAGTTAGAGGCTCACCCTTGAAGACCACCTTCTAAACCACAACTCCAACAGGTTTTTCAAGCTCAAACCAAACCAAAAACTCCAAAATCAGCTCCTAAGCACCTCAGCAACAAAGGGATGGTGTTTGAGTGTGTGTTTGTGTGTCAAAGTAAGACAAAACTACACTTTAAGGCACAAAATAAGAACAAACAAGGAGATATAAATACAAGAGTGTATGTATATCTCAAACCTCCAAGTTTTGAACCTCTATAAGGGAGGAGAAGCCTCTTCTTATATAGAGGAAAGCAATGCAAAGCTTGTTAAATAAGCTTGAAAAGGGCTTCATCCCTCTATACACGTATATGGAGGAGGGATGAGTGAAACCAATGGTCAAAAGATCTCGCGTGAAATCTCTTTGAGACAAGGTATTCATGGCCATCGGTGGTGGCGGCGATTGCCTCGATGGCCGATAGGCTTCATCAATGTCAGGCAGGGATAAATGCATGGCCGGCAGTGGCAGAGAGTGGCTGGCAGTGCACCATGAGAAGCATGCTGAAAGGAACAACACATGGTCCAAAAAAAAAAAAAAAGGGATAAAAAGGATACAGGGTTTGGAAAGCTCAAACCTATGACTTTTCGCCGCGAAAGTCAAGTACTCGACGAGCAATCGAACTTGTGGCTGGATGTACCTACAAGCACAACCAAGTCTTGAGGACGGTCAAAAATGGGGTGTCTATAGTTGCCCCTCTTTGACAGAACTCGGAAGTCAAGAAGTGACGGGAGTGAATGTCAAAGCCCAAAGACGACCCATTTTTGACAAGGCCGAAGACTTAGGCAAACATCAATATAACCATACAAAGATGCACCCGCAGGCTGGGGCAAAATGTAGAGGACATGCATAAAGCCGAGCATAACTTATGATTATGCAAAGAAAGTTGTAACGAAGCAATTATACACAATAAATACAACAGTTTAAGTAGGAGAATACAAACCAAACTACATTACATGCAGAAAGGATGTAAGAGAATTATACAATTGTCGCCACGTCTCACGCGGAGTACATACAATACTGTCCGGTTCGTTTGGTCGTGCCAACTTCAAATGAACCATACATACAATATCGTCTGGTTGCGCCAACTTCAAATGAACTGTATATACAATATCGTGCCTGCATAAGAAAGAAACTCAATAGGTACAATATCGTTAGAAACATGCATAGCAATGCAAGTGAAAAGTGCGTGACAACGCAAGTGGAGGGGTGCATGACAATGCAACCTAAGTGTGCGCATAACAACGCGAAAAGGGGTGCATAACAATGCAACCTAAGTGTGAGGCATAATAATGCGGAAGGGGTGCATGACAATGCAACCTAAGTGTGATGCATAACAATGCGGAAGGGATGCATGACAATGCAACCTAAGTGTGACGCATAACAATGCGGAAGGGATGCATGACAATGTAACCTAAGTGTAACGCATAACAATGCGAGTAAAACAAGCATAACGATGCAAGTGAAGTGTACATAACAATGCAATGCACTGACAAGTGCATGTAAGGTGCGCAGGATAGCGCAAATGATGCAATGCACTAGCAAGTGCAGGTGAAATGCACAAGATAGCGCGAATGATACTATGTAATGCACAAAATAGTGCGATGCGCTAAATAGCGCGAGTGCACAAAACAGTGCGATGCGCTAAACAGCGTGATAAAATGCATGCACAATGCAAGTAAGGTGCACAAAACAGTGCGATGAGGTGCGCAAAATTGTACGAACAAATGCATGCACAATGCAAGTAAAGTGCACAAAACAGTGCGATGTGTAAAATAGCGCAATAAAATGCATGCACAATGCAAGTAAGGTGCACAAAACAGTGCGATGCGCAAAATAGCACGATGAAATGCATGCACAATGCAAGTAAGGTGCACAAAATAGTGTGATGCGCAAAACAACGCAAGTGATAAACTGCACAAAACAGTGTGATAAGGTCCGCAAAATAGCGCGAACAAATGCATGCACAATGCAAGTAAGGTGCACAAAACAGTACGATGCGCAAAATAGCACCATGAAATGCATGCACAATGCAACTAAGGTGCACAAAACAATGCGATGCGCAAAATAGTGTGATAAAATGCATGCACCATGCAAGTAAGGTCCACAAAACAGTGCGATGAGGTGATAGTATAGTAGATACAAAAGGGCGACATACTCCAACCATGCTGGAATCATGAGAGAAGAAAAAACAACCAATCAGGCACGTATACAACACAACTTGAGATAAATTCCAAACACGCCGAAATCGTGTGAGGAAAAGGACACTCAAATCACGCTGAAATCATGAGAGGAAGTCCAAAACAACCCGCCCAGGTGTGTTCACAACACAACCTGAGATAAATTCCAAACACGCTGAAATCGTATAAGGAAAGGAACACTCAAACCACGCTGAAATCGCGAGAGGAGGTCCAAAAACAAACAATTAGGAGTGTGCATGACGTAACCTGAGTCAAATTCCAAATACGCTGAAATCGTGTGAGGAAAAGGACACTTAAACTATGCTGAAATCGCGATGGGAGGTCCAAAAACAAACAATCAGGAGTGTGCACGACACAACTTGAGTCAAATTCCAAACACGCTGAAATCGTGTGAGGAAAAGGACACTCAAACCACGCTAAAATCGTGAGAGGAGGTCCAAAAACAAACAATCATGAGCGTGCACGACGCAACCTGAGTCAAATTCCAAACACGCTGAAATCGTTGTGAGGAAAAGGACACTCAAACCACGCTGAAATCGTGAGAGGAGGTCCAAAAACAAACAATCAAGAGCGTGCACGACGCAACCTAAGTCAAATTCCAAATACGCTAAAATCGTGTGAGGAAAAGGACACTCAAACCACGCTGAAATCGTGAGAGGAGGTCCAAAACAAATTCCAAACACGCTGAAATTGGGTAAGGAAAGAGACACTCAAACCACGCTGAAATCGTGAGAGGAGGTCCAAAAATAAACAATCAGGAGCATGCACGACGCAACTTGAGTCAAATTCCAAACACGTTGAAATCGTGTAAGGAAAGGGACACTCAAACCACGCTGAAATCGTGAGAGGAGGTCCAAAAACAACTTCCAAACATGCTGAAATCGTGTAAGGAAAGAGACACTCAAACCACGTTGAAATCGTGAGAGGAGGTCCAAAAACAAACAATCAGGAGTGTGCACGACGCAACCTGAGTCAAATTCCAAACACGCTGAAATCGTGTGAGGAAAATGACACTCAAACCACGTTGAAATCGTGAGAGGAGGTCCAAAAACAAACAATCAGGAGCGTGCACGACGCAACCTGAGTCAAATTCCAAACACGCTTAAATCATGTAAGGAAAGGGACACTCAAACCACGCTAAAATCGTGAGAGGAGGTCCAAAAACAAACAATCAGGAGCGTGCACGACGCAACCTGAGAAAAATTCCAAACACGCTGAAATCGTGTGAGGAAAGGGACACTCAAACCACACTGAAATCGTGAGAGGAGGTCCAAAACAAATTCCAAACACGCTGAAATCGTGTAAGGAAAGGGACACTCAAACCACGCTAAAATCGTGAGAGGAGGTCCAAAAACAAACAATCAGGAGCGTGCATGACACAACCTGAGAAAGCTCGGAGGACTACGATCCTAAACGCTGCTCGGCATGAAAGGATAAATGAAAGAAGATAACACAAGATGCAAATAAAATGCAATGAGTGCGATGAATCGATACATGCTACAACATGTTTTAAGCAAAGTAGTGCATGATCTTTAGAGAAATGTAATAAACAAATAAAGCGGTACTTCAAAAGACACCTCACGGGGTGAGTGGCGGTGAACCGCTCTACTCTGACTGGGATCTCCCATTCTCGTGTTCTTCGAACACTTACCTTCAACTCACAATTCAAAGGTTCTGAAATGCTGACAAGTATAACACCTGCATATAGAAGCCACAACTGCTTTTCTTCCTGATCATATTTACAACTTTCCCTACTCTCCAACGAGGTGATAGACTAGGTTGGCTTAGTATCCAGAATCGAGGCGCATACCCGCTACCTCAACCTATGGGGCTTCCATACAGATTTCAAGCTGGGGATACACCCCTGGGTATTTAAACCAGACTTTAGTCTCGGAGATTCCAAACATTTGTGTTCTCGGCAACAACCATTAGAACTCTAGTTTCCACCGTCGCAATTGGTCTCCTAGGAACTCATTGCAAACACAGCCAAGATGCCCCTGACAAGGACTGGTTTTCGGAGGGAGCACTTCTGATCACCATTTTGGCTTTGAAGCAGTCGACATAGTGTTCTGTTTACTTTGAACACACAACTCATATAAAGGTAATCGCTCATTCTCAACACACAACTCATAACATCAGATTCGTTTATTCGCACGCAGCTCATACAAGATAATCGCTCACTTTGAACACACAACTCATAACACAGTATTCTGTTCACTTGGCACACAGCTCGTAACATCGCTCAATCTGAACACGCAGCTCATTCTGAACATACAGGATGTAATGACGGGACTTGCAGAAGTTGAAACAAACTTAGATGCTCCAAATTTTCCCTCTTTTCTTTTGCTTTGTGGTTTGGAACCTATGTAGCTTCGGATAGGTCCTGGTTCTACTGTTCTCACATGACCTGGGTTAAACCCTACAGTTTTATGAAAGAACAAATCCTGTTTTGCACAAATATGGAGAATGGCACAGCACTCTGAACACAAAACAATTTATTTTTGAAATTAAATTAAAAAAAAATGAGTTCTAGATCGGGTATTGAGCCTACGGCTGACCGCAGCAAAAACGACTCAATAACGAAAAACAAAAGGTAAACAACCTAAACACATCGAGAAACACTCGAAATGACTCAAAATAAGAATCGAGACAAAACAAAAGACACGACACTCAGACGTGCACAGGGAGCCTGTTTCTCTGGGTATTGTTTCCCATCCTTTCTCATTTGTGATTCTCACATCACCCAGCCCTCGGGCTCTGTTTTTCTGAAAAAGCCCTTTTTCTCACTTTTTCTCTCAGTGCACATCTCTCTATTCTTCAATCTCTCTTCTTTTCTTTTTATCCCTCCCCTGGGTGGTTGATGGATAAACAAGAAGTTACGGGCTCTTGCCCCTAGCATTCTGCTAGATTCTTCATCTTCTGCTCACAATAATGAACTTCCCCCCACAGAGGGGTTGCGCTACAACTGGGTGTGTAGCCAATCTGCAGATGACATCAATTGACGATGCTTTGCTGGGGAGTTTGGACGTGATCAGATGTGTCCAGACAAAGGAGTGGAATATCTTGATCCATTCCCGTTCATGCTTCGCACTTGGCTTGATACCTAGTTGCTTGGAGGATGAGGTAGCTTTCGGTATTTTGCTGTTAGCTTCAGTTGTGCCCTTTTCTAGTAGGTAGAGTGCCCTTTCTGGCAGGTAGAGTGCCCTTTTTGGCAAGTGTGGTGATAATGGGGAAAAGACAGAACACCTGACTTAATTGTGCCCCTAATTCATCATTTTGACCATTTTTTGTTTTGGCTTTCTACTAAAACAATTTTGACCAATATAAGAGTTAGATTAACATACTTGTTCAATTTTTTGATTTGAAAATCATGCAAGTCAGGCTATGAGCACTGAAAATTTTCCTTTTTTAGGTCCAAGAAATGGTCCAGTTTTAGAAAAATGGAATAATTATCGAGAGAATTAGTCAATCTCAGTAAAGATTCTCAAAAACTATTTTTGCAAATGGCCACTGCTCGACCATCACAGAATTTACTCTTGAGATGCACAACCTCAAATCCAAAAACAATGGAAAATTACCCCTTGTCTAAATGGCACTGCACGGCAACGGGAAGTTGCCCCTTGTTTGAATGGCACCACAACGCACTGTAATCAGTCCTCAAAGTAATGATTACAACCAAACTCTCGGATACAGAGAAGACAAAGATGATCAAAACCATTACATGGACACAGTTGATTTGGAAGTGTTTCCGGCTAGACTTCAGAATGAAGTTGCCTACGTATCCCAAACATGGGAATCAAGCCTTACGTAGTTCGGGTAAGGTACACTCGGGTATTAACCTCTCTTTTTACGCTCTAACTTTTGCCAAGGCCGCCTTTCTGAGTTTTCAACCTTGCGAGCTCTGTTTTTCTTTTCTCATCATTTTTCATTTTCTTTCTCTTTGCATTTTTTCTTTTATTTTCGTTTCTTCTTTTTTTTTTTTTCTTTTCATTTCTTCTTTTCTTTTCTTTTTCATTTGCTCTAACTTTTGCCTGGGTCGCCCTTCCGAGTTTTCGACCCAGCCAGCCTCTCAAGGGTAAAAGTGTAGCTTTGCCCTTGTCAAATGGTTTGAGATCTCGAAGCCATCTGGATCTAGGAGAGTGGCTGTTGTTTGCTGATGATGTAGGAGTCCATCCAATAGGGGTTGAATTTGCCCCTGGTGTTGTGGATAGGAACTTGGTTATCCTTCAGCAATACTTTCTTTTTTCCTCCCTTCTGGGATTTGGCATCCTTGCGAATCTTCGTTAGCATGAGAAATGTCCCAATTTTTGACTTTTTGAGCACATTTGACATTTTTGCCCCTAGTTCAAGGGCTACTTCTGATTGAGCTTTGCAAGCTTCTTTTGACGACATCTGACCTTTTTGATCTGACTTTCTTGCCCCTAGCTTGAGGGCTACTTCGAATCTGGCCACACAGGCCTTACATCGTGGTTGACCGTTGAACATTCTGAATCCAAGTTCAAGGTTTGAAAGCAAAGGGGGTCGAGTTTCAAGGCTGAGAGTGATCCCAGGCTGCACAATCTCAAGAGCGATTCCACATAGGTCTTCGCAGGACCACGCAAAACATTTTTTGAAATCTGTTAAAAAAGCGACAAATCGCTCGCGCTGAAGACAGTGTAGAACCAATCTGGATCAAGCCAGGATCCTTCTCAGTACTCACGTTAACAAACATGATCTCATTCATTAATGGGCTTAGCATGCTTCTCTTTCTCTCAATTGATCAAATTTTTGCAAATCCCGAGGAATTCCTTCCCCTTCGTTTTCATCACAGTGTTCAAAAAGTTTTGAAAAGCTTAGGTCAATGCAATGATTTAAAGGCGTAGAAAAGTAGGTGAAAAGCATTGCCGTTTCATTCAAACTTCTGGCACAACTGGCGCAAGGCAGAAGCAAACACAAGAGTGTGAAAATTATTGCTATTTCATTCAGATTTGTTGGCACAACTGGCTCTATGGCAGAAACAGACTCAAAAGAAAGCAAAAAGACAAACACAAAAAAAGCAAGTGATATTCGAGGTAACACCCCCGAAATCACTCGACTCAAACAAAATAGGACTGGCTTGATACAACAAGACAGACCCGACTGACTTAGTAAGAAAAGACTAACTCTGTACAAAACAACAAGACTAACCCAATACCCAAGTCAGAAAGTACAAAAACTAGCATTCGCAAATGCTCAAAATAGTGCGTGCCAAACGCCACATCCGGAGTAAATTGAGTGTCACCGTTAGTGGTCCAACCCCCGATCACATCAGATTATCCTCTAAGTTCACTGATCCAGTGATGACAGACTTTGCTGAGCTTGGTGGGATGATGACCTCGTTGTCAAACAAATCCTGTACTTTGTGGCGAAGATGAAAGCAGTTGTCGGTGCTATGATCAGTCTGTTGATGGTAGGCGCAGTACTGGGTGGCATCATGATCGGGTGGAAGACGACCAGGGAGAGGTCGAGGCTCAAGAGGTTTGAGGTGGCCTTTTCCAGCGAGGATTCGAAGAGCCTTGGACAAAGGCATATAGAGGGCATGGAAGACCCTACGACCTCGGGGTTGATACTTCGAGGTTTGTGAATTTTTGCTGGATGCACTAGCAAAGGGGTCGGCAGGTGCTGGCTTGGTTTTATGATCTCTTCCGAGTGTAGGATTAGAACTCAGAGAATCGTTCCGGTACGACCGCCCTTCTCCCAATTCTCTCCTTACTTTGAACTGCTCTCATTCGGAGTGGCAAAAATGTCATCCATAGTTCTCGCAACAACTGCAAGCACTTGTTGTTTGTTCAGTCCTTCGGCTTTCAAAGCCTCAACAACCCACAGAAGTTGTTCATAAGGATCGATGTCTGCGCCCACCTTGTTCTTTCCACTTGCCTCAGCTTGGTCGAAGGTTTGAGTTGCTACATTGGTGCAAAGCCCGGTTGTTGCCGATATATCATTGCCCAAATTTGGGATGGATTCAGGCTGGCTGAGTTCAATTACAATTCGCCCTAAGAGTGGGGGGTCTTCTGGTGTGAAATTTTCGACATGTGACATGGTCAATGGCAGAGCCGATAGTCTAAAGTCTAGATCAGCCACAGTTCTCTGAAGATCGCCGATCATTCACATCAGCTCAAAAGTAGTGGGCTCATGGGTTTGAAATGATTGGGATTCCAAGACTGGATGTGTGGTAGGTGCCCCAGACAGGCATTGCATTTCAGCATCGGTCTCACCTTGCATGGTGATTCCCTAGTTTAATGCCGCTGTCATGACCACAATTTCTTCTGAACTCTGCGTATCATGAGTCTACTAAATTGAACAGAGGTGATATGACTGGTGACTAACGAATCAGATGAACCGGTGAGCCTTGACCGCCTTTTTCTCGCTTTTGCCTCAAGAAAGGAGAACACTGCTCGCTGAATCTCGACTGACAAAGCCTATCGGCACAAGTTCAGCGTACCTAGGGGATATTGGAGCCTTCTGAAGCTATAGTTCCAAGACTACCAAGCAAAAGAGAAAACAGGCAGCATCTCAACCCAATTTCACCAGAACAGATATAAGCAAAGTCAATGATCGTGTTTTTATTGAATTCTCGCCCAAAATTTCGCTTGTAAACTAATACCTCGTAAAATCGATCCCCGTATCGATGCCCTCAAGCCTGATACCCAGACTTTCAAACTGATACATGCATTCCTATAGAGGCACACTCTAAAAGCACATAGCAAGTAAATGCGAGTCAAAAACACCCCTATGTTGAGGTAGGGTTTCCCTGTCCTAGTTTCATCAAAAACTAGGGTTTCACTACACACACAGCGGTTTCAAACAACCTATAATCGGGTAAGCAACCTGTCCTAGCTTGGAATAGTCACTACAGTTTCCGATATGCACTAGGTCAAATGGTCAAAAAGAGTGCCTCGGTAAAAACCGAGGTTTGTGTTCCCGTCATGGCAGAGCCCGCAATCGGTCAGCCTTATGGCACGCTTCTCAAAGCATGCCTCCGACAAACTGTTCAGGAATAGCATACAAAAAACACAGTGTCCTAAGCGCACCAATGCAAATGCAATGCAAAGAGACACATAAGTGTAGTCAAAACAAGATATCATGAGTTCGAGTCAAGTTCTCTAAATCCCCAGCAAAGTCGCCAAAAACTGTAGACATGCCCGAACGTCTCGGGCTCCGCGGGTGAAATGGGCGCGAAATCCGTTTTGTTCATTAGCTTACTACAGTTCGGACTCAATGTCACGGTTCTGAGTCTAATCTCGCAAAGTGCAATGCAAGATCGATAAATCACCAAAGAGTCCAAATCCAGCAAATCGTTTTGAAAAACTGATTTTTATAAAGAAGTGCCAAACATGGACTGTTTTGCAAGATACAGAGTCGCCACCTAAATATTTTGTTTTGGGGAAAATTTAGGAAACCCTGACTCGTGCCTAAGGCCACATGTCCGTCATCACCAAAGTTGCCTCGACTCGGGAACTTGGGTATGAGAGGGGAAGGTCATGCAATGAGCACCCCCGCTCGCCCGATCAAAGATTGGCCTTTACTAAGCATGATATTTTGTTTTTGAAAACACATGTGTTCTTATTTCGGTTTATTAGCTAGTTTACTATGTGATGCGCACAACATATAAGTATAGACTAGATCGCCTAAGCTGGAACAAAACATCTCATGTTTGTTTGAAAATGGTCTTAAAGTTTGCTACTCGCAAGTAGACTAAGACGCGGATTTGCCACCCTCAAGTGGGCTTTAAAACTCATAATCATCAAGTGGGCTTTAAAACTTATAATCATCGAGTTGTTCAAATCTAGGCAATCATGCCTTCACCCACAGGCATTCAAGCAGTTAATCACTTAAGTAGTTAGCCTCATGGAAAGCATGCTATCATGGCAGTCACTTACACACATGCAAGGATGCTAAAGCATAAACACTCACAGTGTAGTCCGAGCCAAAACAAAAGCTAGTTAATAATGAATGCATGATCCTAACTATGTCAAGAATGCCTAATGCAACACATGCAAAAATGCAACTAAGATAGGCTCGGCTATTCTAAGATGGCATACGAATGCAACAATTGATACATGTATTCAAATAGGAATTGAAATACAATGCAATTTGTATGATACGACGAACCCGGTGCATACAAAACAGATGAATGATGCATGCATGCATAGCATAAGGATGCTAATTGAAAATGACCCTAAACTAACCATCGAAAGCGATTAAGTAAAAGGGAGAAGGAAATGGGCGTTGGAAGACATGCATCACACACACGCACACTTATTACAACATTTTCCCTCTCGAAGGAGGGTCCGAATGAATGATAGCTAAGTTACGCTAAGCTAATTAAACTAATTATTACAAACCAACTAATTGACTATACTAAGCTAATTAATTAGTACAAAACTTTAACCAATCAAATGAATTAATTACGTTACAACATCAAATGCTAGTTAACAAATAAAGCACTAAATCTGACTGCCTCAGCTCTGCCTTGAACAAGGAAGGATGCATGCTCTCGATTCCCATCTCGAAAAGCTCTCCAAATGCTCTTTAGAGGCTGTCTGTAGGGTGTCATTGAGAATTAGCTGCTGGATCTCACTAAAACAATGCTGGGGAGTGCATCATTGGCCTGTTGGCCATGAGAAGCTTCTGCCAACCGCCCTGCCGACCAAATATGCACATTGCCGACCAAGGATAAAGGGTTGCCGGCCAAAAATAAAAGGGTGCCGGCCACTGATGTGCTGGGACACCAAGCTGCAACAGAGCACAAAATAGAGAAAAGGAAGGGTCTCCCAAGGGTATGTATGCACTATGCCACTCCATATCACTTCAAAACATCAATGGAGGGGGGCATCATTGGATCCAAGACCATCAACCACGCATCTCGATGCATGATGGCCAAAGATCCAACATGTGCAAATTCAATAAATGCATGACAAACAAGACACCAAGACCACCTCCTTATCATGAGAAATCAAAGGCAATGGAGACCAAAGGAAGATTGGCTCATTTCATCACTTCAAGTATGAAATGAGCTAATCCACCTTGTGTTCAAACACAACACCGGGTTGAACACAATGCAATGCAACATGATCAACCTATCATTGCTAATGGCATGCAAACAATGCTAATGCAACATGATCAACTTAGCAATGTTAATGGCATGCAAACACAATGCAATGCAACATAAGCATGTAAACAACAATGCAATATAACAACATGCAAACAACATGCTAACACAATGCAATGTAACAACATGTAAACAACATGCTATATGGACTTAAACTGAATATGGACAGACCTCAATCATGCCCAAAACAGTGGCCAAAATGCTGAAATGATGGCATAAAAAGCAAGATAATGCATGCACATGCAATGGCTCACCAATTAAGCATAAGAGCACAACTCTCAAAAGTGCTCAAGAAGTGACAAACATGGAAGTGTGACAACACTACATGCTCTGAAATAATGTATGAAATGATGCCAAATCATTCAAACAACACAAGTATGGCATGCAAGAGTCCTTAAGCATGAAAGCTAGTAAATGGGACTACACAAGAGGCATGCAATACATGGCACAAATGGCTGAACCAGCCATGGACAAAGCTCAAATAGGTCAAAACAAAGACCAAAACACGCTGAGATGAGAGCTCACAAGTCTAGACAAGCATGCATACAAGCTAGGCCACAAACAAGGCAATAATGCATGACCCTTAGAGGCACTCAAAGGGTGCAAGAAATGGGAACATGGCAATGCTATATGCTCTGAAATAACATGTGAAATGATGCCAAATCATGCACATGTCACAAATGAAGCATGCCATGGTGCTCAAAACTCAAGGCTAGCAAGGCCAATTGCACCACAGCTATGCAATACATGAAACATATGGCCAAAGCAACCCAAAACAGTCCTAGAGCATGTCAAAATAATGCTAAAACATGTATGGATCAGACCCAAAACATGCCAGCATGAAGGCATGAAGCATGGAGTATGCAAGGCCAATATGGAGGATTACACTACACCTATTAGGACCAAGCATGGGATGACTTAACCAATAAAAATCAGAGTTATATTATGGCAAAATAACCCCAAAAAACACATTGAAATGACAGCTCGCAAGCTTAGGCATGAAGGTATACACAATGATTCATGTTAAGGCATGGAACAAGTGAAAGATGCAAGTGTGTGACCATGAAACATGGGTTGAAATCACATTTCACATGATGCCAAATCATGAAAATAGTTCAAGTAATACATGCTAATGGACTCAATGCACAAAGCTAACAAGCTAGAATGAACCATAGCTATACAAGGCAAGTCATGCATGACCAAAAACAACACAAATCAGAGCTAGAGCATGCTAAAACATGGACAAAAGCTTCTTGAAGTTAAGCCTAAAGCATGCTAGAATGACATGTTAAGGCATGAGACACACTAGGACTATTCATGGAATTACACGACAAGTGTATGGAGCATGTAAGGGGCCATCAAACCCACCCAAAACAGAGTCATGGCATGCTAAAAAAACACCAAAAACCTACTGAAATGGAGTCAACATAAGCTACAAAGACATGCTACTCCATGAAGCATACAAGACTAGTTTGTGAGATTTACACTACAAGTGTATTAGGCATGCATGAAGTGACAAAACTAAGTAAAAACAATGGCATGCCATGCTAAAATAAGCCCAAATACAAGCTAAGATATGGCCAACATAAGCTTAACAAACATGCTCACACACGAGGCATTCAAAGTAAGTATTCAAGACACAAGGAGATGGGATGACCTTCTCCTTTTTGGGACCTCAAAACATCCTTATTACCACTGAAATTCCTCTGAGTTTCAGTGGTGAGAAGGCCAAAACAAGGTGGTTCCAAAGGCTTAAAAAGAAGGCACAAAAGCAAGGCCAAATAAGGCCTAAGAGAGGGTAAACAACCCCCAACACAAAAGTGACCTTAAACAAAGATCTTAAGCATACAAAGTCAGAACTTTTTGTAGTTTAGAATTGAGCTTAAAACAATATGCAAGTAAGGCTAAAAGCTTAAGCAAGAATGGGGGTTTAAGGAGTTAGAGGCTCACCCTTTAAGACCACCTTCAAAACCACAACTCCAGCAGGTTTTTCAAGCTCAAACCAAACCAAAAACTCCAAAACCAGCTCCTAAGCACCTCAGCAACAAAGGGATGGTGTTTGAGTGTGTGTTTGTGTGTTAAAGTAAGACAAAATGACACTTTAAGGCACAAAATAAGAACAAACAAGGAGATATAGATACAAGAGTGTATGTATATCTTAAACCTCCAAGTTCTGAACCTCTGTAAGGGAGGAGGAGCCTCTCCTTATTTAGATGAAAGCAATGCAAAGCTTGTTAAATAAGCTTGGAAAGGGCTTCATCCCTCCATACACGTGTATAGAGGAGGGATGAGTGAAAACCAGCTGGCTCAAAAGATCTGGCGTGAAATCTACTGAGACAAGGTATTCTACCGGCCATCAGTGGTGGCTGGCAGTGCCTCATTGATGGTCGGCAGGCTTCATCAATGGCGTGGATAAATGCATGACCGGCAAGGCAAGAGTGGCTGCAAAAGGCACCATGAGAAGCATGTTGAAAGGAACAACACATGGTCCAAAAAAAAAAAGGGGCAAAAAGGGTACAGGGTTTGGAAAGCTCAAACCTGTGATGTTTCACCGCGAAAGTCGAGTACTCGATGAGCAATCGAACTTGTGGCTGGATGTACCTGCAAGCACAACCAAGTCTTAAGGACGGTCAAAAATGGGGTGTCTACAGCACCTGATGTTTTTAACCAAGGTAAACAATCCTAACGCGTCACATACGAGAGAAGGAAAGAAGGTGTGAACAACAGGCGCACCTGCTATTTTTAACAGAGGCAAACAATCCTAACGCATCACACGCGAGAGGAGGAAAGGTGGTGTAAACACCGGGCACACCCAATGTTTTTAACCAAAAGTACAATCCTAAAGCGTCACACGTAAGAAGAGGCAAGGTGGTGTGAACACCGGGCACACCCGATGTTTTTAACCAAAAGTACAATCCTAAAGCATCACACATGAGAGGCGGAAAGGTGGTGTGAACACCGGGCGCACCCGATGTTTTTAACTGAAGGTACAATCCTAACGCGTCACATATGAGAGGAGGAAAGGTGGTGTGAACTCCGAGCACACCCAATGTTTTTAACTGAAAGTACAATCCTAATGCATCACACACGAGAGGAGAAAAGATGGTGTGAACATCGGGCGAACACCGGGCGCACTCGATGTTTTTAACCGAAGGTACAATCCTAACGCGTCACACGTGAGAAGAGGAAAGGTGGTGTGAACACCAGGAGCACCCAATGTTTTTAACTGAAGGTACAATCCTAACGCGTCACACACGATAGGAGGAAAAATGGTGTGAACACCGGCGCACCTGATGTTTTTAACTGAAAGTACAATCCTAATGCATCACACACGAGAGGAGGAAATATGGTGTGAACACTGGGCGCACCCGATGTTTTTAACCGAAGGTACAATCCTAATGCGTCACACTTGAGAGAAGGAAATATGGTGTGAACACCGGGTGCACCTGATGTTTTTAACTGAAGGTACAATCCTAACATGTCACACACGAGAGGAGGAAAGGATAAACAAATCGCATAAGTACAATCAAAAGAATAAAAGCGGTGTAGTAAAATGGAAACCAATTTACCCACGTGTTAAAACAATGAACACAGCGCACCGTGTTTCAATGTGGTTGTGAAATGAATGATGATTTTACTGTGACACGAATGATTTTACTGTGACACCCCATAATACAAGAAATAAATAACAAAAAGGAAGAGAGAGGGAGAGAGAAAGAATAAAACTGAACTATGTTGACATTGAGAGCCGACCGGGCCTCAATAAAGCACGACCGGGCATTGCAATAGCTGGCCAGGCTTCGATAGCGGCAGGGGTAGTTTTGGTCTTTCCTCGCGATTTATGTGTTTAAAACTAACCCCAACCCTATTTCCTGACACCCTCTTATCCGAAATCCCATCCTCTCTCTCTCTAGCTCTCCTCTCTCTCTAGATTTCTTCTTTTCCTTGCAATACCCAACAACCCTCACCACTTTTTCTTCGAAACCTTTCCTCTCCTCTACATTTTGAACCGATTGGATTTTGATTCGATGAAGTTTTTAGGTTTCCCCTTGTTTTTGAGTGGTTTCTCACGGGTTTCCTTACTCTCGTGTTTTCACTTTCCCCTATCATTTTCTCTCTCCTAGGGTTTGGCCCCCTATATTTTTCTTGCTTTCTCTTCATTTCCTCCACTCTTCTCTATGGCTAGTGCTAACGTTCCCATCCCGAACCCCCTATTGGCATTAGGGCTGCCTTAGGCGCAGACATGGAGGCCTAGGACACTCCTGCATTGCCTTCCCTCGTTGATAGGCCATTTGACACGGCCACATACCGACCACGCGCACATGCTCCACCCCCAAGTGGTATTTTGCGATTTGAGGGCCTCATCCTCAAGATAGATGAGGACATCTTGCTACGAGAGCCCATGGAGCACTTGTCCGCCGATGCCTCCACGGTAAGCAAATTTCCTTTGTTTTGATGCATTGTTGAATCTCACAAGTAGACTACTAGTTAAATGTCATATACTTCTCATTTGCAAGTGATAGCCAGGAGGATTGGCGGATATGGATCCATATCTGGACCTCAAGATCTGTATGAGAGATCGTCCACCTGAGGTCCGCGCACTAGTTGATGCAACTGGCTTTGGGCCCTTCTGCTTAGAGCTCATACAGATGAGGGTCGAGTCGTTGTTGTACAGGGCCCTGGTCGAGAGATGGTGGGACACCATAGATTCATTCCACTTCTCATCGGTCAGGGAGCTAACTTTGACCCCGTACAATTTTTCGATGCTTACTAGCTTGCGGGTCGGAGTTGGCTGCTTGATCCTATGTGATCCTGACATGACGTAGTGGAGAGCTGCAAAGCGTCAGCTTTTTGGAGCGATCCCGAACATCACCAGCCACGGGATGGTGAGCTACAATTGGTTCTTTGAGTACTGCTCCAACTTTCAGCCCACCACTCCAGATGAGGTCACCCAATACACACTCGTTTCCTTATGTATCTCCTCGGTACTATCTTATTTGTGAACAGGGAAAATACCGTGGGGTTGTACCTTCTGAGGGCACTGGTGCACCTCTCCTAGGTGGCAGAGTATGATTGGGGTGGCGTCGGCCTGGCCACCTTATACTGCTACATGAGCTTCGTCTCCCGCCACAAGGTAGATTCACTCGACGGCTACTTGTCACGACCAAAACCCACCCCTAAGGGTTTAGCATCGTACTTGGCTAGTAATCTGTGATTACCAAAGGCCCAGTAATAACAATTGTACAATAAAGGGGCCGGCGGAAGCCTATAAATATTAAAATAGAATGTCCAAAGAGCTGTGAGGACTTAAATGAGTAACACAAGTTTCATATACTGATTTATGCGCAAACACTTAAGTCCATAAGATGTTTAAATACAAAAACAAAACAGATGTTAGGGAATTAAATCCCAATGCCAAAACGATTTATACAACATTCACTTGACTTCATATGAGAGCACCCAAAAACAAGCCTTGACATTAACGGTTCGCAACCTCACGGTGAGGCACAATAGGTTGGCTTGACAAAACAGGTTTAGGTCGACGCTACTAACTTTGCTCCGGTGCTTGACCACCTACATATATATAATAAACTATGAGCTAATGCCCAATGAATAGCAAATGTGTAAAGGGGTTAAGAATGAATGTCCTTTTAGTAATTAAAATAGTCAATTGCATTTGTAGATCAGTTATTCAATCAATGTCTCATATTTTATGTCACATCAGTCATTTAGAAATCATAGCAGTCATACGTGATATATCCAATAGTAGGTCTTAATAGAATAAACAGTCAGTTGATGGCCATCAACACAGTAACAGTAGTTCCAAAGATTGGAACTGACAAAGATCTCTGTAATAGTAGCAATAACAATAATAGTACCAGTAGCAGTAACAATAACAGTTGGTTGCTATGGATACCATGAGTACAGTTCATAAAATACGACAAACATTCATTTAATAAACATTATCATTTCAGAAAGCAGTATAGTTAATCATTCAGAAACTAATTATAATTGAACATAACTTTACAACATTGGCCTCGTTTGGGAAGTGGCTATTTTAGTAGGCTATTTGGCTTTTTGGTTATTTTAGTAGATATTTTAGTTTTTGTGTTTGGGAAGATGAGATGGATTTTATTTGAGTTGTTGTATTGAAAAATGTGTTGAAATGATGTTTGAAATTAAAATGACAAATTTATCCCTAACTTTTTATTTTTTAATTTGATATAAAGGGACAAAATGGTAATTTCACCTTGATGTGATATATGGGTACTGTGACAAATTACATTACACCCCCTTTTTTTTTTTTTTTTTTTTTTTTTTTTTTTTCGAAAAATGTGAATAGTGAGGCTTTTGGGCTTTTTTGTGAAAATAGCCTAAATTTGGCTACTTTTTCCCTTGCCAAACAGCGCCATTGTTACTCACAGTGGGCTCCTCGAAACACGTGTTACAATGCACTAATGGTGCGGCGTCCAAAATAAACAAACAAGTTCAAACATAACAACTCAATACATAGTTCACTCGTTCAATCGATTCGTTGTTTACTTAATCGGTTTCCATTCATTGTTTACTTGTTCGGTTCTATCATTTGTTCTACACTTTCTTGGTGTTCATGAAATGTAATGCATATGAGAAACACGTTTAAATCATGCAAACAGGGGCCCAGAAGGTGATAAAGTGAAGCGAAACAGGATTTCCCCTTACAGCCGCATGTGCGGGACCATCTCTGCATGTGCCTCCCACACCTGCAATTTAAGCAGAATGCTTGCTCACACTGCCCTGTTTTCTGCACGTGCGGGGCTCCAAGCCACACATGCAGTGCTGGGTGAAAAATTGTCCAAAATTATGTTCAAATTTGCAGCCCACATTTGTATCAATACAACTTCATTCCATACACTATAAGTCCCAAAAATTCTTCAAAAACACTTGAATTCACAAGTTCTAGTTTCAAACAAAAATGCATGAGTTTAAAACAACCTCAAATTGTCATGAAGAAATCAAACCCTCACTTTGTTATGTAAATGTATAAACCATGCAAGTGTAAGTTCTAAAATTCAAACTTCCATGGAAGTCTCTCTTTCAATTGATTTGCATGTGTGGCATAGAATGTTTTTCATATCACACCCAAAACTTAATTCATAATCAAAGATGTTCAATAACATATTTAAATTTTGAATAAAACTTTTAAATTAGATTACATGCATGGATTAAAATTCATAGTTAAACCAATTCCTATATTTCATAATAAAAATCAAAACCTTGTCTAACTTTAGGATTAATCCCAAATTTCCATAAACTTGATTTTTATAAAATTCTTCCTTCTTCTCTTCAAAATATGAAATTGCATGGCTCAATTCTTAAATCCTTCATTGTGCATGTAATTATTTCCATATTGATTAACCTTAACCATGTTCATGAATTTATTCTTTAATTTATCCAAATTACATGCATGTAACAATAAGATTCAAATTCATATAAGATATTCAAAATCAAACCCAAAAACAATGCTAGGTAGCTCAAAATTTTGTGGCTCAAATGGCTCAAAACACTCAAAACGACGTCATTTTGACAGATTTTGAGTGTAAAACGACGCCGTTTTGACAAATTTGAGCCATTTGAGCCACAAAATTTTGACCTACCAAACATTTTCCAATAATTTATTTCTAAGTTAATTTCCATAATCATGACCTAACTCATTTTCTTGCTAATTTATTTTTGTTTACATAAAATTGACTTCAAACTCTTTCTATCTTCCTTCAGGACATGAAATTAAAATTATAAACTTCTTAGATAATCATTTGCATGTATGAAATTAAGATCAAACCTAACTATTTTATATTTTCAAATCATAGTTTTGCTTCTTGAATTGCTCTAATTTAGATTTTAATTACTTTCTTCATATCAATCCTAATTTTAAGCCCATAAACTTTTTAAAAAATCTTTAAAATCCACAATGCATGCGAGGTTAGACTTCAAATTATGAAGGATAACAAAAATAAAACTCAAACTAATTAATTTCCAAATTTATTTCCATAATCTAAAGCTTAACTTCATTTTTCTTCATCTTCTTGCTAATTCCTTTCAATTACATGATTTTGATTCCTATTTCATTTTTAATTTCAAGTGTAATGTAAAGATTCTACAAAAAAATTAAGTATGCTTTCATACCTTAAACTATAATCTCGAGAAGTTTAGTTGATTCCCTTCTAATTCTCTTGTTCTTCCTAGCTTTTCTTCCCTTAGTTTTTCTTCTTCTTGAGCTGAAATTTGCTTCTCTCTCTCTCTCTCTCTCTCTCTCTCTCTCTCTCTCTCATGAGTTTTCCCAAAACAAATATGAAGCCACACTCCTTTTTTGTTCTCAATCTCCTTCCATCACAATAATACTTCGAGCAAGTAATAAAATAGAGTTGCCTACTCTATCTCTCCTAATGTATACACACTCCTCTCTTCACAATGCATACATGTACACTTATTGAAGTCTCCAGCACAACACTCACATGCGCACACACACAGAATTTCTCTGCACACCCTCAGAATTTCTCAGCACACACATCTACATATATCCTCCAACTCTAAATAATTCTACAATTTAATTTACGGTTAAGATTAATTTAATTAAATAACACTTATTCTTATTAAATCTTGATTAACACATAATTAAATTAATCATAACTAATCATAAATCTCACATAATTTAATTAGCCTAATTGACTTCCATTAGAGCCCAATTAATTATATTCAAATCTATCAATCTAAATCAGATTTTTAATCAAACTTCCAAAAGGCTCCAAATATTAAATTAAATTTATTTTCATCATCAATTTTGGTTTCTCACATTGTTATGGCCTTCAATTTCAGATTAACTCAAGATTTCCAACAATAAATTACACATTCAATTGAACACCTCATAAATAAATTTAATTCATAATAATCTTTAATTCCCAATCCTAATAACTTAATTAACTCCAGTTTGGACCCAATTATCCAAATCTCAATTTTATAAATCTAAATTGAATATTTAATTAAACTCCCATATGGTCCGATACTCGAAATTAAAATAATTCAATTCACCATTTGTACTCTCTGGAGCCATTTAGGATTTCAATTTCTAATTCCAAAATAAATCCCCAATAGAGTTATATGTGAATCAGTCTCCACAACCATAAATCCCTAATTAAATCAGAATAATGGGCAATTAAAATTCAAATCTCCTTAATTAATTAAGTGCTAATTATTATACTTGGTGGGGTCGTCACACTGCTGGAGAGTTTGGGAGGTATGCCTCACACTTATCTTTTCTGTTCATTCTGCATTTTCTGGTCGTTTGCATTTCATTTTCTGCTCATTTACTTCATCTATCTTTTCCTGTTTGTGGCTCTGGGCTTATACCTACTTCACCTCTTTGGCTCCGGTCCCGGTGAGGCCGATCAAGTTGTCAGTACCCCACTCACGGTACTACAACTCCCGATTTGAGCGTCGTCGTCGCGTACGTCGAGATTTCCCTTACTTCCACCGCTTCTTTGACACGACCACTATGGATCAGGTAACAAAATACCAACCTTTGACTTTTACATACTATAAGCATACTACACTATTTCCCCCACACTACACGATCATTCTCATTGTGAAAACCCACATTTAATTATTCTTAAAAGAAAATAAATTAATTAATTAATTAGTTAATTTTACCCTAAGTCTATCTGAAATATATATTAGTGTAAAAGTTAGTTTTAAATTAACCCAATTCAATCACTAACAAAGACATTATTAAGAATAATAATTTTGTGGAGGTTTAATATTTGTTGTTTATAAATTATTTTAATAAGGATTCAATATCATAATACCTTAGTTAAAAATCTTAGTGTATCAATTTTAAGAAACCCACATAAATACACAAATATACAACCAAAAAAAAAATCAGAATTTGATTTTCGGTGGCATAGAATGCCACTTGTTTATTTGCATGTCAATATAGGAATTAGACCCCATTATGCTTCTTGGAATTGGAAGATTGGATTAGACCACCTGAGAGAATGATGAGAGAGAGAGAGAGAGAGAGAGAGAGAGAGAGAGAGAGAGAGAGAGAAGGCTCAGGTTGATTTATCTATAGATACATATGTACGTTTACTACTTCGGATCAGTGAGAAGAATAGAGGCAAAAAAAAAAAAATTATGTGAGCAACAAAGCAGTAGGAGAAAAAGAAGAGTGGGAGATTAAGAAAGTTAAAATTTTCTACCATTTCAACATCCTATTATTAAGTAAGAAAACCATCTCAACCCTCTCATTTTTTTAATTGTTGAAATTTTCAGATTATATTCATATGATAAAATGATTAAATTTGTAGATAGAATTTTATTTATAGTTGTATGTAAATTTATGATTGTATATCAAATATTTGAAGATATTGGTAGTCTTAAAATCATGATAATATTGTGAAATTTGGACTTGCATGTGTAATTTACGCCATTAAAAAGATTATTGAAGATTTTATTTGGCCTTTAAATCTACCATAAGATTTGTATGAATTTTTAAACAATTTTATACTCAAAATTTGAAGATGATTTCTTCTACAAAGTTGTCGAGAATGATGTCTAGTTCATCCAGAAATTTTTGTAACAATTATTGAGCTTTGTACAAATTTATACAAATTTTTAATTAAATTTGAAACTATAAGACAGATTTTACTATATATTAAAAAATTTATTAAAAATTCTATATTAAGCCAAATCTGGTAATTTCTAACTAAAAGATGAAATTTGAGAAGTCTAATTTCATAATAAATTTTTCGATTATGGAATTGATTTATAAATTTAAGTGTGGAATTATTTTAAGAAAATGTAACAAATCTGTGTCATAAAATTTCTTGAAATTTTACCGAATTATTTATAAATTAGTTTTTGGAAATTATTTCTGAAAATGAGCACAACATGTTTGTTGAATATCCCATATAGTTACATAAATTGAGTTATATAAATAATTTATTTATAATTTTAACTATGAAAATTATGTTCTGAAAATTCTAGGCAAAATGATAAAGAATCAAGATTACTACTTCAACCATTTATTAGGACTAAAAATTAATATTGTGCTTGTCTATTTAATTGAATCTTGTAAATTAGTAGTCCATGCATGTGTGTTGTGATTTATTTTAGTATTTAAAATTATTATTTCACACCATGGCTTGATTAAACTGCTCACAATAATTTATACGCATTGATGGATTGTTGTAGAATGTATGTGTTGATATTTTCTATTAAAAATCATATTGAAATGGTATAATATCGATTGTGATCTAATTTGTAATTATTAGTGATTACTATGAAAATTAATTAAAATGGTCAACGAAGTGTACAAAATTAACAGTTGATGGTTAATGCCGGTTGTTCAGGGTGAGCACTGGTTTTGAGAATTCTCACGTCGATTGTGTCGCGAAACCCTAAGATGGCACGGGACTTATTTGAACCATTTTCGATATTCGGTTTTGGAATAAGAGTGGATATGCAGGTGGCACACAAGGAGGTTACGTACCCCTGGCAGACCGTTTCCTTGGGGCAGACCACGGATGCCACTACTTGGGTATATAACTCCGGACATGGGCATCCCTGGTAGTTACTGTTGGTAACACTTGAATATTTGGCTAAGGAGGGGTTTCAAATTAACTGTTGCCACGCTTAGTGGTTGATAAGTTAAATCTCTTTGGTGAGATTTCGAGTGTTATCTAATTTATTAAAATTATTGAAATTATTTTAATGGTTGTAATTTATGTTTACAATTATTTTGTTATCTCATGTTTATAATCTCATTATTTTTCTCTTAAAAAGAATGGTAGGTTGGTTATGTTTTCTTACTATGTTGCAAAACTCATGGCATATATTTTGTTGCCCTAGCGTTTTATGCCAGGTTTTGGCGATGAAAAAATTGAAGCTGAAATGGAGTTGATGCTAACGTAGAGTCTTGGCTTACTTGAAAACATGACTAGAGTTGAATAACTTTTATTTTCTTATGTATTAGCTATTAGGGACTTTGTAATTTCTTTTGATGTTTTATTTGGGTAATTTTAAGTTTTTATTTAATGTTATTTAAACCTTTGGTCATGTATGAGAGTTGGAATATCCTATTAAGATGTCAACTTTTTGATTTATTAAGTTATTTTATTTATTTAATTTCCCTTGATGTTTCAAAAATTTGGGGCGTCACACTCATACTGCACTGATTTCTTACATTGCACTGATTTCTAACACTGCACTGATTCCTCACACTACATTGATTTCTCACACTACACTGATTCCTCACACTGCACTGATTCCTCACACTGCATTGATTCCTCACACTGCACTGATTTCTTGCGTCTACCTCCACAGGTTGACTGGCATCCCTATACGGGCATTCCCTAAGTGTCGAAAATGACCTATGTCGCGGCATGGCATGCCTCTACCATGCGAATTCTATTCGAGGCCTCTTTTGGCTAAGCGTACTACTTGGGGAAGAGGTTCATCCACCAAACGCAGGGCATCGTTGATCCCGACATTCCACATCTACCTCCTCCAGTCATGAGAGTAGTTGATGAGCTCCAAGACGATCCTCAGATCGACCTCCTGATGTTGGGTGAGGATGGTGATCATCATCATGAGCCTAGCGAGTTCACTACCGTCTTACACACTCGAGTGATAGTGCCTCTTACCCCATGCGTGGTTCGTGTTGTACCGGAGGTGGTTGCTGCTACTACTGCAGCTGGTGATGCGCTTGCTGGAGTTGCCCTTGCCGTTGCTCCCATTCCTGGATTTCCTGTGATCCCCACTGAGATCATGTACATGCATCAAGATGGAGTGATCGAGTAGATCCTGCTTGAGCGCATCGAGGAGGAAAGGGACTGCAGGCTAATGTTCGCTCCTGGCATCGAGTAAGTATACATTTCTTCATGCTAGCCCATACTGCACTTTATTTTGTTTTGTTTTGTTTTGTTTTGTTTTTTACCATTTATGTTCATTGTTTTCTATCACTTTTGTTTGCCTTTCTCAGATTATGTTCTTTTTGCAGATACCCCGAGCGTATGCTGATGACCTCCTTCATATAATCGACTGACTACTCCTCATGACACGAAGGAGGTAGACTACCTTAGTCACTTATGGGATCGAGGTACACTCTATCTGTAGTTCACTATTGTTGCCATACTGTTTATACTCCGATTAGTCCATACTGATACCTATTCTCTTTTAGCTTGAGTCGGCGCTAGCAGTGCCTGCAGGACCTCCTGCAACCAGTAGACGGAGAATGGGTCCAGTGAGGGGCCGAGAGGGAGCTGATTGAGGGAGAGGCCGAGCGAGGCAGCACTCACCTTCCGAGGAGTCTTTTGACGGGTCTACGACCCCCGAGGGTAAGAGAGAGGAGGTTGACTTGCAGTCCAGTAGCCCCAGCGATGACAGTGATGCACCTTCTCCGCAGCCAAGAAGGAAGAGGGCGAGGATGGGCTATCAATGAGGGCGCTGATTTTGTTTTAGTTTTAGTTTTAGTTTTTTTTTTTTTTTTTTTTTTTTTTTTTTTTTTTTTTTTTTTGCTTTGTAGTTAAAGACTAGCCTCAGATAGACCGTTTTGTTTGTTGTTTTTTTTTTTTGTTTTGTTGCCTTGTAAAACAATGATCGGGGTTGGACCCGCTAGTTTATAAAAGACAAGTTTTTGTTGAAGAATTTCCTTGCACAATATGATGAATGGTATTTGCATGTGATGAATGGTATAACCCTTGCATGGTAACTTTACATAAGACTTGCTCTTGCATTCATTCTTAAATCGGATAACTACCCACAACCGAACAAAATGTGAAATACAACTCGATAACAAGAAAACAAAATAAAAACAACTCGAAAATACTAAGAAACACTTGGTATAAACAAAACAAGACTCAAAATACAACTTTGGTATGTCAAGGCAAATGTTGGCATTTCCTGCAACTGCACTAATTCTAAAACATCTTTTAGACCCGGCTGGGCCTAAACATGTACGGTCAGGCTTCACTAAGGCATGGCCGGGCCTTAATGTGAGTTTGGTCAGTGCTGCCCAGCTGTCATGCACTGCTCCTTCTCATCCTCTATAAATGATGCTCCCATGCTGTTTTTCTAGTAGAATAGCAAGTCTTTGATATTTTGCTCTCAAAATGGAGACATTGTGCAACAATGGGCTTCGAGACTGGATAGTCACTTTGGACGGCTTGGAAAATGTGAATTTTCGTGATTTTGGCCTAAATGCCCTTTTTTTCCTCTGAGTTGCACTTCTCTCTACTTTCCATTTCTTCATGCTGTTGTTCGATGTTGGAATCCGATCACATATGTGTTTCAATTCAAATCACAAGAGATGTGTCCGACACTCGAGGAATTTCAAGCCTTGATGGAGTCCCGGCGCGACAAAGAAATCATACTGTTACCCCATTTTGGCCATGCCCAAGCTTTGGGACAGATGTGTAGGTTATCATTACATGAGGCTCGGTCTTTGGCACATGATGGGGAGCTAGACATCTCTGGTTTAGTTCATCGATTTTCTGTTATTGGAGACATGAATGACCTTCTTTGGTGAAGCTATCGACAACATGCTCTATGTTTATGCCTTCTTGCATAATTCCTCCTTGCCCTTAGTTTCGGCGGAGCTAGCATCTGGTTAATCAAAGTAGCTTAACGTCTGAAAGAGGGTAAGAGTTCCATGGGTTTGGCACTGGCCGAAACCTTGATGGGTTTAGATACTTTCCGACAATGAGAGACCACCCGGCTGGCAGGGAGTCCGCTATTTCTCCAGGTATTATTTTCCACCCTTCTAATTTTTTATTCTTGCATCACTCAACACTCATTCTCTGTTTTTCTCTTAAAACCCCTTTCCTTACTTTTCTCTCATCGTACACCTCTCTATTCTTTAATCTCTCTTATTTTTCATCCCTCCACAGGTATGGCTTATGGATAAACTTCAAATAGCAGCTCATTGCCCCAAGTATTCAGCCTGAGCTTACTTCTTTTGTCAACAACTAGTAGATTTCCCCTCAAAGGGTTTATGGTGTGACTGGATGTGCATTCGGTCCGCAGTTGACATAACTTGGCATTGCCCTTGTCTTAATTTGGCAGAGATGAACTACAACATATCCCGACAATTGGGTGCAGAGTTGATTGGCCTCACATATTGCGTATTCTATTTTCCTCTCCGGTTCCGACGCCAATTCAAGCATGATCAAATACGACCAGATGAGGAAGTGGAATATACTGCTTCATTTCCAGTTCACGCCTCACACCTGCCCCAGTATTTTGCGGCTTAGAGGACGAGAGAGATTCTAGCCCCTACCATTAATTTCGGTTACACCCTGTCTGAGGAGTGTTTGACTTGGCTTGAAGAGGAGGCAGAGGTTGGGCCATCTTTGGCATAGAGCCACCTGACTTAAATGTGCCCTTAGTTTTATTGCTTTTATATTTTCTTTTCAAGTTTTAAGATGTAAAAGCAACTTTGATCTAAATCAAAGAGGGAGAATGTACTTGTGATGAAATCAATAAAACTAAAGTTGCGAGTACTGAAAATTTTCTTTTCAGTCCCAAAAATGGTCCAAGTTGTAAAAGGGTAAAATTTTGAACAAAATCAACTTTTATTAAAACTTTTCAAATCAATTTTCGAACACGATCTCCTCCTAACATGCACGAAATTGATCCTTAAGATATACGATCTGGAATCAAAAGAAATCATAATTGCCCCCGGCTACATATCACTGTTGCTCTGCATTGTAAACAGCTTTTCTTCCTGAAATAAAAAGCACAACCAAACTGATAGATAATGAACAAAGATAACCTGAAAATAAAAAAAAAAACAGATAGGATAGTTGAATTGGAGATAGTTACAGCCGAACTTTGGGATGAAGTTGCCTACGTATCCTAAAAATGGGAATCAGGCCTTATGTAGTTCGGTTCAGGTTCACTCGAGTATTAACTTTCACCTTTTGCGCTCTAACTTTTGCCAAAGTCACCCTTTAGGGTTTTCAACCTTGCGAGCTCAATTTTTCTTTATTTCTAATTTTTCATGCTCTAACTTTTGCCCAGGTCGCCCTTTCGAGTTTTCGGCCTAGCGAGCCTCTCAGGGGTAGCATTTCTTCAACTTGTTTATGTTGATCGGTTGCGAGAACTCCAGGCCATCCAAGTCCATAAGAATAACCACCCTTCCTGACCAGATTGACTTGATGATGTAAGGACCAGTCCAGTTAGGTTTGAACTTGCCCCTAGGGTCATGGATGGGACTCCAGTTGTCTTTCAACACCACGTCCCCTTCTTGAAGATTTCTGGACTTCACTTTCTTGTTAAAAGCCCTGGCAATTCGGCATTGGTAGCCCTAGACATGATATAATGCACTTAGTCTTCTCTCATCAAACAACATTAACTCCTCAAACCTACTTTTGTACCAATCTGCCTTTACTATCTGACACTCAGCCATAATTCGCAGCATGGGCCCTTCAATTTCGATCAGCAAAATAGCCTCCATCCCATAAATAAGAGAATAGGGGGTTGCCCCTGTAGATGTTCGGATTGAGGTTCTGTAGCCCCAGAGCGCAAATGGCAGTTTATCTGGCCAATCCTTGTAAGTATCTACCATCTTCTGCAGAATTCTTTTGATATTTTTGTTGGCGGCCTCGACGGCTCCATTGATCTGCGGCTTGTAGGTTGATGACTTATGGAAAGCTACGTTATATTTCTCGAGCAAATCTATCACCTCTTTCTTGAAGTGCGTCCCATTATCAGAGATAATCTCATTGGGCACCCCATACTAGCATATGATGTTGTTTCTGATGAACTTAGCCACATACAACGCTTTTAGCACAGAGTAGGATTGGGCTTCCACCCATTTTGTGAAGTAATCGATTGTTACCAGAATAAATTCATGCCCGTTTGATCCCTTTAGCGTAACTGCGCCGATAACATCTATTTCCCAAATAGAGAATGGCCATGGTGAAGTCATGTTGTAGAGCTTCGACGGTGGAATGTTCATGCCATTGGCATGATCTGGCATTTGTGATAGCACCGAACAAAACCAATACAATCCTCTTCCATGGTTGACCAGTAGTAGCCTTGTCTAAGGATTTTTCGGGCGAGCATCACACCATTCATGTGGGCTTCACACTCTCCTCCCTTAACACATAGCTTGTGTATTCCCAGATGGCCTCTTTTGTACAGTTTACCTCCGCATTCCCAGATGGCCTCTTTTGTGAATACGGCCAGACGCCGTATTTCCCTTTTATCTTTGGCATTCGCTCCTGGTGTATACATCTCCTTTTCCAAAAAAATTCCAAATATCATAATATTAGGGGTTCTTGTCTAAAGCCTCATCTATCACAATAATGGTTTCATATGCCGGCGTGTACTTCTGTTCAATAATGATCAGATGCATCCTGACTCCCATTGGAATGTCTACCATAGAAGATAGAGTTGCTAGTGCATCAGAGAATCAGTTTTTCTCTCTTAGTAGATGGGTAAATGTCAATTTCTCAAACCTCAGAATTAACATATCCAAGACCTAATGGTAAACCTTCAATTTCTTTTCTTTTACTTGCCAATCTCTGTTGGCTTGAGACATAACCAAGTTTGAATCTCCGATGACGTCCAACCTTTTTGCCCCTAGTTCTAGGGAAGCTTCTAAACCAGTGATACACGCCTCATACTCTGCTTCGTTGTTAGATACTTTGAATCGGAGTTTGAAGGCTAAGGATATATAGGAGTCATCAAGTGCTATCAGCAACACACCTATCACATAACCATACTGATTGGCTGCTCCGTCAAAGTACATCGTCTATGTCTTCTCCTCTATTTACAGAATATTTTTATCTGGGAAAAGGTACTCTACCGCTTCATCCCCCTCTACTGGGTGATCTGCCAGGAATTCGCCATGACTCTCCTTAACCGACTTGCGTGTAACATATGTAAGATCAAATTCGGAGAGAAGAAGCAACCAACGGGCTAGCCTACTCGTAAGCGCTGGTTTCTCAAAACGATATTTGATGGGATCAAATCTCAAAACCAGGATTACAGAGTGAGCTAACAGGTAGTGTCTCAACTTCTAAGTTGCCCATACCAAGGCTAGACAAGATTTCTCAAAGGAAGTGTAACGGGTCTTGTAATCCAGCATTTTCCTGCTCAAGCAGTAAATGACTTTCTCTACCTTGGCCTCCGACTCCTGAGCTAACATACACCCCATGGTTGAGTTTGTCCCTGACAGGTACAAGATCAACAGTTTTCCTGGTTCTAGCGGTGATAACACAGGCGGATTCGATAGGTACTGCTTGACATGTTCAAAAGAAAACTGACAGCGGCCATCCCATTGGAACTTCTTTCCTTTCTTCAGGAGACCAAATAATGGTTCACAAGTCAAGGTTAATTTTGAAATAAACCGTCTTATGAATTGCACTTTGCCCAAAAAGCCGCGCACCTCTTTTTTCAGTCCTTGGTGGTGGCATTTCTCAGATGGTCTAGCCTTAATTTTGGAAGGATCTACCTCAATTCATCTCTGTGTGATTAGGAATCCAAGCATTTTCCTTATTATTACACTGAAAGTGCATTTTTATGGGTTGAACCTCAATCTATACTCTCTGATCCATTGAAAGAATTTCTCCAAGGTGATGTAGTGGCCCTCTCGATCTTTGGACTTGACAATCATATTGTCCAGGTATACCTCAACCTCTTTATGGATCATGTCATACAGAATGGTAGTTGTAGCCCTCTGATAAGTGGCCCCAGCATTCTTCAACCTAAACGGCATGACTTGGTTGCAATAGGTGCCTCACAGAGTAGTGAAAACTATTTTCTTTTTATTCTCGGGTGCCATCAAAATCTGGTTGTACCCGAAAAATCCGTCCATAAATGAGAGCAATGCATGGCCCACGATAAAGTCTACCAGCACATCAATATGCGGCAGTGGAAAATCATCCTTCGGACTAGCCTTATTCAGATCCCTGAAGTCGACACAGACCTGATTTTGACATCCTTCTTTGGGACAGGAACAATATTAGCCAACCACGTCGGATACTCAAATGCAAGCAAGAACCCTGCCTCAATCTCTTGTGTAACTTCTTCCTTGATCTTCAAAGCCCAATCTAGACCAACTCTACGCAGCTTTTTCTTAACTAGCCAGGCCTCAGGGTCAAGAGGGATCCAGCGCTGTACAATCTCAGGATCGATTCCCGGTATGTCTTTGTAGGACCACGTGAAAACATCATTGAAATCTTTTAATAAAGAAATTAAACGCTTGCGTTCCTCTGAAAACAACGTGGACCCGATCTGGACCAAGCAAGAATCTTCCTCAGTACCCGCGTTAATTGATACGATTTCATCTGTACAGAGCTTAACATGCCTCTCCTCCTCATGATCAACAAAATTTTCAAAACCCAAGGAATTTCTTTCACTTCGTTTATGTCAAAATTTTGAAAATTAAGATCAGTGCAACAAACCAAAGGCACAGAGAAGTAGGCAAAGTCGATAGCATTCCCATTCAAAAAGTCTGGATCTTCGGTTACAGTGGACTCGAAAGAAAAGCTAAAAGATGACCTGGACAACTCCTAGAAGTACCAGACTTAGAGGAACTCGAATTTGACTCTGACTCCACAGACTCAGTGGAATCAGATTCGGACCCACTACCCGATTCAGAATTGTTGATCACGCCTTGCCCAAATTTCTAGACCAGGCGTGGAGCCTCAGACACATCCACAATAAGATTGGAGAAATCCACTACTGCGGTATCCCCGATCATTGAGATAGTAACTATCCCCCAAGTTGGTGGTCTCAGCTCCAGCAGTAGAACTTTTTAGTAAGTCTGCTAGCACTTTTCCCAACAGTTCCTCCTCTTCGATGTCCAGGTTTACAGTCTTTCCTTGATCCATACCAGTGCTTAGGTCTGCTTGTTCATTCTCCTCTTACGTAACTGAGTGCGAAAAGATCTCAAACCCTGGATACCTAGTCTTTGTCTTCCAATCATACCAAGGCTCCAGGAATCCATAGAAGGGGAAATCTTCCCCTTGGCAGACAAAGCGTCCGTTCAGGGTTCCCCGTATAAATTTGTGGACTAACTCATACTGCTTCCCAGTCCTCTTTGCTGTCAGCCTTTCTCTCAACTCCTATCCTTTTCTTTGCCAATCTGCGGCGGTAGGTTTGTATCCTAGCCCGAAGGTGTGGGGATTATGACTTATCTTCTTAGCAACAGTACCCCCCTACCTATTACTTCGACCTAGTTCAGACTCGGGCATATGCCCCTGTTTGTTCATCATGTATATGGAATGCGCACTCACATAATCTCCATCGCTTTCTGCCATGATGGTTTGGACCAACCGGGCTTCTACTAGAGAGAAGCCAGAAAGGAACATGTCTTATTTCCCATGTATGATTTCCAATAATGGTGCAGTGGTTCCTTGGAGAGGATGATATAGCCTTCATCTGATGTAGCCAAGGCCTTTCCAATAGTAGGTTGAACGTAGCCGGAACATCCATGACATGGAATTCCATCTCATGTGTCGGACGGGCCAATTAGGATATTGCTCTTGAACGTTCCCATGACATCCCGGCTTGTATTGTCGTAAGTCCGGATAGCTTGGGTCGTGGGTGTAAAGTCAATCGGCCTCAAACCGATAGCATAGGCAGTTCTCACTGGGCACATATTGATTGCTAATCCAGTATCTATTAACACCACCGGAATCTACTTTTTTCGACTTTCCAAGGTTACATATAATGCACGGTTGTGGTTGGCGCCCTCAAGAGGCAATTCCTTATCCGTAAAAGATATCACTGGCGTAACGTCCTCAGAGGTGACCAACGACACCAATTGGTCAGCGGTGGTGTCAATGGGCAGTTTGGTTCGGTTCATTTCTTCAAGCAAGGCTTGCCTATGCTCCCAACACGCCATTATCTGTCCCCAGATGGATATGTCGGCCTGAATCTTCTTGAGCTATTTTAAGACCAGGTTTTCTTCAGCATCTTTCTCTTTTGATCTCTCAGTCTCCTTGTTAGAGGTTTCTTGCTGGTCTAATGTTGTAGGTTTGAAATATCGACCGCTCTGGGTCATATGATTGATCTCATTGGTATACCAAGTGTCATCCAGGGTATCAGCTTTCTAACCTTCATTAGTGCATGCATGACTTAGGTCGCTGTCTTTCCACCACTCTCTCGAAGTCATGACCGAACGGGCATTGTGTTCTATCCGAAGCATATTAACATCATGCGCTCACCATCATACCATTCTTCTTCCACCACAGCTCGAGTTTCAACATCCCGGTACTTTCTGAGTTTCCTCAACATCCTCTTTCGGTCATTGGGATCCCATTCGATTTTTCTGGTTATCTGGGCATCACCCACTGTTGTTTTAGGTTCTTCTTTCCCTTTTCCTTTGCTTTGTTCTAGAGCTATCTTCGCTTGGATTTCCTCTATCCTTTCCTTTTGAAATTGTTCCAATGCCTATTCCTTCTCAGTAAGAGGTGCAGCCTCAGTCTTACCCTTAACAGCAATTTCCTCTTCTATCCCGGTCTCTCCTATCTGTTCCTTCATATCTGAATCTTCCTCACTCAACCATCTGTTGCTTGTTTCTAGCTGTTTCGGGTCCCACCATCCCATCTGCACACAGCTTGTAACTTCTTCCTCAAAGAAGTAAAGATTTTCCAAATCCTCTTCTAACTCTGCCAGATCTTCTTCTAGGTTTGCCGAGTCATTCAGGCCTTGTTCGGGCCACTCATTCTAATTCTGCGCCATTTAGTCTTCCCATATAGCATTGATGCTAAAAAGTCCGGCAGTATGACTACTAGCTTCAACTGATCGATGGCCACAATGTATAAACTGGGATCGTACTCCTCTGCAAGCGAGACCCTCTTCTCTATGACACGGGTATCAGGCGACCCTGTCTTTAGTGCATTCTTCTCTTCACGGGCCATGGTTGGTTTTGTGGTGTTAAATCCATCATGCACATGTCTGTGCCTTCTGGAATGACCACCTCCAGTTTTGGTAAGTGGGATGAGGTAATGTATGTACTAGGGTTTAAGGTGGATGGTGGTGTATGGACATAGTTAATATTTTTGGGTGGGGAGACTTGGTTATGTGCAGGAAGTGGGTTGGTTGTTACGTTTGGTTTGGAAGGTGGGGTGATGACTTTGTTGTCAATGAGATCTTGGATCTCATGACGTAAATGGTAGCACATGTCTGTGGGATGGCCATGTTGTTGATGGAAGATACAATACTGGATAGGGTCATGTTTGGGTGGCAATGGGCCTGAAAGTGGACGAGGATCGAAAGGCTTGAGATGCCCCTTTTGCATTAATAGCTTGAGGGTGTGGATTGGACTCATATGGATGGGAGTAAAAACTCTTCGATTTCGAGATGGACTGGTACTTTGTGAAGATTGTGAGGTTGTAACAGTAGCAAAAGGATCAGTCATCTTGGCCGTTGTGACGACATTGCTGACATCTGCAAGCCACAGAATAGTGCTACTACTAGCATTGGTATTCCGAGAGAACGGCCTTCTTGCGGGTTCACTTGTTCTGTGGATGATACCCTTTTTGAATGCGCTCTCGATCTAGAAACCCAACTCATGTAAGAAAGCAAATGTGGACAACGGTGCCACTATCATTCTCTGCAGCATGGCTGGCTCAAGGTTCTAGACCACTAGTCGAACTTCTTCCCTTTCGGCAGGCCTGTTTATCATTCGGGCTACCTTAGCTCTCCACCGGGCAACAAAATCGATGAATGATTCTTTGGGGTTCTGGATAGTAGCCTCCAGCTCACTAATGGTTACTTTTATCTAGGTGTTATATGAATACTGATTGACAATGCCTCATATAGCTCCTCCCAATTCCGTTTTGTAGAGTCCTCAAACTTGATGAACCAAATGGCCGCCACATCAGACAGGGTTCTCCCAAACAAAGAAAGCTTGTGTGCCCGAGACAAACCCATAGGCCTCAATACATCTGAAAACAACCAGACATACATAATTGGATCCTCTCTCCCATCGAATCTGTCGATGTGGGGCATCTTAAATTTCTCTAGTAATCTGACCGAAGCCTCAGTGTACCCATCTTTGATATCTAGAATGGAGTTGAAGCCCTGGGATTTCTTCAATGCTTTCTCCAATCTAGCAATCTTGACTAAGATCAGATTAATTTCATTGATATCAAAAGGAAAAATCCCTACAAGAGGTTGACCTGGAGGCCCATAAGCTAAAGCCGGGGAAAACATGTCCTGAGGATCCGGGACTACAAATTTTCTACTAATGGGGGTAGGTCCGGGTTTGGCTGAGTAGTAGAGATCGGGTGCACGGTTGAGGCCGATGCCTCAGATGTACGCCGTAGGTCGGCAATGACTTTATCTTTTGTAGCCATCCTTTGGTTTACAATGTCCATACTCCTTTGGAAGGCAGTCATCATGGCAGCAAATTCCTCTACGTTATGTGCTGTATTCTGTGCCATTACTAATCTGGGTAAACTAGATGCTGGTGAACTGATTGAGTGAAAATGGGTAAGTGTTTGTGGAGTGCTTTGTACTGCTGTTACTGACCGTCTGTTCCTTCTCCGTCGAGTGACTGGAGGAAGCGAGACTAACATAGACTGACCACCAACAAGGTCTTGAGCTTTACACAGCCTATCGAAACGAGTCCACACAACTTAGTAAACTACCCAGCAAAAAGAAACAAAGAAAAACAAAATCAAAATCGAATAGCACTTCGGCCCCAATTCACAATAGTCATAACAAATAGCTGAACTGTAATCCCCACTGAACTCTATTTTTAAACTTTATACTGATATGAACCATCCTGTAAAATCTCACTATAAAAGCACATATCAAGTAAAAAGAACCAAAACACCCCTATGAGGGGGTAGGGTTACTCTGTCCTAGATTTTTGGCATGATTTAGGCTGCACTAATTCAAACGAGTTTCACAAAATCTTGCAGATGGGTGGCATCCTATCCTAAGTTGGAATAGTCATTATAGTTTCACTATATGCAACTAGGTCGAGTGATCAAAAGGGTACCTCAGCAAGAATACCTAATATACGTCTCACACCTAACATTGAGAAGTGAAAGGTGGATCAAGCGGTATAGCGGTAATCCAGATCCAAAGGTTGTGTTTCCAACAAGGCAGAGCCCATGACTGGTCAGCCTTTTGGCAAGCCTTTTGGGCGAGCCTTCGGCAAACCATCCAAGAATAGCAGTCGGCAAACACAGTGACTTAAGCGCACCAATGCAAATGCAATGTATATAATATATATAAGTGTAAATAAAATTTCACATTATGAGTTTCCAGTAAAGTAGTCTAAATCCCCAGTAGAGTCGCCAAAAACTGTAGCCCGACTTTCCGCGCTCCTTTCGAAAGGCGAATAGCCCTACAGTTTGAACTCCACTTGTGGTTCTGAATCTGATTTCACAAGTGCAATGTGAAATAGTGAAAACACAAAAAGAGTCCAAATCTCGCAATTGTTTTTGGAAAATCAATGTTTGAATCAAATGCCAAAAATGGACTGCTTTGTCAGATTACAGAGTCGCCACCTAAATATTTTTGGAAAATTTAAGATACCCAAGACTTGTACCAAAGGCCATTAGTTCGTCATTACCAAAGTGTCTCGGCTCGGGGACTTAGGTACGAGAGGGGAAGGTCATGAATTGAGCACCCCACTCGCCCGATCAAAGATCGACCTCTACTAATTATAATGTGTTTTTTATTTACATTATATGCTCTTGTTCTGATTTACTAGCTATTTTTACTATGTGATGCGCACACAAGGTATAGACTAGTTTGCAAGATGTGGAACACTTGATTTCATTTTGTTTCGAAATTGTTTTGTAGATTTGACACTTGAAAAAGTGGGCTAAAATGGACACTAATCAAGCCATCCCAATTCAAGTAACTAGCATTCATCCACAGGCATTCAAACAATTTTATCATTTAAGCAATTAGCCTCATGGTATTCATGCCTTGACATAGCCACACAAACATTCGATGCTAGACGCTAAGACATAAAAGCTCACCTAGTACTCCGAGCTAAAACAGGTGAAAGAGTTAGAAAAATATGCATGTTCCTAACTTATGCAATATGACTAATGTAACACACATTATGTATCTTATAAGCTCGACTATGAGCATGGCATATGATTGCATTCAAGACATGTGAAAGAACACATATTCAAGTAATGAGCATTTGATATTGGTTTAGCATGATGAGCCAAACCTTGGACGCATGTAAGACAAATGGATGCAAAACATGGAGTATGCTAACGAAACGTGATGCCATATACTGACCATCATAAGTAAGTAAGTAAAAGGAAGAAAGACGTGGGGTTGGAAGACATACAATCTATTACAACATTGCCCTCGTGCAAGAGGGTATGAATTGAAGTCTAAAGTCCAAATTAAACTAACTATTATAAACTAAATGAATAAATTAAAGCATTAACTAGCTAACTAGACTATTACTACGAGGATAACCACGATAAATAAACTCGTTATTTAAACTAATTAACTACTACAATTACAAAGGGAAAATAATAATAATTACAACATTAATAATTTAATGAGACTAATTACAATAAACAATATTGAATAAATTAATTACAATGATGATCATGATGTAAGTGAAGATGCGCAAGGGTTGCATGCATGCACATGTACAATGTTTAAGAACAGCTCTGTCTACCCCAGGCTTGCTCTATTTCACCTCAACCACTGCCCTCTATTTTCTGCAAAAAAAAAACACTGCTAACCAAACATTGAGGACCGGCCGGGCCTAAAAAAGGCCGGCTGTGCCTCAATTTTGTGCAAAACTCTATTTTTGTACTCTGAAGTGAAAACAGTGCAGACAGAGTTGTTCAAGCTCTGTTTGTCCGTTCCTTCCTTCTCTATCATGGGAAAGCCTCGAGAGAATGTTAGAATTGTTTCCAAAACCATCAATGAGTAAGTTGATTGCTTGGTGGTTTCGGAAACAACTTTGGAGAAAAATCAACGAATGCAATGAATATGACCACTCCTCCCTCTTTATCATGGAATGAACTCAAAAAAAAAAAAAGGAAGTAGAGACGCTTCAAGGATCATCAAAACGCCATGAATTAGCGTATGACCACTATTGACTCGATAAAGTTGGCATAACGTCTAGCCAAGCCCAAGCAATATGACTCATTTTCTTTATGTGTGTTGGTTGCATTTAAACCAATTCTCTTAGTCATTTCCATTCTTTAGTCTATTTGTCCAAAGTGATGATTAAGTCCTCTAAAAAGGAGAGAAGTGTCAAACGGGAAGTAATTCTCAACATGAAAGAGAGATTATGCCGTTGACAATGAATCTCCGTAGAGATTAAGCCATTAAGCATGAATCTCTAGTTCATGTGTTGAATAACCGTCAACCGATTGAAACAACTCTCAAATAAAAGAAAGGAATGGCATGTTGATTCTTAAAATGAGGTCATTAACATGAAAGTTAGACAAAGAAAGGCTAAGAACAACATAATACAAGCTATGCACAATGACCAATGCTACAACAAAGGAACTAATCAAAGCTTGAATCAATTAAATAGATTAGGACAACCCTAAAAAGTCTTGAATAAGCCAAAACAATGGCTAAAAATGCAAGAAAAGAAGTCAAAAAGCTAAACAAAAAGGTAAAGACAATAAAGCTTTGTAAGCAAAAACAAGGAGGGGTGGCCAACCTCTCCAATTTCAAGACTTCAAACCATGCTTTTTGGCCTTAGTTCAACTTTGAAAATTGGTTCAAAAATCAAAGGAAAAGAATGTAAAGGAACCAAGGGTTGAGCTATGAAGATAGGTGCAAGTAAGGGTGTTAACCTTACCACCTTTGGTAGCTTATCCAAACCCAAGTTCCAACACTGAAAATGGATGCAAAACAGCCCAAGAATACAAGAAATAGATAGAAATGAAGTAAGCAAAAGCAAGAACAATAGTTGCAAGCTTATACCTCTCAAAATAGAGTAAGCTTTGGTTGATGATCAAACTCACTCTTGACACACTCTCAAACTTGAATTATGCTTCTCATGGGTCAAACAAGGTTCTAAGAGGAGTCAAGGTTTTGTATGGTGCATAGAGATGATTCAAGGAAGATAGGTTAACTGAAAGATAGCTTATAAAGGAAAAAGGAGGAAGAAGGAGCTCTCTCTATGTGTATAGGCTTTTTCTCAATTGTTCACTCCTCAAAACAGAGATATATGGTCGTATTTATAGAATTTGAGCAAGAAATGTCATAAATATCTTCAAAAATGGACAGTTGGCGACCTCCCACCGAGAACTGTGTTTCTCGCTACCAAGGCCCGCCGACCCTTAATAGCCACGGCCGGCCCACAATGCACTCCCTTGTTTTTTTGTTTCAGCCTCAACAAAGGGTGGCACAATGTGTAAAAATGGATTTCTTGGGTATAATCAACAGGTATATGGAAGGTTTGGGGTTGTTTCAAGGCTTAAACAAGGCTCTTTTATTGAGACCTCGAACCACACATAATACCACTTTCATCATCTAGTGTACCGAGCAAAGCGCTTGAGCCTTGCGGGCGGTCAAAAATGGGGTGTCCACACCTGCCAGTAATCCTGGGATTACCCAAGGCCTCTTAACAAAATAACATAATATAAAGGGATGCGGAAGCAATTACACAAAATACAAGGTCCATAGAGCTGTGAAGACATACATGAGACAAATAACTTTTTTAACTTATATAATGTCAAACTTTCATAAGACTTGTATCACCATACATACAACGTCATGAGGAACTAGCCCAGCATACAGATAAGCAAAACAAGCAACAAAACATCTTCAATAGGCTCACAAAACTTGATTTCTCAAAGAGGAACCTCCCAGGAGGCACAGTAATTAGCTGACTCAAAACACTCTAGGCAGCAACTTAGGCCTAGTCATGCGCCTGCTCACCTACATACATAATATAAACAGTGAGCAGAAGCCTAGTGAATAATAACAGAGTAAAGGCTTTAAATGAATGATGGCCATAATAGATTCAGAAACCAGAGTTCATATCAGAAACAGATTTATATTCATATTCTTATTCAAATCATATACAGAAATCAGAGTTCATGCTTCATCATACATGGTACATCCAATAGCGTTATCATGCTTGTCAGTTCCATAAGGAACCTCTGGTATCGGAAACTTGTAATATACTTGAGCCATGGTATTATTACCCTTGGAAAAGGGCCTTGGGACCATGGTATTATTACCCTCAGGCAAGGGCCATAAGACCATAGTATTGTTACCCCAGGCAAGGGCCTTATACTTATAGACCACGGTATTATTGCCCCTGGGCAAGGGCCTTGTGCTAAGGATGTCACAAATACATTTAAGAAATTTGGACAATCATTCATTCATACAAAACATCGTATTTTAGAAAACTGATCATTTCATAGCATCAGAAAATAATTAAAGTTAAACATAACTTTACAGAGTTATTACTCACAGATGGCTCCACTTGTAGAACAGACAAATCAGATAACTTGTAATGCGTGACCTACACACACATAGCAAGAGCACATAATGAAACACACACTCGGTTGGTACTTAACTTCTTTTGTTTTATTCTTAGTGTGTTTCTAGGTCTTAACCTCTTATTGTGTCTTAATCATGGCCTAGGAATGCCTAGGATTCAATGTGGATGCCAAAATGCACTTTGGAACTCTTTAACAAAACTTGCTGAAAACAAGGGTCAGACTTGAAGCACAACTTTCCTCGCTCGAGCAGACATCCAAACATGTGAGGGGTCACTTGAGCGCATATTCCCTCGCTCGAGTGATCTGTAAATTCTGCAAAAGTATTGGTTGTGTGAAAATTCCGCTTAATGACTGCTCGACGGTCACCCAAGCATGTAACTGAGGTCTCCACTCGAGCGCAACTTTCGTCGCTCGAGTAGTCTGCAAAACATGTAAACTTTTGGGAGCTTCCATTTTACACTCGAGCGGAAGTGCAAGACCATAGAGTAGTCGCTCGAGTGCAACTTTTGCCGCTCGAGCGGAAGTGCAGAATCTAGAATTTCCAGATTGCACTCCCAAACTCCAAACTCGAATCACATGCTTTAAAACTCATCTTTTTGGACCAAAACTCCATAAAATATTTAGAAACTTGTAAAATACCATGATTTGAATATCATTTCACTAAATCAAGGCCCCAAAGCATGCCAATTGATCAAAGCTCCAACTTGAAATTTATGAATATGCCATGAACATGATATGTATGAATTACTTTGAACTTAGGCTTTCCAAAACATGATCAATTAAGGTCAAATGGTAAGAAATGTGATAACTTCCCAAAACTAAGTCAAGTTAGACACATGCACGTCAAAATTCTTTAGAAACCTACTTAAAATGCCATGATATATGCATGCATGCATGATACACTCCTATAATCAACTATCTAAGTTCAATTCTTGCATTACACTACTCAATTCTTGTATCATCCAACTTAATTCTCTAGAGTTCATGTCCTACACATTATAATTGTACAATCTAAAGGTTGAATTCTTACCTAGGCTTGTTAATGATGCCCTAGATGATCAATCGTTGGAAGCTCCAAGTCAAAATCTCTAAGTTCTCTAGCAATCCTCTTAATTTGAGCTCAAACTCTCTCTCTCTCTCTCTCCCACGTTTGGTTGTGTATGTAACTAAAAGATGTGTTGAAATGAAGAAAAAGAATGAGTGGAGGTACAATAGGTGCCATATATAAGCTGAATTAAGGATTGGTTAATTAGTTGACATTAATTATGCTAATTTAGTCGTTCCGGATCGAATTCTAATTAAACCTACCATAATGTTCTAAAAATCCTAAATAGCACATAAATCAAGTCAATTTCGTAATCAAATGCCAATAATGCTTTCAATTTGCAGAACGAAACAGAAATGCAAACAGATATTTCTACGATAAACAGATATAAGCATAATAATGCTACACTCATGCAATTAATTCAAAATTTCTCCTTAATTACTGATTAGGCTTATTTAATCATGAATTAACGTTAATTAGAGGTCGGGGTTGTTACAGTCTTCCCCCCTTAAAGAGTTTGGTCCTCCAAACTCGAGTTATTTTCATTTTGGAAGAACGTTGGGTTCAACAGAAACAAATTTGGATATCTCCTCATCATATCTTCTTCTGTTTGCCATGTAGCATAAGTTCCTCCATGATTCTGCCAATCAACTTTCACCAACGGAATTTCCTTGTTCCTTAATCTCTTGATTTTTCGATTAATGATTTGAATTGGCCATTCTTCATACGTATAATCATCTTTCAAAACTACATATGTCGACTCAATAACATGGAATGGATCTCGCAAATGGTCCCAAAGCATTGAAACATAAAAGACATTATGTATATTTTCCATGACTGGAAGCAAGGCTACCCGATACGTCACTTGGTTAATTTTCTCAAGAATTTCATAAGGCCCAACATATCTTGGTGCCAACTTACCCTTCACTCCAAACTGTATCTGGCCTTTCATTGGAGTCACTTTGATAAACACATGATCTCTGACTTCATATTCTCTGTTACGCCTTCGAACATCGGCATAACTCTTTTGGCGGCTCTATGCAGTTTTCAAACATTGTTGTATCAATTTCACTTTTTCAGTTGTTTCTTGCACAAGTTCCAGTCCTAACAACGGTCTTTCACCTATCTCAACCCAACAAATAGGAGAACGGCACTTCTTACCATACAAAGCTTCATACGAAGCCATACAGATACTCAAATGGTAGCTATTATTATACACAAACTCGGCCAACAATAAGTAGGTCTCCCAATTTCCTTGGAAATCTAGGGCACACATCCATAACATATCCTCTAAAGTCTAATTGGTTCATTCAGATTGGCTATCTGTCTGTAGGTGGTTAGCACTACTCAGTCGTAGTTCAGTTCCCAAAGCCCGTTGTAAACTTTGCCAAAATCTTAACATAAACTTCGAATCTCTGTCAAATTCAATAGATACTGGCACACCATGCAATCTCACAATCTCACTTATATAAATATTATCCAACTTGTCCGCATTATAAATAGTTTTAACATGAAGAAAATAAGCAGACTTAGTCAATTGGTCGATAATGACCCAAATAGAATCCATACCTCAAGAAGAGCGAAGCAAACCCACAATGAAGTCCATAGTGATATGCTCCTATTTCCATTCTAGTATTGGGAGCAGCTAAAGCAATCCAGCAGGTTGTTGACGTTTATCTTTAACTTGTTGGCAGTGTAAACATTTAGTTACAAAGTCAGCAATACTCTTCTTCATTCCAAGCCACTAGAAATTCTGTTTCTTGTCATGATACATCTTTGTAATCCCCGAATGCATAGCAAATTTTGAATTGTGAGCCTCGATCATAACACGTTTCCTTAAATCAAAACAATCTGGTAGATAAAGTCTATTATGAAATTTTAACACATCATTTTCAATCACGAACCCCAGCCTTGGTTTTGAGTCAATTTCATCGAAAATTTTCTTCAAGGACTCATCTTCATATTGTTTCTCTTTAATCTCTTCAATGATTGTAGGTTGAGCAGAAATGGCGGCTACGATCCCGTGTTGTTCATGTAGTACGATTTCAATCTCATTCCTTTCTAGATCATATATTAATTCTTTCTGACCGGTGAGCAAACATGACAAATTACCCATGGATTTCCGGTTCAAGGCATCTACAACGGTATTGGCTTTTCCCGAATGGTACAAGATTTGCAAGTCGTAATCCTCGATCAACTCAAGCCATCATCTCTGTCGGATGTTCAGTTCCTTTTGGGTGAAGAAATATTTAAGGCTTTTATGATCAGTGCACACTTCACAAGTCACACCATGTAAATAATGTCGCTAAATTTTCAAAGCAAATACCACAGCTGCTAATTCATGGTCATGGGTTGGATAATTCTTTTCATAAGGGTGAAGTTGTCAAGAATCACCTTTCTATTTTGCATTAACACACACCCCAAGCCTTTGTAGGAAATATCACTGTAAATTTGAAACCCATCAGTACCATTAGGCAAAGTCAAAATTGGCACAGTTACTAACCTGGTGTAGACATCCCCAAATGTCCCGAGAGGGAATCCCGTTTTGTTCATTTGGGCTCACTACAGTTCAGGACTCAAATGTCATGGTCCTGTATCTAATCTCGCAGAGTGCAATGCAAGACCGATGAATCATCAGAGAGTCCAAATTCGGCAAATCGTTTTTGAAAATAGTTTTTTTTGAAAGAAGTACCAAACATGGACTGCTTTGCCAGATACAGAGTCGCCACCTAAATATTTTATTTTGGGGAATTTAGGAAACCCTTACTCGTTTGCCTAAGGCCACGTGTCCGTCATCACCAAAGTTGCCTCGGCTCGGGAACTTGGGTACGATTGGGAAAGGTCACTTCGTGAGCACCCCCGCTCGCCCGATCAAAGATCGGCCTCTACTAACCATGATATCGAGTTTTGAAAACATTATGTGCTCTTATTCCGGTTATTAGCCTAGATTTACTACGTGATGCACACAGCATACAAGTATAGATTGGATCGCCTGAATTGGAACAAAACACCTCATGTTTGCTTTTGAAACGGTTTGCTACTCACAAGTAGGCTAAAATGCGAATTTGCCACCCTCAGGTGGGCTTAGAAAACAAGATGATTTGCCACTCTCAAGTGGGCTTAAAACTCACAGTCAATGCATTATTCCAATTCAGATAATCCAACCTTCACCCACAAGCATTCAGGCAGGTATATCACATAAGCAGTTAGCCTTATGGTAAACATGCTATCATGGCATTCACTCACACGCATGCAAGGATGCTAAAGCATAAACACTTACCGAGTACTCCGAGCCAAAACAGAAACTAGTTAGTAATCAGTGCATGATCCTAGTTCATGTTAAGATGGCTAATGCGACACATGCAAAATGCAACTAAGATAGGCTCAGCTATTCTAAGAATGGCATATGAGATGCTACAGCTAACACGTATTCAACTTAGAATTGAAATACGATGCAATTAGTATGATGCACCGAGCTCGGTGTATGCAAGACAGATGAATGGATGCAAAACATGCAAGCATAAGTATGCTAATTGAAACATGCCCTAATCTAACCATCATAAGCTGGTAAATAAAAGGGAGAAAGACGTGGGGTTAGAAGACATACATCACATACACGCACACTTATTACAATTGTGCCCTCGCTCAGAGGGTCCGAATAAATAATACAGTCTGAATAAATAATTACAGTCCGAATAAATAATTAAATATTACAAAACCCTAATTAATTAACAAATTAACTAGGACAGCAAATAAATTAGCGTGCAAGCTATAAAACGGACTGCCTCAGCTCTTGTTCCAAATGATGAAAGATGCATGCGTGCTCGGGTGGCTTTGTCAGAAAATTCCTCGCGATGCCCCGATTTGTATATTCTCAGAATGCTGTGCAAAGCTCTAGAAGGCTGCTGATTTCTAGTTTGCTACAACAGAGAGCAAGAAAGGGGCATGGCAAAGTATTTTCACATATGTATGCATACCTCGATCCTCGTGCCACCAATCATGCATCTCAATGCATGATGGCCGAGGAGTCGAATTGCACGACTCGATGTGATATGAATGCACATGACAACACAACAAGGCCTAGACTCCATCATGGGTAATCCGAAGTCTCGACGACCGGGAATTGAGGCACGTTCCGTCACTTCAGATACGAAACGTCCCTCGTTTCCCGTGTTTAGGCTAACTCCTATCCCAAACACAATGCAATGAGATGGCATACACAATGCAACTATCATGCAACCTAGCATACGTAATGCTATGGACTAAAATGGCATACACAATGCACGTGACACAACAAGGCATGCACAATGCACGAACATGCAACCTAGCATACGCAATGCTATGGACTAAAATGGCATACATAATGCAAGATGGACTTACACCAATATGAGTGGACCTCAACCACACTCACATCAGTGGCCATATGATGGAAATGAGACGACCGATATACATGCACGGATGCAAAGGACCGACCCTAAGGCACAACATGCAACTCTAACTAAGCATGGCAAAGGATGAAGAATGGCATACAAGCATACATTTTCCAGCTCTGAAACATGATGTACAATGGTCCCGAATCATGCAAATATGTTACCCATTGCATGCAAGATGGCTCAAATACCGAAACTAGTGAAGCGGGTTACACTAGAGGTACACAAAGCAATGTACGAATGGAAAAACCAACCCCAAAAAGACCTTAGGCAGGTCTGAAACAATGCGAAAATGGCCCAAAATGATGGTTCAAAGTGCATGGAAATGAAGCTCATTCAATGGTTCGAAAACAAGACATTCATACACAACTCTCAAGCACACTTAAAGAGGAGAAAACATGAGGATATGGCATTCACATAGGCTCTGAAATATGATGCAAAATGACCCCAAAGCATGAAAACACCTCAGTATATGCATGCAATAGACCTCAAATCTCAAAGCTAAGCAAGTGTATTGAACTACAAGCATGCAAAACAAGCATCATTCGATCATGAGACCCAAAAACAGAGCTAGGCCAGTCCAAAATATGCACAAAAATAGTTTAAGGCAAGGCCAAAAAGTGCTAAAATCAAGGGTCAACAAAGCATGCAAAATAAGCTAGGGAACTATGATTCGCACTACAACTATATGAAGCACATGAGAGCTCACCAAACCAGCCAAAAAAAGAAGTATGCCATGCCAAATAATGCCCAAAAACCCACTAAAACTTAGTCAATGCATGCAAGAATGATTTGTCCCTTTGAAAGGCCAATAAGAGGGTTGTTCTACACATGCAAGATAGACATACAAAATGGCAAAACCACCTTTGTAAAGAGGTTATGAGGGCCCTAAAACTCACTGAAAAGGGCCTGGAATTAGTCTAGGAAGCATACAAGTGAAGGCCCCTTTGAAAGGCCTTGAAGAAGATTACTCTACACATGCATAATAGACATCTAATATGGCAAAACCACCTCTGGAAAGAGGTCATGCAGGTCACAAAACTCATCAAAAATGGCCTGGAGCATGGCTTTGAAACATGCAAATAGGGGCTCCTTTGGAAGGCCAAGAAAGTTAGTAAAGAGAACAAAGGGTGAGAGGGTCACCCCTCTCTGATTTTGAGGCTCAAGGACAAATTTTAGCCACTATAAATCCTTTGGATTTCAGTGGCTAAAAAGCCAAACCAAGGTCAACACAAATGCTCTAATGCATAGCTCAAAACATGAGGAAATGAAGCATGCAAGGGGGTAGATGACCCCCAACAGAAAAATGTCCTTAATCAAACTTGAAGAGGAGCTCAAAATAAGGCTTTTTTTAGTTTATGACAAAGCCTAAATATGCTTCCAAATAGAGCTAAACTATGGAGCAAAATAATGCTACAAAGAGGGAAATGGTGTCTTACCCTTGTAGCACAGCAAGGTAGCAAGCTCTGGACCAAGAAATCAACTCCTCAAGCTTTGAAAATGACCTCCAAGGTGCTTAGGTTGATGATGAAGGTGGTAGGCTATGAGTGGTAGTGCAATGGGGCAAGAACAATGGAGTTTTGGAGCTTGGAATAGAGAGATAGAGAGAGGTATATGTATATGCCCTAGCAAAAATGTTCAACCCTTGCAATGGAAGATGACCCCTTCCTTTATAGAGGAGAGGGGCTAAAGCTTCTCTTGGAAGCTTTAAACCAAGCTCAAAGATCCTCCATATACGTGTATGGAGGATCACTTCTGAGGCTTCCAGCTGGCACAGCTGGCTAACACTCAATGAGACAAAGCGAAGTCGGCCGACTGTGTTCAGTGGTCGGCCGACCACTCCCCCTGGTCGGCCAACCAGGTTCAAAATGGCCAAGCAAAAAAAGGTGGTCGGCCATCCCAAATTGGTGGTCTCCCAGGTGAATGCAGCTCAGTGGTGGCGTGGGAAACCCGAAATTGCGGCTCAAAAGTGAGGGAGACCACCTACCTGTCAAGAAAAATTGGCCGACCGGGAAAAGGTGGTCTCCAAGAACAAAGGTGGTCTCCCACCCTACTACCACCTTCCTAACAATGAAACTAGGGTCCATGCCAAAAATGAGCCCACACCGATGCAAAATAAGGGTTCGGGGGCCAAACGCGAGTCGGGGCCCTAAACCGACTATTAATCGGAGGTGGCGTATGACCACAAAGGTGGTCTCCCGGACCACAGTGTCCCTCTAGGGAGAGGGAACAAGGTGTGTTCCAAAAACTAGAGCAAACAGAGGTAGTTAAGCGATCCCGAACCAAGGCACATGGCCGACAGCTTCGAAAATCAGAAACTGGTCTCCAAATGGGAAAAATGAAAAATGGCCCACGACCATGAAACGTAACCTACGGCCACTGAGAGATGGTCTTCAAGACCCCTCCCTTCCTTCGGGAAGAGAAAACAGAGAAAATAGGACCTAGTTCGCAAACCGAGGCAAAGCACAAAAAAGTCCCGAAGTCCGGAGGCAAGGCTCTCAGCCGAGACTCCGCAACCTCAGAACGAGCACAATATGCATCATCACCGAGCGCTCAATCAGTGACGTCTGAGTCTTAAGGCCGGTCAAAAATGGGGTGCCTACACCTGGTCTTTAACTCTTGGAAAGCAGTCTCTTTTTGATCAGTCCAATCAAATGGTGTAGTTTTCTATGTCAATTGAGTGAGTGGCAAAGCAAGTTTGGAAAAATCTTTCACAAATTTGCGATAATAGCCTACAAGTCCTAGAAAACTTCAAACTTCGATACATTTGTCGGTCTCTGCCAATCCACAATAGCTTCAATTTTTTGTGGGTCAACGGAGATACCATCCTTGTTGATTACATTCCCTAGAAATGCCACACTGTCAAGCCAAAATTCACATTTGGAAAAATTTGCATATAATTTCTTTTCCCTTAGGGTCTGCAAAGAAATTCTCAGATGACTTTCATGTTCTTCTCTGCTTTTAGAATAAATCAATATATCATCAATGAACACAACAATAAACTCATCAACAAATTGTTTGAGCACTCTATTCATTAAGTCCATAAATGCTGCAGGTGCATTAGTTACCCCAAATGGCATGATTAAGCATTCATAATGTTCGTACCTAGTTCAGAAAGTGGTTTCCTCAATGTCTTCTGCTTTCACCTTTAGCTGGTGATATCCAGATCTAAGATCTATCTTAGAGAACACTTGTGCTCCTTGAAGTTGATCAAATAGGTCATCTATTCGGGGTAGTGGGTACTTGTTCTTGACAGTTACTTTGTTCAATTCACGGTAGTCAATACATAGCCTCAAAGACCCGTCTTTCTTTTTAACAAATAACACTGGAGCACCTCAAGGTGAAGTGCTCGGACGAATAAACTTCTTGTCTAACAACTCCTAAAGTTGAGTTTTCAATTCTTTCAATTTAGGGGTGGACATTCTGTATGGGGTTTTAGAAATTGGTTGTGTCTTGGGTACTACCTCAATGGTGAACTCAATTCCCTATCAATTAACTCCCTAGGTAGGTCAGTAAGAAATATATCAGGAAATTCACATACTACAAGTATCGTTTCCATATTAGCACTATCCGAAAACTCAGTCATCACACAACATAAGTAGCCCCGACAACCCTTTCTTAACAATTTTCTGGCTTTCATAAATGAAATCAAGTATGGCGGAGGAACTTCCCCATTTCTAGTAAAAACAAACTTAGGCATACCAGGGGGTCTAAACACAACAGATTTACTCACACAGTCAATGGTGACACAGTATTTAGTCAACCAATCCATACCCAGAATACAATCAAAATGATCAATGTTCAAGGGCAACAAACCAACGTACAATGTCATATCACAAATCATAATATCACATGCCGGATAAACATAAGCACATATCATAGAACCCCCAGACGGTGTAGACACAAATAGTAAATAGTTCATACGTTCTAACGGTCTAGTTAATTTCTAAGAAAAAGCATGCGATACAAATGAATGCGTGGAACCAGAATCAATCAGCACATAGGCATTATGAGCACACATAAAGATTATACCTGACACCACTGACTCAGCATTTTGTACATCCCCACGTATTAATGCAAAAACCTGACCTTGTCTCAACGTTTCTCCCCCAGTATTGGCTCTCACATTCGTTCTTGGTGCAGGTGCAGATCTGGCTAAACTTGTCGCAGGACGGGTAGTCGTGTCAAGTCTTATCGGACAATCTCTAATCATGTGGCTTGTCTTACCACATTGAAAACAAGTGCCAGATGCACGGTGGCATGTGCCCTTATGCTTCCTTCCATATTCCAGACAACCTGGTATAGACCTAATGCTTTGGCTTGAACTACTTGAAGATCCAGTATTTTGCCTTTTGCCTGGAAAGGATGAGCAGCCCTTTCGAAAATTGGATCCAGATCTTTTGCCTCTCCATTCAGTTGTTGGAGCATTAGTCTGTTTCTTTGCTGCTAGTATGGCCTCTACCATCAATGCCCTATCAACCACTTCCACATACATAGGCAATTTCAATATGCCTACTCGATCAAACACTTCCAAATCTAGTCCTACCTCAAACTTTCGTGCTTTCTTATAATCCGTGTCCACCATGTGTGGAGCAAACCAAGCCAATTCAGTGAATTTGGCTTCGTACTCAGCTATAGACATTCTGCCTTGCTTAAGTTCTTGAAATTCTGACACTTTTTTATCTCTAAAGCATTAGGGAAAATACTTGTTGTAGAAAATCTCATTAAATTGAGTCCATGCCATATTCCCATTATTAGTTCGGATCAATAACCACCACCTCTGAGCTTCGTCTTTTAACGTGTAGGTGGCCAAAAGGACTTTTTGTGTTTTGGAGCAAGGAAACACTTCGAATAGTTTCTCCATTTCGAGCAACCAGGTTTCTGTCTTTGAGGGTTCAATACCACCCTAGAAAGTCGGTGGTTTCATTTTCATGAACTTCTGAGTTAGGCTGATAATGTCATTGTTATCCGGTTCAACTTGCACCGGCGGAGACGGGAGAGGTAAAGGTTGTTGCCTCTGTTGCTGTGTTATTACTTCAGTTAAGGCTACGAGCATTTGTTCCATTTGGCTCATTCGAGCCTCAAAGGACCCTGCTGTATCATCACTTCTTGTATTTTCCATCGCTATAGGGAAACAGGAGAATAATAAACATAGGCAAATAGTTCTTTTCACAGTGTTCTAATACCAGTCCTCCGGTTTATTCGTTTCAATTTCATGTGTTCATGTTTAGATGCGCTTTCATGTATAGAAATTACTACACACTCACACATGCAGATGGAATGCCTCTGACTCTTACTAGGACATCCTATAGCTCATATGGACTCGTGTGTGCGGCATAACACGTGCTCTGATACCACCTTGTCATGACCCAAACCCGCCCCTTTAACTTTAGCGACGTAACCGACCAGTAATCTTGGGATTACCCAAGGCCTCTTAACAGAATAACAAAATAGAAGGGGCTGTGAAAGCAATTATACAAAATACAAGGTCCATAGAGCTGTGAAGACATACATGAGACAAATAAGTTTTTAAACTTATATAATGTCAAACTTTCACAAGACATGTATCACCATACATACAACGTCATGAGGAACCAACCCAGCATATGGATAAGCAAAACAAACCACAAAACATCTTCAACAGGTTCACAAAACTTGATTTCTCAAAGAAGAACCTCCCCAGGAGGCACAGTAGTTAGCTGACCCGAAACACTCCAGGTAGCAACTTAGGCAAGGTCACGCGCCTACTCACCTGCATACATAATATAAATAATGAGCGGAAGCCCAGTGAATAATAACAGAGTAAAGGGTTTAAATGAATGATGGCCATAACAGATTCCAAAACCAGAGGTCATATCAGAAACAGATTTATATTCATATTCTTATTCAAATCATATATAGAAATCAGAGTTCATGCTTCATCATACATGGTACATCCAATAGCGTTATCATGCTTGTCAGTTCCATAAGGAACCTCTGATACCGAGAACTTGTAATATTCTTGAGCCACGGTATTATTACCCCCGGGAAAGGGCCTTGGGACCAATTACCCCCAAGCAAGGGCCATGAGACCACAGTATTGTTACCCCCGGGCAAGGGCCTTGTACTTATAGACCACAGTATTATTACCTCAGAAATTTTGACAATCATTCATTCATACAAAACATCGCATTTCAAAAAATTGATCATTTCATAGCATCAGGAAATAATTAAAGTTAAACATAACTTTACGTAGTTATTACTCACAGATGGCTCCACTTGCAGAACAGACAAATCAGATAACTTGTAATGCGTGATCTACACAGACATAGCAGGAACACATAATGAAACACACACTCGGTTGGTACTTAACTTCTTTTGTTTCATTCTTAGTCTGTTTCTAGGTCTTAACCTCTTATTCTGTCTTAATCATAGCCTAGGAATGCCTAGGATACAATGTGGATGCCAAAATGCACTTTGGAACTCTTACCAAAACTTGCTGAAAACAGGGGTCACGCTTGAGCACAACGTTCCTCGCTCGAGCGAACATGCAAACATGTGAGAGGTCGCTCGAGTGCATATTCCCTCACTCGAGCGATCTGTAAATTCTGCAAAAGTACTGGTTGTGTGAAATTTTCGCTCGACGACCGCTCAATGGTTGCTCGAGCGTATGACTAAGGTATCCGCTAGAGCACAACTTTTGTCACTCGAGCGGTCTACAAATCATGTAAACTTCTGTGAGCTTGCAATTCAAGCTCGAGCAGACTTCTGGTCGCTCGAGCAAAAGTGCAAGACCACAGAGTGGTCGCTCGAGCCCAGCTTTTGCCGTTCGAGTAGAAGTGCAAAATTTGGAATTTCCAAATTGCACTCCCAAACTCCAAACTCGAATCACACACTTTAAAACTCATCTTTTGGGGCTAAAACTCCAAAAAAACATTTAGAAACTAGGAAAATACCATGATTTAAAGATCATTTCACTAAATCAAGGCCCCAAAGCATGCCAATTGATCAAAACTCCAACTTGAAATTTATTAATATGCCATGAACATGATATGCATGAATTACTTTGAACTTAGGCTTTCCAAAACATGATCAATTAAGGTCAAATCGTAAGAAATATGATAACTTCCCAAAACTAAGTCAAGATAGACACATGCATGTCAAAATTCTTTAGAAACCTACTTAAAATGCCATGATATATGCATGCATGATACACTCCTATAATCAACTATCTAAGCTCAATTCTAGTATTACACTACTCAATTCTTGTATCATCCAACTTAATTCTCTAGAGTTCATGTCCTACACATTATAATTATACAATCTAAAGGTTGAATTCTTACCTAGGCTTGTTAATGATGCTCTAGATGATTAATCGTTGGAAGCTCCAAGTCAAAATCTCTAAGTTCTCTAGCAATCCTCTTAATTTGAGCTCAAACTCCTCTTCTCTCTCTCTCTCTTCCACGTTTGGTTTGTGTATGTAAGCTCAAATATGTGTTGAAATGAAGAAAAAGAATGAGTGGAGGTACAATAGGTGCCATATGTAGGCTTAATTAGGAGTTGGTTAATTAGTTGACATTAATTATGCTAATTTAATCGTTCTGAATCAAATTCTAATTAAACCTACCATAATGTTCTAAAAATCCTAAATAGCACATAAATCAAGTCAATTTCGTAATCAAATGCCAATAATGCTTTCAATTCACAGAACGAAACAAAAATGCAAACAGATATTTCTACGATAAACAAATATAAGCACAATAATGCTACACTCATGCAATTAATTCAGAATTTCTCCGTAATTATTGATTAGGCTTATTTAATCATGAATTAACGTTAATTAGAAGTCGAGGTTGTTACATAAACATTGTATGATATAGAAATATAATAATTGTCATATTTTATTGAAAAATTAATGGTGGGTATGAAAGATAGATTAGGTGAGAAAGTAAATGAAAGGGTTCAAGAATTTTGTTGGAAAATTTGAAAATCTTCGAAGATTTTTGAAGAAAAATCAAATTATCTAGAAATGAGAGGCTTAGATTCTTCAACAGTCACAACTAGAAACACAATAGCAAAGAAATGATAGAGATAAGAGATTGGTGATGAAGAAGGCCAAGTAGTTATTGAGAGAATAATGGCAAGGCTCTCTCATAGATCTCTCACTTTCACTCTCAAGGTAGATAATGGAGAAGGGAAATCAGTTCTTTCCTAAGAGTTGTCTCTCCAAAATCCATCCCTTGTAAAGCTATAGGTGGGTGCTATTTATAGGCACCTCATGATGTAAGATGGAGCCCATGTGCAAGGCACATGGAGAATATTCCCTCTAACTACCATGTCCGAGGAGTTGACCTCTCCAAGGATGAAGAAAACCCCAAAGAGGAGATCAACCTCTCAGAGAACCCTTCTTCTTAGCCATACCTAACCAATGATCCCTAATCATCCCAAAGGGCCAAGGACGGTCTAAGAGGATGCTCTGCTGTAGATATTGCCGACTCTCATGGACACCCTGGGGTCGTGCCTCCTCGACCCTAGTATAGGTTAAATTAACCAATGAGTGAATTCATCTCCCCCTTCATCCTCGGGATTTGGGCTCTTTGTTCGGGCTCTAACCTCACTCATGATTCTTATGGGTTAATCCCAAAATGCTCCAAGTTCGCAAATGTTCTAGGACTCACCAATGGAGCGGCCTCTAGATTGTGATCGAATCTGTTTGAAGCCCGAGTGCTTTGGATCTCTAGGCTTGCTCAATACCCTTTCGAGTTCGGGCTCGAATAAGTCTCTAAGTTTGTGAATCTAAATCCTTTCAAGGCTTAGAGTGATTCGGCCCATTTCACGGCGATAAATTTGGGCCCACCAATCTTGGACATTCTAATTGGACCTAATTAATTTAGTGGGCTTAAGTTAACTCCTCTTACATTTGCCCCTTGCATGTATGGGAAATTTTGAATTTCTTGGACATGCATATTGTCACTTCTTCGGCCACACTGCTTCATTCCCTCAAGCATGTTTTTGTCTTAATATGGCCTATGGATAAAATTGATAACTCATCATAATTTATAGGTAAAGTTGACAACTAATAAAGAATTTTTTTTTCCTTGTGCCATGTTTGGCCAACATACTTTTGTGCCCCTTTTTTTTCAATATGAATTCAAATAAAAAATATTTCTTAGAACATCTGAAGAATATTTCTCCACTCCAAGGAAAAAAAAAATAAAGCCCCATCATCATTCTTTTTTTTATTCTTGAAAAGATAAGGCTCACTTTTTTTCTTTTTTTCTTTTTTGAGTCAAACTTGACTTTCCTTTTCCTTCAATCAACTTACATAATTTCAATTTGGCAGATTCCCCAGAATATCCAAAGGCCCACTATCTATATATATAGCCTTAGCCTTAACACATTTGAGGGCCATCAGAATCAAACTTTTCCCTTTTCTATTTTCTTTTTTTTTTTTTTTTGTATTTTTATTTGCAAAGGATAAGGACTAAAGCCCTAATCCTTCTTTTTTGGCCAAAACCCATCTCGGTTGGCATACTTTCTCTCTCTAAACCGAGAGACCAAGCTTCTTCTTCTTCTTCTTCTTCTTCTTCTTCTTCTTCTTCTTCTTCTTTTTCTTCTTCTTCTTCTTCAAGAAAGCTTTATTTCTACAAAACCAGAGGCCACCGCCACTTGCTCACTGACCTCTATCGCAACTCTAGGCCCCGTTGCTGCCATCGTCACTGAAAACCCATGCCACCTTGTACACTGTTGGTGGCCACAGCCTCAGCTACCGTTGGTATTGCAACAACGTGGGCAACCATTGGGTCAAGAAAAACACCAAACACACCGACGCCGACTCCTATGTGACACCACTACTATCGCCACCTCATTCGCCCGGTAGCCGACGCCATCAAGCATGTCGGCCTCGACTACCTAGCGCCGCTTACCGTCGCCTTCTCTCTGCTGTAACTTTGCTGCCAACCTACTGTTGGCCTCTCTGTTGTAACCTCGCCGCCGGCCTTGACTGTTACTCCAGTGCCAACCACACACGTCGCCCATTCAACGCGTCGTATGTGGTCGCCAACTCCTCTGTGGCACCACCGCAGCTTCCGGCCTCAATCGTCCAACGCCAACCACACATGTTTGCCCACTCAATGCGACATGTGTGGTCTTGCCTAACACCGTTCAGCTTCAGTTTGCATTATTCTCCATTTCTTTCTTTTGCTGCTTATAAGTCTTTGGGTAAGTTTTTTTTTTTTGAATTTTTTTTTTTTTTTTTGCTTTCAATCAACTGGATAATCTTTGTTCATCATACTTCTCCCCTTCTTGTAATTTCTTGATCTGTGAGCAAGCCTTTTGTGAAAACCCCTTTCAAAATCTCTTATTCTGATAATAATAATAAAAAATTAGCTTAGGAATCTTGATTTACTGGGCCTTGATACTTGTGATTTGAAACTCCACCAAGTAGCTTGAATAGAACTTCGATGTTGCGGCTTCCACTGATGTTGAAATTTATAGAGCTTCAGAGTGAAATTTTTTTTATATTTGTTATCCTGAGGAAATGGCTCCCTAATTCTGGATTTGTTGCCGTAAACATGAATTTTACACAATGTTGAAGGTCGTAGAGCTGCCAATTTTTTATTTTTTTTTTGAACACTGGATTTGTCAAAGAATTTCTTAATCTATGAATTTGGATGAACCAACACTTGTTTGGGCTTTGCAATTTTAAAATATGCTGTCGGATTTGTTTAAATGGTTTTTCTTAATTGAAACTTGTCAAAGAAATTCTGGGCTATAAACATTGACTTAGGAGGAATATTTTTGTAATTTGCATGACAATCTATTGAATCTTGCTACAAATGAGAAATGTTAAATACTTTAAATCTCAAGCCTGAAAATTGCTATTGAACTTTACTCTATCCAAAGTCCAAGCCCTGTATAAGCTGGATCTTTAATATAAAATATTGTAATGTGAGAAAATGTCCCACTTGAATTCCATTACAAAATGGCCGGTAACATTGCACTCTTGTTGATGATAGAAACTTGAAATCTAAATATTGATGATACACACATTGATATTGCAATTTATTGAACTTGAGGATGTTGAGGATTTACTGCCTATGTATTTATTGGGCCCCTATCATTGAATCTTGAACGCATATTGCTGAATTTGGTATAAATAGAACATCTAATACCCTACGGACGCTTTACTTGAGATAATGGTTATTCGTTGGGTTTGTGGATACCCCGAGAAATAGACAGTTGATGCTGAAATTCCATTTGAATTCCTGTTAATTTGTGTTGCTTCAATTCCAATGTTCTAAATTTGATACGGTCAACTCCTTGTTGTTTCAGCTATATATGTCTTCTCGAAAGAAATCTGTTTTCTCGGGGCCATCAGATCTGGCTCTCATGAAAGAGAGAGATGTGTCTCCGGCGTCTGAGTGGAGGAAATCTCCTTATTTTGGCCAAAAGGACCCATTCTGGCTAGCGACTACCTCTACCGCTTCTCTTCCATCTCCGAAATTGTGTCTTTCTGAGGACACTGATTCCAGATATGGGACCCTGATTTCCCCTTCTTTGGTGCTACGCTTTAGGGTTGAATGAGGGGATTTTCCTTACTATTATCTCCAGTTCAAGGCTTTCTCCAACCCTCCCTTTGGTTGGTAGGAATAGGTTGATGATGTCCTCTCGGACAGGGGCCTCTATCAGAGGCTTTAGGAGGCTCGGCTATTGATTCCAGTGAAGATATCTAAATCTTTATCCATTCGCCGCAACAATGCTAGCCTTGAAGCCATGGCTCTCCGGTGGAGCACCGAGACACACACTTTCATACTTGGCCAGCATGAGATGGGACCCACCCTCGAGGATGTGTTCATGTTGTTGCACCTGGAAGTAACTGGCCCTAAGGCCTTCTGCCCTAAGTGGATACCTCTTAAGGATGATTCTCTAATCAAATCCCTAAAACAAAATCTTCAAGCTTGTGGTCAGTGGTGCTCCGTATTTGATGGTTCAGCGAGGAGGACCAAACAAGTGAGGACAGACCGTGCCTCCTACACCGCATGGATCCGCCACTTCTTCAGAGATCTTTAGCCCCTGGCTAGAGATGCTTGCCCTAGTTCTCAAGAGTACAAGGTTAGCCCGATGTATGGTTCCAGGCTTTATTTTCTAAGATTTCTGGCTTGCTTCCTCTCCTTCTTCATTCTTCCGAACACACCTCCAAATTCTCTCAATTCCTTTTTTTTTTTCCACTAGTAGTTAGATTCTTCAAAAGGGATTAGATCCCCTTAGCCCCACTATTTCTTGGGAACCTGTATTACCGATTGGATTTGCTACATCAAGACATGGTACGTTCTATGGGTTGGTATGAACTTGTCTCTTTCATCCATAGTCAGTTCCTGCTCTGCTTTTTTTTTTTTAGAGGTTCCCAAAGTTTGCCCCTACTCCGACTATATTTGAGGCGGAAGTTCTTCGAGAGATAGTAGATAAAGAGGGTATCCATGTGCTTGGTAATGGAGGGTTGCACACATTTGAGAAGGCAAAGACTTGCTAGCCGTTGATCACACGTTGGTTACGTGTCATTTCCACCTTATCCCTGAATACTTTGGTGGATGATCCTCGGCGCTTCGTGGCACGCCCCTATGTATGCCCACCAGTGATTGTGGCGACACCACTTATCTATCATGGTTCTTCCCGACTAGTGTCATTTCCCTTGCCAAAGGGCATTTCTGCGCACCTTGTTCACATGTTGATAATGGTTCATCCCAGTTCACTACCAGTATGTAGCACTATCTATAGACTTGACAGAGTAGCATGCCAATTTGGATTTGACCGGTGTGCCCCGGGGCCAGCACCTCCTTTATTGTCTTTTTCAGAATGCTACGGGCGCTTTACTCACTGACTTGTACACATCATGCTTCTTGTATCTGGCTCTTCGACACTGCCAGGTTTGAGTCGGGTAGGGGGTTTCACCTCTTCTTTCAGGAGATATTGGTAGAAGAACATTGATGCATTTATTAAGTTTGTGCAGAGTAAACCGACTATATGTCTACCTCTGCTGATTTATAAGAAAGACTGCTTTCTTCGGCTGCCTGAGAGTCGAAAATATGATCATATGTATGAGAGCTTCTTTGCTTCATTCGCTCTAACTGACTCTCCAGCTCGGACATCTACTTCTAGCTTGGCGATTGTTATCGTAGAGCCAGTCCCTCTGAGTAAGATTTCTGGTGCTCGGATGACCCGCCTTGAGAAGATGGCTCACAAGCGAGTTTCTGATGCCAGTCCTTCTACTCCTCACCTTTCTAAAAGGCTCCACTAGGTTCCAGATAGACATCTTAGTTCTTCAGCTGATTTGTAATTATTTTCCTTCTTTCGGCTATACCTTCTAAAATGAACACTCTTTACTTCCCTGTTGTACAAGACCCTACTCCGTCTTTTGATCCTGCAGCTCCTGACGTTCTCGGTACTGCAGTTGCTAATGTTTTTGGTATTGTGGATATTGGCCATTTTGCCTTTACTGGGCCGGATTCAAACCTGGATGACACTCTTCCTTTGTCTGCATGACTTATGAAGATACGCACCCCTCCCATAACAATTATAGATAATGATGAGGCTGAGTCTTCCGATCACTTTTGTGACCTTATCCTGCGTGTGTGTCGTCACCAGCCTATTATGATTGAGGATGCCTCCCCATCTATCAGATATTCCCCTACTCGCTCAGTTATAGGGGAGGAGCGTCATCTTGGCGACGAGGTTATCGGGGCTCACTGTTCTGATGTTGAGATTATTGAGAACCATGACTCTGGTGTTGAGATTGTTGAAGGGACTAGTGTCGCAGGGATTGATGTCGTGGGACATGCTTTTGGAGGCAGTGTAGAGATGAGGTGTGCTTCCGAGAGACATGCTTATGGAGGTCGTACAGAAATGAGGTGTGCTTCTGGTGGTGCCGAGGGACACACTTCCAAAGGCAGTGTAGAAATGAGGTGCCCCTCTAGGAGTAGTGTAAAGGTGGATGTGCTAGAAGTCTCTAAGACTCGCTCTGACACTTATGGTGATTCTCATCCTCCGACCTTCCTTCCTTTCTCGGGGATGACTGCTACTGTTCTGGCTTCATTAGACGTTGAAATCGATCAGGTGCCCCCCGTACGGCCAAGTGACTTTGTTAATGCTAGAAGCCCTCCAGTTGTCCCAGCTTTGCATAATGATTCTCTCTCAAGTAATTTTATTTTCTAAAATTTGTCATGTACTTCTATCTGTGAGAACTTTTTGCTCAAATGGCTTTACTGCTCCCTATCCCTAATAGGACTTGCTTCTCTTTTCTTCAGTGTTAGCAACTATCGGGGTCTTACCTTCACCTACCTCGGACTCTGAGCCGACTCTCATTGTGACTCCTCATGGCTCTCCTTCTAGAGGGGACACACTTGACTTTGAGACGATTGCTAAAGGTTCTTCATCGCAAGTGCCTTAAAATGTTTTGGATCTAAATCTCAGTGATTTCTACTTTAATAGTGATGTTTTTGGCCTTTTCCCTCATCGGCCCGTATTCTCAAGTTCGGGACTTCTTCCGGAAGTTACCCGTCCGAGTGGTTCATCTAACCCGATAGAAATTGGAGAGATTCCTGAGACTAATACCTTTCCGGCCCCAATTCCTCCTCCGACTTCTGGCAAAGTACCATTTCTCCATTATTGGGTAGCTCTTGAGTTTGCGTCGGTTCTACAACTTGTGCATTCGAGTTACCTTGAGACCTTTTCTTCCTTTGCTTGCCAATGTCTGCTCATTCAAACTGCTCTTCTCGAGTCTTTTGCCACTATCCTATATAGCTTGGATAGGCAATGGCTGTGTGATCTTAACGAGAAAGTAGTCGAGACAGCATATCAGGGGATCTCTGACATGGAACATCATCAAATGGATCTAGATATAGCCTCAAACACCAGTCGACGGGTAGACAAGTAGAAGTTTTGTTTGTGTGACCTGGATATAGCCTCGAACACTAGTCGACAAGTAGAAGTTTGTATGTGCTCGCCTCTTATCAGACCTCTATAAATAAGACAAAGACAACTCTTCGTGAACTTGAGTCGGGCTATGCTTAGGCCTTGAAGGTTTTAGAGGCAGACTCTATAGCTTGCCGTCAAGATGTATATGTAATGGGCAGCTTCTTCGAGAGTGTTTTTAGAAGAGATTGAGAATTTTTTTTTCCTTTTTTATTACTTCTTGCCCATTTTGATAAAAATGTTTTATCTAGGACAATGCAATGAAATGACAAAATCTTTGTTTGTGGAGATTTTCTCACTATTTTCTCATTTTGTTTTGATAAAACATTTATATCGAATGATACAATGGAAAGAATAATCACATGCACATGTTCATAAAAGCTAAAATATTCTCATTACTTCTTCAACCTTCTTGACAAAAGTATAAAAATTTCATCACAAGTAATGGAAGAAACATATACGTCATAAAAGAAATCAACTTTTTCATAACATAGTGGAAATACAACTTTGAGATAAAGCAAGAAAATGAAAATAAGATTCAACATAGATGAGTCTATCTATGGGTAGTAACGCTTGATAAACTTTGCATTGAGCGAGCTTGTTTGGAAGCCATCTTCAACTCTTACGAGCCTATAGTACCCGCTTAAACTTGTTTGAATGACCCTGTAGGGCCCTTCCCATTTTGCCGAAAACTTGGGCAGGGGTTGTCCTCGCATGATTAGGTCTATGATCTTCCATACTAGATCGCCTTCTTCGAATTTTCTTGGCACCACGGTCTAATTATAGGCTCGGGCGATGGACTCATGATACCTTTCCATGACTTTTGCGGCCCTGTCTTTTTTTTCCTCTAATGGCTCCAGTCTAGTAGTTCGAGGCTCAAGTACCATTCTCAAGGGGAGAGCCATTCGGGCAAATGGTGTCTCCAACTCTATAGGTAACACTGCCTCGAACCCATACACAAGCGAGTAAGAAGTTACTTGAGTTAGCTTTCTCTTTGAGGTGCAATATGCCCATAGGGCTACTATCAACTGTTCTGACCAAGTCCCACTGAATTCATCCATCATCTTACTTAGAATTCTTATCGAGGTCTTATTTGTGGCCTCTGCTTGTCCGTTTCCTTTTGGGTAATAGGGTATGGATTTGTAATGCCTCATTTGGTAAGACTCTAGAAGGCTCTTCACATGTTTGTTTATGAACGGTGTGCCATTGTCTGAGAGGATGGTGTTTAGTACTCCGAACCTGCAGATGATATTTTCCTTGATAAAGTTTGCAACTGCTGGCCCGGTAGCATTCTTCAAAGGGATTGCCTCCACCCATTTTGTGCTCAACTCCGTAGCTACAAGGATCCATTTATATCCCTTGGATGGTGAAGAGATAGGCCCTATAAGGTCAAAAGCCCAAGTATGAAATGGCTACGGTGTTCGGATACCGTGCAAATCTACGGCCAGCGCATGGATCAAGTTTTCGTGTTTCTGACAAGTCTGACACCTTTTCATGTAATGGGAGGCATCTAACTCCATGGTTGGCCAATAATACCGGAGGTGTATCAGTTGTTCGAACAGCCGAGCCTCTTCTTGATGTTCAATTTCGTGGGCTCTTCCGAGGACCAGATCTGACTCCTCCCTAGAAAGACATCTTAGAGGAGTGCCCTCGATGCTTCTTCTGTAAAGCTTGTTCTTATCAAGAAAATACCTCCTCGCTCTCCTCTTGAGATGTGTAATGTCCCTTAGGTTCTCAGGTAATGTCCCTTCCTTGAGATAGTCAATGTAGACTTGTCTCCAGTTGGGGGTATCAATTTCGAAGCAACTCTCATCCTCCCGGATATATGAATGACATTTGGGACATTCTTTCTATAGTTGGTTCGAGGCCTTCTCCATCTCGTTTCATTAATAGCCTTGCTGTTGGATCCTTCTGTATAGACTAATATCCCCATCCCCGCAGGACTTTTCATGAATCTGTTGTAATCAGAAGCTTGCTTCTTGTTAGCCAACACACCGGGCTAGGAATCTGGTATTTCCTCAAAAGTAAAGTTCACCTTAGATGATTAGGAATTGAGCAAGCTTGGCCATAGTCAATTTTTTGACTTTGCTTCTGAGTTGTTCAAGGACTTCTTCTCTCTAGTCCTTTAAAAGGTCTTTGTTCTCGGGTATTACTGAAGGCTCTGTTCTCTTCTTGATAACAATGGTCGCCTCCTCCTCTAGAATGTCAACTTTTGCCCTTCACGTTGCGAGGGCATCTGAAAACTTGTTGTCGAAGCAAGGCACATGCTCTATTTCGACCTTCTGAAATTTGTTGAGAAACCTTTGGACCGTCGTGCGGTATGTTGCCAAGGTAGGCTCTTTTAAGACGAATGGTCCTAAAACTTGCTTCACTATCAGCTTCGAGTCCTCCCGAATCCAAATCTTCTTGATACTATGCTTCTCAGTCGCTATCAAGCCTAAAATAAGAGCCTCATACTCGACTTCATTATTCGAACAATAGAAGTCCAATTTATAAGACAAATACAACGTTTTCCCACTTTTGCTTGTAAGGACTATCCCGGTTCCACCTTTCCCTCCGACTACTGCTCCGTTAAAGCTAAATGTCCAAAAGCTTTCCTCAGAGACCATAACTGCATGCTCCTCTCCTCTTAATTGTTCATTCACTGGTTCATAGTCACCATTTGGAAATTGGGCAAAGAGATCGGCTAAGGCTTGGCTTTTGATTGCCTTGGAAACTACACATGTGATCTCAAATTCAGCCAGTGCTAACAACCATCTTGCCACCTTCCAGGTTAGAGCAAGCTTGCTGAGGAGGTATCGAATTGGATCACTTCTGGTAACAATCTGAATCTCATGTGCTAAGAAATAATGCCTGAGCTTTTGGGCGATAAATACCAAGGCTAAACAATGTCTCTCGACTGAAGTATATCAAACTTCTCTTCCTCGAATCTTCCAGCTGATATAATACACTGGGCATTCTACTCCATCTACATCTTGGACCAATAATGCCCCTATTGACTTGGGGGTTGAAGTTAGGTACAACATTAAAGGCACACTGAGTTACGGGGCTATCATGGTCTGAGGCAAGGTCAAAGTCGCCTTGATTCTCTCGAAGGCCTTTTGGTGTTCTTGGTTCCACTCGAACTTGGTGTCTCCCTTTAACAAAGAGCTGAAGGGGGCAGAGATCTCTGCAAGTGCTGGAATAAACCTCTAAATATAAGACACCTTCCCAAGGAACTTTTTTAACTCCTTCTGAGAATGCGGGGGAGGCATTGTTCTGATAGATTTGACCTTGTCTTCATCTACCTCGATACCTTGTCTATGTACAAGAAACCCAAGAAACTTCCTGGTCGTCACTCCAAAAGCACATTTGAGAGGATTTATCCACATTTTGAATTTTTGGCACCTCTTGAATACTTTCTTAAGGTCTCGGAGATGGTCATCTTCTTTTTTAGACTTTACCACCAAATCATCAACACAATCTTCCACCTCATGATGGATCATGTCATGAAAGATTGCAGTCATAGCCCTTTGGTAGTTGCTCCGGCATTCTTGAGTCTGAAAGGCATGACTGTATAGAAGAAATTTATAAGAGGTGTTCTAAAAGTAGTCTTTTCTGCGTCCTCCTCGGGCATTTTAATCTGATTGTATCCGCTAATTCCATCCATGAATGAGAACATTTGGTGTCTTGAGGTGCAGTCCATGAGAGCGTCGATGTGAGGTAGAGGAAATTCATCATTCAGGCAAGATTTGTTTAGATCTCGAAAATCTACACATACTCTAATTTGACCATTCTTCTTCTTTACTGGCACGATGTTTGCCAACCACGTGGGGTATTGCATTGGCCAGATAAAACCTATCTGTTGAAGTTTTTCAATCTTTTCCTTAATTTTCTCTTCGAGATCTAGATGATATTTTTGAGCAGCTTGCTTGATCAGTTTGGAGTTTGGGAACATATCAAGATAATGAGAGACTAGGTCAAGATCTAGTCCGGGCATTTCCTTATATGACCAAGCAAACACATCCGAGTACTGGATTATCAACTTTAACAACTGCTCCCGCTTTTCTAGGCTAAGGTTCGAACTTATGAATATCAGCCTTGGAGCATCTTGCCCATCACTCAGATCTACTTCAATAAGTTGTTCGAGTTGAGGCTGAGGCCTGTCTTGGATGCATTCTGGAGCCACTTCAGCCCTTATTACTATGTCATCATCAAGAGGCTCCTCTTTTGCCCGGAGTCGATTGCTAAAGAAACCAACTCCCCGCGCCTTCACAAATAGTATACCATCTTGCCTTCTTCTCGGACTTTTATCACCTTCCGAGGAATAGACGGGCTTTTTGGTCGAGGCGTCTTTCGCTTACTTGATTCTACCTTTGGCTCCTTATTGTAGACACCCCATTTTTGACCGTCCTCAAGACCTGGACGTCACCACTTGAACACTCGGTGATTATCCATGTTCGTGTTCGTTTGGAGTTCCCGGAGTTCTCGACTACGCGCCTTGCCTCAGGACCTCCGAACTTGACCGTTTTGTGTCTGGTTTTGCACCAAACACTTGTGCTTTGCCTTGGAGGGGCAGAGAATGCCTTGTGAGGTATCCCCACACACCACTGGCAGTGGCTAGAGGCCACCGGCTGGTTGGTGTTGCCATCGGCACTATATTGTGCCGGTCGGCACTCTTTTTTGGCAAAATGACCATTTTGCCCTGCCGACTACTGTGCAGTTGCTTTTTCAGATATTTTTAAGCAGCTGTCTACCACTTTCTTCCCCTCCATACACGTGTATGGAGGGATGAGCCTCTTGTTTGCTTGGTTGCTAAGCTTACAAGATTGCCTCCTCTATAAGAGGAGGCCTTGTCTTCTTGGCTGAGAGGTTAGCCATTTGAGAGATTAAAAACCAGAGCTCACATATCTCTCTCTCTATATTTTCCATCTCTCTCATCCTTGTGTGTGTGTTCTAAGCCTAAAAGGTGTGTTTTACCATACTTTTGCACCATTACACACACCATTACACCTTAGCTCGAGATTGAGAGACTTAGGGGGTTGTTTGTTGAAGTTTTGGACTGACTTTGATCACTAGAGAGTGGTTGGACCACCTGTTCTTCAAGGGATCTTCAAGGGTAAACTCTTTACTTTAGTTTCCCCATTCTTGCAACTAGTTTCTACCCCTCTTGCTTTGTGATTTAAGCTTTGTGAATAACATAAAAAAAATCTTGTTTTTACTTGCTTAAGAACATTCATTAAGGCCACCTTTTGATTTGAGTAAGAATTCACCCTCTTAGGCCTTGTTTTGGCCCTTTTAGTGCCTTTTCTTTGAGCATTGTTTAACTTGGTTTTTTGGCCTTCTCACCACTGAAAACCAGTGGGTTTTCAGTGGTGAGGGAGATGGTTTCAAGTCTCATATAGGGGAGAGACACCCCTCCCCCCTTTGTCCCTTGTTTGCCTTTGTATCTTGGCCTAAAGAATAGCATGTGTGCATGGTTGACTTTGGCTTCATTTCAGAGCATATTTGTGGTTAATATGACATGTTATGCCTCTGTTTTAGGTTGGATTTATGGCCCTTAACACGCCTCTCATACTTGCTTTGTAATACTTTACTTTGCTTAAAAGTATGCCATGCATCTAGGCCATGTTCTTTGTATGTTTTAGCATAATTCCATGAGGATATTAGCATCATATTGCTATGTGTAAGGGCTGTTAGCCACTGTTTTTGCCATGTTTGGCATGTTTGGTGTTGTTATCTTGTTTGTTGGCTTGCAAGCCTTGGGTGTGTGAGTCCCTAGCATGGTTAGCCTACCTCGATCTTATGATTTGGCATCATTTTAGATCACATTTCAGTCCCTATTCCATGTCTATATGTCCCCATTTATCACCTCTTCCATGTCTTGAAAGTGTTGGTCTCTTATGCTTTAAAGAGGGCATTGTGTATGCTTGCATGATTAATGCATTTTGGGGCTGGCATATCAAGGTTTGTGGGTGTATTTTTGTATGATGCAACTCTGTTTTTGCTTAAATAATTCATGCCATGATTGGTCTTAGTAGTGGTGGAAGGGTGCTCTCTTTTGTGGCTCAATCTTAGGCCATTTGACTTGCATGTTTGCATGAGTATTGGTCATCATTTTCGGCATGTTTTGCTACTGTTTTGGGTTGGTTTGAGGGCTGCCCCTTTGTGGTTTAGTCCATCATCACATGCTTGCCTCATGTCTAATGCTTAATTGGTTCATTAAGTGTTGTAGTAGGTTGGTCCCATTGCTTGGATTGTTCCTATAACTTGCATTACATTTGCATCTTGCATGCATGAGCTTCATACCTTTGTCATGATAGGTTGCGTTGCATTAGATATGCCTTGCATCTTAGACTTATGTTGCATCATTTGAGCCATGTTATATGACATGCATTTCATTACTTGGTTTGGGGTGTCAAACCAAGTATGGGAAATGAGGGGTGTTTGTACCTTAAGTGACAAAACACACCTTAATTCCCATGTCACCAAGGCCCTTGACCGACACATGATAAGGTCTTGGTTTCATTTGTGTGTTTGCATGCATTTTTCACATAAAAATGCAAACTTAGTTCTTAGGTCATCATGCACCAAGATGCATAATTGATGGCCTAAGAACCAAGAGTCATGTGTCCTTGAGTCCCCAAACATGATAGGAGGCAGTGGCTGTGCATACATATGCCTAAAAACCCATGCCATATATTCTTTGATGCCATATCACAACCGCCTCGCAGAATTTTCTGCCGACCGGCAGTATAATGTGCCGACCGGCACTATATTCTCAGCCGATAGAATCCAGAGCAGTCGATGGTCAACTTTAGTAGCTGGTGGTCATTTCCTCTAGCCGGTGTTATACTGCAGTTCATTTGGAAGATGTCTTGGGACTTTGGCAATTTTCCGTAAAAGGAAAGGAGAGGCAAAGAAGGCGCGGTGTGGGTTTTCCGCAAGTCGGATTCGAGCATACATCATTCACAAGATCCCGAGGCAGGGCTGAGGCCCCTCTCTTTTCTGTTATATACTGAATTTTATTTGATAAGTAGAAATTTCTGTAATAATTTATTTATTCTGTATTTGGACTGTATTATTTGGGACTGTATATTCTTTTGATCCCTCCGTGTGAGGGCATATTTGTAATAAGTGTGGGTGAGTGTGTGTATGTTTTCCAACCCCCATTTCTTTCTTCCCTTTTATTTACCTGATTATGATGGTAGATTAGGGCATATTTAAAATTAGCATACCTTATGCAATGCATGCGTGCATCCATGCATTTGTTGACATGCATCGGGCTCGGTACATCATACAAACTGCATTGTATTTCAAATCTAACTTGAATACGTGTTACTCGTGCATTTCACATGCCATGTTTAAGATAGCCGAGCCTGTCTAATTGCACTCTGTATGCGTTGCATTAGTCATCTTAACATGAACTAGGGCATGCATGTTTGCTAACTAGTTCATTGTTTTGGCACGGAGTACTAGGTGAGTTTTTATGCTTTAGCATCCCACATGCGTGTGAATGTTAACATGACAGTAGGTTTACCATGCGGCTAGTTGCTTATGTGATAAACTGTTTGAATGCCTGTGGGTGGAGGTTGGATTGTTTGAGTTGAAACAAACTCATTGAAATCCGTATTTTAGCCTACTTGCGAGTAGCAAATTCCAAAACATTTTCAAAACAAACGGATATGCAATGTTTGTTTCCAAATTAGGCAATCTAGTCTATACTTGTTTGTCGCAAGATAACATAGTAATTCTAGGTTAGTAATTGGAATAAGAGCATGTAATGTTTTCAAAAACGGATACCACGGTTAGTAGAGGCCGGTCTCGACCGGCGAAAGTGCTCATAATGACCTTCCCGATCGTACCCAAGCTCGAGCCAAGACAACTTTGGTGATGACGGACACGTGGCCTTCGGCACCGAGTCAGGGTTTCCTAAATTTCCCATTTTAAAAAAATATTTAGGTGGCGACTCTGTATCTGGCAAAGCAGTCCATGTTTGGCACTTCTTTTCAAAAATCTGTTTCTCAAAACGATTTGCCAGAGTTGGACTCTTTGGTTCAGATTACGAACCGCAACAAACAAAAAAAGGGAGTCCGAGCTGTAACCCGTGAGTTCTCTCGCGGACCTGTTACACTTATCATCTTTGATATCCCCCTGACGAGGAATTTTGACCCCCCGAGGCTTAGAGGTGGTGGGACTTTCTTCGATAGACAATTTGGTGAAGTAGATAGCATCAAAATAATGAGCTTCATGAGTCTCGAAAGGCCTTTCTGCAGCCTAAATTATCACCATCTTCTTTCCCCATTTAGCCTTAACACACTGATGATAACTCGACGGTACAGCCCCATATCTATGCATCCAGGTCCTCTCTAGAATGATGTGATAGTTTGCCTCGGAGTCGATAATATGGAACCTGGTAGGCGAACGAATCTCTCCAACTGCTAAATCAACTGTTACGCATCCTATAATAACTCTCCTTTTCTCTACTGAAGCCAGTGATGACAATTGGCTACTTCACAATGCGCTCTTCAAAGATTCTGACTTCTCTAGAGTAGCGCGAGTCATAATGTTGATAGAGGCCCCACTGTCTAGAAAGGCCCTTTTGAACTCAACACCATTAATATAAGCAGTTACATAAAGCGGACGGTTGTGAGAAAAGTGATACTTTTGGTTAGTCTTGGAGAAAATAATAGCACTAGATTGCTCTTTTACCTTCCTCGGGATGGATCCCTCAGTTGAAATACATTCTTTATGGTGTGCCTCGGCTATATTAATGATAGCCTTGGTGATTTCTGTTCTTGCCTCCCTGGAAAGTCCAAGTTGATCAAAGAATTACTTGAACTTTACACAGTCTTGCAGGGTTTTGGTGTAGTGATCCGGATCTTTCTCCACTCTTGGAGGCTTGTAGTTAACTATCTCTTCGATCTCTTCAAAATAAAATGCCACATAAACATGGTGTCCTCCTCTTTCGTAGTATTCTTCTCCTCCTTCTGGATCGAAGAGACCTTCAACATGAGCCATAAAGGCTCTGCCCTCTAAATCGAGCACACTTCCATAATAAACTTCTTCACCCTCGGGCTCGAAGGTGTCGTCTAGATAACAATCATCGTCATCGAGATTGGCAATAGCCTCAATCATCGAGCCTTCATATGCTATCATATTAACATTCTTTTCATTGTCTCGGTGCTGAGGATATGGTTGTTCTCGGATGTCTTGAGTTCCCTGCTTTTTGAACCTCAATTCATCTGCCTTGACTTTATCTCTGAAAATTTTCCTGAGAGTCCAACACTTCTCTGTCGGATGTTTCAATGTAGGATGATAGACGCAAAACTCGGGGCTCTCGCAGTCCTTCTTTGATAGGACTTCCTCAACATAAGGCAATTATAGCTCTCCTTTAGCCACCCATTCCTTAACTAGAGCTTTTATCTCTTCAATTCCACATGGATAAGAAACATTGCCCTTTTCACAACTATATTGTTTCCTCTTCTAGCCTATATGACCCCCTCCTTATGACTTCCGAGTTTCGGGAGCGGAGGCAGCAGCAACAATAGGTCCGCGAGACAATTTGAAACTTGTTTTGTAACTAGCTTTAAATCTGAACTCCTGAGCCTTAGGAGTGCTAATGTTCCGAGCTGCTTCTATTAGTGCCGAGAAGCTGCTTCTATTTGAACCAGATAACTCTCCTCTACAATTTCATGGCAATCCACAGCCTTGCCCTGAAACCTTTTGATGTAGTCAAGGATGTCCTCACTTTCTCGTTGCTTTTTCTTACACAATGTAAGTGTGGCCACCTTCTCAGCCACTTGAAAGAACTTGGCATGGAATTTGTTTATTATCTCCTCCCAACTTCAGATAGAGTTTGGGGCCAAGTTAACATACCAACTATATGCTCAGTCAGTGAGGGATTTAGAGAATTCTCTCAACCGAAGGACGTGGTTTGAACCATGAATACCCAGAGTCTTGATGAATCACACAACATCTTCCCAAGCATTTCCTTGTTTGCCATCGAATTTGATAAAATTTGGCACCGTATACCTCTCAAGATATAGATAGCTCAGCTTCTTAGTAAGGTATGGTTGGTTGGCATCCAGGTCGGGCAAAGAGGGTAAAGTCCTCTTGCCCCATTCGAGATCGAACATAGCTTACACATCAACAAGAGTGAGAAATTATTGAGGGAGAAAATTTGATGGTGGCATTCCCTGAATTTGGTTTATGGACCCGAAGACTGAGCTAGGAGCGACTTGGTCATTCTGGTGTTGAGAATTTACCATTGGTGAAGACACGTGATGATACTGGCCATCGGCACCTATGCACAAGCCAGTTGGTGATGGGACGTTGAATTGAGGTCCATAAAGTCCACTACACATCACAGCTACACCGGGTAGGCCTTGCAAATTTGTTATCGGCACCAAAGGAGGCCCGTTCGGTACGTGAGTAACGTAAACTGGTTGTGGAACGAGATTAGGTATTGGCAGAGCTCCCTTTTGTGCAATCGTTCCCCTTACATTTGTTTGGACACCACCAATCATCGGAGCACCATTCATTACAACAGAACCTCCCCTAATCACCATTGGATCTTGGCTTGGCACACCATGGAGCCTGGGCATATGCAAACTGCTGCTACCGTCTACTGTGGTTTGAGCATGTGTTGCTGCTGTTATGTTGCCATGACCCACAGGCTAATTGTGGCCTACTTCTCCTTGGGTTTGATTTTGCATTCCGACGGGGATAACTTCACTGCCAGTTTGATTTCCATTTGGCGCCAGTGCAAAATTAGAACATAGTGTGAGTGAGATTCTGAAGAGTGGTAAGAATCTCTTGCTAAGTATTTTGAAGTCCTTGAATGGCTTTGAGCAAAAGTGGTTGATCTGGAGCCATGGTCCTATCATCACCACCATTAGAGGATCCTTGTTGGTGAACTTCATCTTCTCCCGCCATCCTTGCCAGAGTTGTGTGGGTTCCGGATCTTGTTGAGACCATTAACCAATCCGCCTCCCCAGCGGAGTCGCCAAATGTATAAGAGCGTTCAAGAATGTTGTTAGAAATTCAAAAATATTCGAAGATCTTTGAAGAAAACTCAAATTATATAGAAATAAGAGGCTTAGATTCTTCAATGGTCACAACTAGGAACACAATAGCAAAGAGATGATGGAGATAAGAGATTAGGTGAAAAAGAAGTCAAAGTAGTTAGAGAAAGAATAATGGCAAAGCTCTCCCATGGATCTCCCACTTTCACTCTCAAGGTAGATAATGGAGAAAGGAAATCAGTTATTTTTCAAGAGTTGTCTCTTCAAAATCCATCCCTTGTAAAGCTATGGATTGGTGCTATTTATAGACACCTCATGATATAAGATGGAGCCTATGTGCAAGGCATATGGGAAATATTCCTTCTAACTGCCTTGTCCGAGGAGATGACCTCTCCGAGGATGAGGAAAACCCCAAAAAGGAGATCAACCTCTCAGAGAAACCTTCTTCTTAGCCACTCCTAACCAATGATCCCCAATCATCCCAAGGGGTCAGGGGTGGTCCAAGAGGACGCCCTGCCGCAGATATTGCCGAGTCTTATGGACCCTCCGAGGTCGTGCCACTTCGACCCAGATATAGGTTAAATTAATCGATAAGTGAATTCATCTCCACCCCTCGTTCTCGGGATTCAGGCCCTTTGTTTGGGCTCTAACCTCACTTATAATTCTGGTGGATTGATCCCGGAATGCTCCAAGTCTGCAAATGTTCTGGGACTCACCAATGGAGCGACCTCTAGATTATGGTCGAATCTGTTCAAAGCCCAAGTGCCTCGGATCTCTAGGCTTGTTCAATACCCTTTCCAGTCCGAGCCCGAGTAAGTCTCTAAATTTTTGGATCCGAACCTTTTCAAGGCTTAGAGCGTTTTGGCCCGTTTGATGGCAATAAATCCGGGCCCACCAATCTCAGACTTTTTGATTGGGCCTAATTAATTTAGTGGGATCAAATTAACTCCTCTTATAGAAAGAACATATTTTTCTTTTTCATTTTTTTCCCTTCCATGAAAATAAAAAGAATCCTCACCAAAGTTTATGATAATTAGATGTTAACATCACTGGCCCGACTGAGAGGACAAAAAGATAGAAGGGAGATCATGCTGAAGGAAAAACAAGTGGGGTTGTTGAAGAAATTATAATTATATAATTAGAAGAAAAAAAAAATCCGTATAACACCGCCACAAAATTATGAAAGTTAAATATGTATAAGTTTATTAATAAAAATGAACTTAATCGAATTTGTATTCAATTTATACATTTTTATAAAATTTCTTATGTAAGTTCGTGAAAACTTATGTAATTTTGTGATTGAATTACATACGATGTACATTGCATATTGGAACATTACTCAATTATAATACGTCCTATAATTTTTATATAATTATATCAATTTCATTTAAATTTTAAATTACACAATATTTTATTCTAGAGATTTTTACTTTAAGGTCCTAATATTAAGATTTTATAAGATAAAGAATATGTAACATTTTTTATAATAGTTAGGGTCTCTTAACATTTTCAAAGAGAAATTTTAACTCTTCATTATTATTGAGAGAACTTAACTAATAAGAAAAAACATATTGGACTTCTTATATTACCAAAAGTTACATAGAGATATTTTACTAATTTTTCCTTTATTCTACTCGATTAGAAGACTATCAATTTTTAATAGACACTACAAGAAAAAGCACCTTAGGCGACTAAATTTTTAGTCGCCAAAAGTCTACTTTTTAATTTCCCCGACTAAATTTTTTAGTCGCCAGTTTTGTCGCGAAAACCTGGTCGAGGGAGGTATTGGCGACTAAAAAAGTTTTAATCGGCAAAAAACAGGTCTTTAGCAACCAAAGTTTTGGTCACCAATAGTCAATTACACTTTTTAAAATTATACATTTACCGACTAATTTTTAGTCGCCAATAGTCAATGAATCGCCGACCAAACCTTTTAGTCGCCAAAAGCAACACTTTTGGCGACCAATAATTTTAGTCGCCAAAAGTCGTTCCGTGAAAAAAAAAAAAAAATTCAAACTTTTTCTTCTGCTAAGATTCGAACCACCAACCTTCCACATTCTAAACCTTAAACAACACACTTTCTCCACTATGCCTCTACAACATCACGTGATTATATATGCAACATATATTATTTATATAGTATATTGACTCGTATTAATATAAAACTATATATATAAACATAATTATTTTTATTCAATATAATTTATGTAAAAAATAAATTATTTACTAAAAAAAAAAGGAGACCACTTTTGGCGACTAAATCTGTTTTTTAATCGCCAATTCTATACTTTTGGCTACTAATTATTTTTTAGTCGCTAAAAAAATTAATTCCCACCTAAAAATAACCACTTTTGGCGACTAAACTTATTTTTAGTTGCCAAAAACCTCCACTTTTGGCAACTAAACTGAATTTTAGTCGCCAATTGTAGACTTTTAGCTACTAAATTTTTTTTAGTAGCCAAAAAGCTTCACTTTTGGCTACAAAATTTATTTTTGTCGGTAAAACACGTATAATCGGCAACGAAACTATTTTTTAGTCGCTAAATCCTATGCTTTTGGCTACTAAATTTTTTTTGTCACCAAAAACCTTCACTTTGACTACTAAAATTTGTTTAGTCGCTAAAACCCATATAATCGGCGACCAAACTGATTTTTAGTCGCCAATACGTATACATTTGGCTACTAAATTGCTTTAGTCGCCAAAAGTCTTCACTTTTGGCTACTAATTCCATTTTAGTCGCCGAAAATGCTACTTTCAGGGACGAAATTTTTTTTTTTAGTCGCCATTTCTGCTTTTTCTTGTAGTGAGAACAACTATTTTATTTTATAAAATTCCAATGTTGCCATTATACTAATTATATTGAACAAATTTGAAATTAAAAAAAAAAACAATTAAAGGATGAGATAGAAATAATTTGTTGGGAAAATTGAAATTAGAGGGACAGTGGAAAAATTATTGTACTATAGATAAAAAAAAATTATGGCGCCAACTTTGACACACAAGAAAGAATTGCACCAGATACAAGACGAACTTATACCAAGCACACAGGAATATATTTGCATCACCATGAATTGCAAATATTCTATTATTATTCCATTGATTTGCAATTTCTACTAATTTGTTTACCCCACACCTGTTTTTGAGAGATTTTTTATTAATTGATTTTGATACAAAGTGCACTTTTGAAAAATAAAGGGTAAAATAATAATTGAATTATCAACTTAATACCATTAATATATCGATTATTGGAAGGGATGTGAGTGTAATATTGCTAAAATTCTGGGGTGACTGTCCTTTATCCAGATCTTAGTATAATTTACCTAATTAAAATTGAGAAAATTGATAATAATAAAAAAAAAAAAAAAAAAATCCACTCTAATAACTGTTTATGGCATTAGGTTCAGTGATTTTTTTTTTTTTTTTTTTTTTTTGGTTAGTGACAAGTCCACACTTTGTGAAATAATTTAGTGAGAAGTCATGGAGAACATTTTATTTTCAATTTTATCCCTTGACTTTTTTTTTATCTATTTGACTTTTTGTTGATTATCTGTTCAAATTTAGATCTATTTGTTCAAATTTTTTGTTTATCTGTTCAAGTTTTTTTTTTTTTTTTTTGCCTATTTGATTAATTTTTTTCTGTGTAAATTTTTTATCTATTCAATTTTTCTATGTTAATTTTCTATCTATCCAAATTTTATCTGTGCAAATTTTTTATTTGTTCAAATTTTACTTGTCCAAATTTTTTATATATATAAACAATTCTAAAAACCAAAATGGGTAAAATTTAGTGAAATGAAAAAGTCACAAATTAAATAGTATTGGCACTTTTGAGAGAGAGAGAGATTGACCTGAACAGAAAGCAAAGATACAAATATTACATACATGATTATTGTCTTAACTACGAAGGAATAGTTGGCATCACTTGCTTTTAGTATCTCCCCCATATTCTTCGAACACCTGCCAGATGCTCAAATCTGCCAGTAACCCATCTCACAAATTGAAAAATGGAAAGACATAAAGGGCATTTCTTTTTTAATTCCTTCTTTTTTACCGACAAATTTTTTTTTTTTTTTTTGGAATAAATTTCTTTTTTTTTTTTTTTTTTTTGCCAACAATCGAGTGCACTATAATAATCAGTGTCTGTTTAACAAACACCAAAGTTGAAATTCTTTTAATTATTTCTTCTAATATAACACTAAAAGAGGGTAATATTAACGACCAAGATCTCTATTTACACAGCAATAAACCAAGCTGGAGCTTCTTGATCCATATAGCATTGCTACAGATTACTCATACAAAGGCTTCCTGTCAATTTCAAAGGTAGACAATATACAATATCCAATCTATAAACATGGTTTTCAAGAACAATTCACTAATCAGGTACGTAGACATGCTTGTGTATGTGTGTGTATGTGTGTGTGTGTGTGTGTGTGATTGATAAAAGTATGCTATTTTCTGAATCTGAACTACATTGCTTGAACTATAAGCAATTACAGTAGATTGAATTTCAATCTGAAACAAAAGACTTTTTGTCATTTTATGCCTATTTTAGCCCAAGATTAGTATGCCAAACAAAGGCTTTGCATTTGTATCAAATCAAATCGCGCATGTCTCGCCCTAAGGACATTCACCGGAACCGGGACTAAAACTATCTCCGACGACCTTGTCGGGCAGCGCCACTAGTGGTCAGCTATCAACCGCCTTCTTCGTCGTCATGGATGACGGTGGTTCAAGATTCATACTTCGGATCCTTCCAAATGCTCGACGAAATGCCTGCCCCATTTCTCCTATATGTCTCTCTCTATAGCATTTGTTTCCATTCTCTCTCTATATATATATGTTTGTATGTATTTGTTTCTCTCTATATATATATATATATGTTCGTAATTTCTACTGTAATTACTTGGTCTAGGTCTATAATCATTACTTTCAAAGGTTAAAATCAAATGATAAGTTGGTTTTGAGAACAAAGCATACTGACCTAGGGTTTACAACAGATCGCTACTTTCAAAGATGAAAAACCAGAGCATAACCTTATCAAATGCCTAGAAAATTTTCAAGAATCTATTACATATATATATATATATATATGAAATTAAAAGCATCAAATTAGGTTTTCAAAGAGTATTGACCAATATCTTCGAAGGCAAAGACGATGATTCTCTCTTCCTCGGGACAGGCGAAGAAAGTAATGGCGTCTTGATCACGAATAGTAGAGAGTACGGTGCTGAGAATAGACAAATTGAGGCGTGAAGTACAACTATGTTCGTAGAAGTGAAAGGTATTAAAACTCGAAGAATTGACTCCAAACTCGAAATTTCGCGTCTAGATCTGGATCGGCAGCTCCACATCGATCACAAATCTAGTTGATGTTAGAGGTACTATGATCTATGTTGAATATAGCGATCCCGGGTTTTACCCCCTTATGTATAGTGTTCCGGACTTAGATTCCGTACTATTGGTTGTGGTCAAATCTTGTTGGCATCCTTTAATTTCTTGTATTTGAGTTATAGGATGTTTTGGGCAAGTTTGTTACAGGTTGTGAGTGATTGGGAGCAAATGGTTGCTGCCCAGAATTTTGGTCCTTCGCTCGAGCGAGCCTTTTGTCGCTCGAGCGAGATCTTTGTTTTGGATCCTTCGCTCAAGCCAAGGTTTGTTCGCTCGAGCGAGAGTTGAGTTTTGTTTCTAGTGGCTCGAGCGAGAAGTCCTTCGCTCGAGCTTGCGTCTGCGTCTGGTTCTGGACCTGAGAGTTGTATTTCTTGGCTCGAGCGTGCTTCTGGGTTGCAGACCTGAAGCTTCGTATTGTTGGCTCGAGCGAGACTTTCTTCGCTCAAGCGAGGGTTCTTTGTGTCTAGTCGCTCGAGCGACCAATCCTTCGCTCGAGCGAGCCTGTGTTATATCAGCAGGCAGCAGCGGGATTACACTTCACTTTTTCATCTCTTTTGTTTTGTAAAACCTAGATCCGAGCTCCCTCTCTCTCTACCCACCTTCTCTCTAGGTGTTCATCTCCTTCTTGTGTGTTTCTACCCTAAGTTCTTTGTAAGAAAGGTAAAGGGTGAGTTGGGCTTCCTTTTAATCTGAAAGTTAGTGGATTTGGAGCACTTTGGATTTTGGCCATCTTCTCCTTTGAGCTCTCCATTTCAAGGTAGGGATACCCTACTCCATCTTATAAGCTTTGTCTTTGATTTTGGTCATTTTGATTAGTTGGTGATGTTTGGTGATTTCGGGAAAAGTTAGGGTTTAATTTGTAATTTAACAAAAGGGGTTTTTTCATATATTAAACTCCATGTGTTTGTAAGATTCGAAAAATGGCATTATTAGTGTCAAATTGAGGAAGTTGAACCTTAGGGTTGATTTTTGATAAAGGGTGGAAATGCCCTAATTATGGAAATAAATTAATTAGTATAATTAATTTGAGAAAATATGAAATTGAGTTGACATCCATGAAATTGGAAAATTATGGGATTGAATGGTGTAGTTGGATAAATTTATCACTCACCGATGAAATTGTTGATATTGTATTAGCTTAATACATTTATTTTCTGTTTAGAAATAACTGCTTTGGGCTATCGGTAGAGGATAGTCTTGATTGTTGTAGACAATGTATGTTGATTAGGAAAAACTGAAACTAATCACTGTGAATATGTCATTGAATATGACGGTTGAATTAATACAGCAACTACGTGTATTGATTGATTATTGTGTATGACAAGTGTTTAATAAATTGTATATGCATATGGTTTGGGAGGAGATAGGGGATGTACTCCATGGTTTGAGGGAAGATAGGGGATGGACTCTCAAACCTGTTTGGGAGGAGACAGGGGATGGACTCCATGCATACAGCAATTATGTGTATCACTTGAAATGTTAATACAGCAAATGTGTGTATTAAATTGAGATATTGGAAGTGCTTGTGATATGAGTTGTAGACTCATTTGAATTGTGAATGAAGGAAATGTTTAATAAGGAATGTATTCCTATTAATTGTTTGGCCAGGTTCTGAGCCATGTTTATGAAATGATTTGGATAAGTAAAGGAAAGTGGAACGTAACATGGATATAAATGTCATGGAACTGTGCTGTGATATAATTGGTTTACAAGTGTTAACCATCTATCAAATACTATTGTTTTAGTCATTATTTATATTTGGTTTAGTATATCTCTACTGGGCTTTGGCTCACCCTATATGGGACATCATTTTCAGGTCCAGGTGATATGCCACCTCCAAGATCATAGCTTGGGAGGTTCTGGGAGTTGAAGACTCTTTTTGATTATTTTGTTATCTTTTGATGTATTACATGTAAACTCAAGCCGAGGGCTTAATATGTATTTGAGTTAGTACTCTCTTTTTGTAACCAAATGTTGGCTTGGAAAGTTGTAAGCCCACAGGGCATTTACTTTTGTTGTCAACATGTAATACTTTTGTAATTAATGCTCTAATGAATAGAAAGATGTTCATTTCTCTTATATCAATGCTTGTCGAGAATGTGGGGTTTTATGTTTTTTTTTTTTTTTTTTTTTGAGGGCGTTACATTGAAGGTCTTCTCATGGATGTCTCGGTGGTTGATGAACTTGGCAATCTGATTGGAAAAAAAGTAGGCGACAAGGTCGACGACAGCACGCAGTCGACGGTGGCGCGACGTTTGAGCACGATTGACATGTGCGTGCCGACGAAGCCAGCCATGCCAGTGATGGTAGTGGATGTCGGTAGTTTAAAAAGAGACTAGGATGGCAATGGGGTGGGTAGAGTGGGTTTTACCCTCTCCATCCCCCATCTCCAATCTCTAATTTTTATTTTTTGCCCATCCCGCATCCCCAATCCCCAATGGAGACCTATTTCTTACTACCACCCCCGCCCCTTAAGAGGATCGGTTTTCCCTATCCCTAACATCCCTACCCCATTTGCTTTGCTTTGGGTACATCTCCATAATATAAACAAATCAAAAGCAAAAAATAAGAATCGAAAAAAGTGAGTAAAAGAGACAAATTGATTAAGATTGTGTTTGGTTTATAGATTTGAGGATAGATTTAGATGGATTTTATACACAATTTTTTTTCAAATCTCTTCTCAAATTCATGAACCAAATACAATCTAAAAATAATAATTAAAAAAAAAAAAACCCAGTTAACAGGTATTAAAAATTTCCCTTCTTGTCTAGCAAATTCTCAGCAATCAAACATAAGAACCCAACTAAAGTACAAGTATCTAAGCTTTTCATTTGCTCACACAATAGAAAAAACAAAAGCAAACGTAAAGGAACAAACTACTGTAACTTTCTCTTCTTTTCTCGCAATTTCTAAGCAACCAAACAAAGCATAAATTAGGATTTCAACTCTCACCTTGCAAATGACTCAACCCTTACCACCATCACTTGCCTCCTTCAAATCAAAACCTTGTTTCGACTCTTGTTCTAGTACGATCACCTCCTCTTTGGTTTGTTCTTCGACTTTGTCTTTTGCCAAAGAAACCAAACAACTCCATGACTCCCCTGACGAGCCACTTGTGGTCAAGGTGGGAAAGGTCAATGCCGAGCCTCTAGGCGACCATGGTTCGGACCTTGAGGTCTGTCGCTTCTTCCAAGTCCGCATCTTTTAAGATTTCGATTACCGTTTCTTCAATTTTTTTGCTTGACCTTGATTGGAGATAAGGGGACAAGTAATTCACCAATGGAAGAAAAATTTGGAGAACTTTGCTCTAATAATAGCGGAGCGGGCGAGACAGGTCTCCATCGGGTTCGGGTTTAATTGTCATCCCTAAAAGAGACTCTTGGGTTTGGTTTGCAAAGAAGAGAGAGAAAGAGAGAGAGTGAAAGATAGTGTGTGTGTGTGTGTGTGTGTGTGTGTGTGTGTGACTGTGTCACGCCCCAAATTTTAGACAATTAAATATTAAATTAGGACTAAACCCCAATCAATATTCCATCATCGAAATCCTAGGGGTGAAACAAAAAAAAACTAAACCATCCATCATAATTTCATAACTAACCAATACCTCAACATTAAGGTGGCGACAACTAGTCAAAACAACTTAAATAATGTACGGTTACAAACCATGCCAGATTATCCCAATACTAAAGTCATAAAAAAAATAATAAATACATAAACTAATATCAACCCTAAGCTTAAGAAAACAAAAGAAATTCAAGAGACATGTCCAATAACTATAGTTATTCTACGTCACCCCCGTAGCCCCAATTGATCTTGCAAAAGAAGCTTGACTACGCTCAAACAGAACGCACCCGAGTTACCAAAAGACAAAACGGGTCAATATATAGGTATACTGGTATGAGTACAAAATTTAACACCCACGTGTCTACCAGACACAAACAAAAATACATTTAATTCTTATTACGGGACAAGACATTGCACTACTAACTTTTCCTCTTGTACCGGTATAGTTAACACCGGAGCTATAGTCAACCGTTGCTTTAACTCCTGGAAAGCTTTCTCACAATCATCTGTCCATACAAACTTTACATTCTTGCGGGTCAACTTGGTCATGGGTACTGCAATAGTGGAAAACTTCTCTATAGATCTCCTGTAATAACCAGCTAGACCTAAAAAACAACTCACCTCTATAGGGTTCGTGGGCTGCTTCCATTCTTTGACCGCAACAACTTTCTCAGGATCTACCGCTATCTCTTGATTGGATACAACATGACCCAAAAATTGAACTTCTTTCTCCCAAAAGTGACACTTACTGAATTTAGCGTATAACTGCTGCTCCCTCAAAGTCTGCAACATGACTTTCAAGTGTTCTCTGTGTTCTTCTTCATTCTTAGAATACACCAGGATATCATCTATGAAGATAATCACAAACTTATCTAGATACAGTTGAAAATTTATGTTCATCAAGTCCATAGAAAACTCATCATCACCGACTCTTCTCCGTCGCTAGAAATGTGAGTAAGCCATGGCATACCGGGAACATCAATTGGTAATGTGGCTTACAAATTAGCTCTACCACCTGATTTAGCAATGATTCACAATGTGTTCCATGTATCTTTATTGCGGAAGTGTGTGCAAGACCGTTTCCAAGTAGTATCACCAGAAGTGTTAAAGATTAGTGATGATCCAATATGTGTGGTGTGACCGGTTACTATTCTAGATTGGGATGTAAAGCAGTTGCAACGCAAAAAAGTGAATTTGGCAAAAGTGCAATGGAGCGAAGATGAGAACGATATTACCTGGGAGTTAGAAGAGAAAGTTCGGTGTATGCACCCGAAACTTTTTGTTTAGTACTCTTTCCTATCGAATCTCGAGACAAGATTCTTTTGAGATGTGTATATTGTAGCGACCCTGATTTTTTGTAAGCCTTTATTTATTTATTATTATTATTTTATTTTATTTTATTTTTGACTTTATTAATTGTGTGGTTACATGAAAATTTAATGTGGTATTAAATTAATTTAATGTGTTGTTTAGTTAATTTAATGTGATATTTAATTATTTAAATGTGATAGTTAATTATATATAATTAATTCGAATATTTATATTTATATATATATATATAAAGGGTGTTACATGTATTGATTTTACAAAGTATATTTATATATGTTGTAGTTATTTAATAAAATAATATATATATATATATATCATATTTATTTATGTTGTATTTATATTGTATATGTATTATATAACATAATAGCCATTAGTTATATGGTAAGTAATTTGGTTATAATCTAAAGAAAAGAAAGGAGAAAACAAAAGCAGAGGCAGCAGCCACGGGGAAGAGAGAGACACAGAGAGATTGATCACAAAATAGAGATACAGCGGAGAGAGAGGGGACCGACGGGAAAGAAAAAGGAAGAAGAAATATTAGGGTTTTTGTTTTGGTGGCTCCATTAGTTCTTCAAATAATTTTTTGATCTTCAAAAAAAAACTTGTGAGTACAAAACCCACTTTCCTTGATTTATATTTAATTCGTTGTTTTTATTTATTTATTTTTATTTATTTGATATTGAATTGATTTCATATTTGCATGTAGATGATTGATCGATTTTAATTATTTTGATTAGTTGTGTATGCAAGGCTTAGGATTTTTATATGGATTTATTTTATGGTTGTAATTACACTTATGGATAAATGAAATTAAAATAAATTAGGAACCCATAGATAAATTCCTTACACTCCACCATGACTCCATGGATTGTTGTTTTATTTGAGTGTTGGTGAGAAAGAGTGTATAAAAAAAATGAGAATTATGAGATTTATTTGAATGTCTTAGGCTTGGCATTGTTATATTTATTCTCATGAGTGAGATGTTGTGTATATATATATTATTGCCTCGTTCTCATGAGTAGACGAATGCTTTGATTTACGCACGTACGTATATGCTAACCATCCGGGGAGTATGGGTCAAACTCGGGACAATATCCCCGAGTTTGGCTTCAGAGCAGTGTTAAGTATACGGGAGGCACATGGGATATATGTGTAGGCCGGAAGTGGAGGCCGAAGTGGTGGAGTTAAGGTACAAAGAATTTAATTATGAGTTCATTAGTATAGTATGAATTGTATTGATTTGTACATCTTGAGACATAGTAAACGATCTCAATAAATTATAAAATTTGAGCAGAGGCATGTATACATGATTCTAGACAACTTTTGTGTTTTAACTTTTTATTAAAAAGATCGATTAGAACTTATAATCGGATGATCTTGATTATAGTAGTTTTGATTCATTTTGGCAATGCAAATTTTAGAAGCTGTTTTAACCCACGAAACGAGCTCATTTTTATTGGTTTCATGTAAATTGAAGTAAAACATTATTCTGCACACTTTTAGTGTTTTGAACTTTTCCAAAAAAAATCATCTTAGGATAGTTTCTATTCGTTTTCAGTTTCAAATTTTTCGGTTGAAATCCGTCTAGATTCTTCTATCAAGTTTTCTCTCAACCTATTCAATTTCTACTAAATTTGTTCGCATTTCTCTTTTAGGAAATTTGATTCTGTACAACTTTTGTTCTTTGAGTTTTGGTCAATTCGAATTATTTAAGTATGAAACGGTACATTTTTATACTTCTTTAGCAAGTTGCTTATGATTAAATTATACTAACTTTATTTTTTTATAGGATGGTGGGTCCTACTAATTTTTTTTGCAAGGCTGACTCACCATATTTTTTATTTCTATTTTATTTATTTTATACTCAATTTATATTTCATTGTGTACGGACAAGAAACTAAATGCCACTGTATCTTAAGAAACTACTCATTCGTCTCGGTGCGGATGGAACTACTTGTCTTGTCCCGTAACAAGAATTAAATGTATTTTTGTTTGTGTCTGGTGGACACGTGGGTGTTAAATTTTGTACTCATACCAGTATACCTATATACTGACCCATTTTGTCTTTCGGCAACTCGGGTTCGTTCTGTTTGAGCGCAGCCGAGCTTCCTTTGTATGATTAGTTGGGGCTACGGGGGTGACGTGAAATAACTATAGCTGTTGGATATGTCTCTTGGATTTCTTTTGTTTTCTTGAGCTTAGGGTTGATATTAATTTATGTATTTTTTATGACTTTAGTATTGGGATAATTTGGCATGGTTTGTAACCGTACATTATTTAAGTTGTTTTGACTAGTTGTTGCTACCTCAATGTTGAGGTATTGGTTAGTTATAAAATTATGGTGGATGGTTTGGTTGGCATTTAGTTTTTTTTTTTTTTTTTTTCACCCCTAAGATTTAGATGATGAAATATTGATTGGGGTTTAGTCCTAATTTAATATTTAATTGTCTAAATTTTGGGGTGTGACAGACTGTTAGGTTTGGGATCATGTCTATCATATATATATATATATAAAGGCATTTTGATAATTTTGCTTGAGTTTGTTATTTTGGACAAACAATTTCAGCGCCTGGATTATTTACTAAATAAAATTTGAATTTGAATTTATGGACCAAGTACCCATTAAAATTTAATCACTTAGTCTTGTTAACCTTAAAAAAAATGTGTACCATATACAAGTTATGTCATTTTTTAAGTTGATCATTACAAATGTCATAACTTAATCATATAAGAGTTATAACTAAAAAAAAGAGTTATGACCAAATACCATAAAGTATGAGAACTTTTGGATCATAACAAAATAATGTTGTTACCCAAAAGACAACCTAAGAGGGGGGTGAATTAGGTTTTTATAATTAAAATTAATAATACCCTAATAAAAATTATAACTAGCACAATAGATAAATATAATTAATGAAATAAAAATAATTAAAACAAGTGTCGTAACAATTATGTTAGTTAATGATTTTAGCACAGTAAAAATGTGAAATATAGTTATGGAAATTTAAAATAAAATAAAGAGATAAGGGAGAGAAAGGCAAACAAATTTATAGTGGTTCGGTTTCAACTCGGCCTACGTCCACTCCTCAAGTTTCACTTGAGATTTTCCACTATACTCTAACTTCACAAGGTGCTAGCAACCTTTTCACAGATGGAGCAATTCTCTACAGATATTATACTAACTTTCTAAGTCAAGAACACTGGGTGTACTGCACTCTTACAAAGTTAAAAAGAAAGTGTTTCTGCTTTCGCAGAAAACTACAAGAATTTTCTCTCAAAGATAGATATAAAAATAAAGCTCTGGTTTTTCTGTAAACCTCACACAAGAAAGATGGGCTTAAAGCTATAAGGCTCAGTGTATAATTTCTGAGAATAGATGTGAGTGATTATAGATCAAAAAATATTTTTAGGTTTTTGTAACTTGTTTACATTAGAGGCTTTGGTATATATAATGAAAATTATAACCGTTTATAGCCGTTGTAGTCATTTGAATTTATAGCCGTTTATAGCTGTTGTACTCCATCATTACTAATTTGAATATCTTCTACTCCATTATTACATATTTGAATATCTTCCACTTGAACCTTTTGAACTTTGTTGTCATTTGAACCTCTCTTTTTTGAAACGTTTGAACTCCTGATTTAATCAAATATTAAATACATTCTAACAATATTTAGGATAAAGGTTTACGTGAGAAATAATGAAACAAAATAAATTTTGATTTTATTAAAACATAAAATCATCAAAATTAATGTTACTTCTATTTTTCTCTTTCAAATAAATCATCAAAACAAATTTTGATTCTATTTTTTCTTCCAAATAAATTAAAACATAATTAAATAAATCATCGAAATAAATAAGTCTAATAATCTCCCCCTTTTTATGACTGCACACAATGATGTTTTGATTTGATTTGGGAGTAAGAAAAGCTCCCCTCAAGTCATGCTCCCTGAATTCATTTCTAAATACATAGGTTAGCACATGTGTAATAAATTAGATTTAATTAGAGACATGATATGAGACTAAGATATCAAACTATAAATACATAATCATCAGATTAGTTTTCAAATAATACCATAATTTGAAAATAATACCATAATACATAACATCATATAATTTCTCCCCCTGTGACATTATCAAAAGGAAATCATGGGTTAGAATATGGAGGAGGAGGAGGAGGAGGAAAATGATAGTGATAAATGGCATCAAAAAATAGATAATCAAAACATATATATACATATATATATATATATGAATCGCTCGCGCCTCTCTTTTTCTTTGAAAATCGTGTCGAACACACGGCCTCACTTTTGCGTCAGCCGACCGACAAAAGCAGCTCTCCTCGATTGCCGCTCGCCTCAGCCATCTCTCCCTCCTTGTCTTCTTCTTTTCAGCCTCTTCTCTTCAGCCTTCTTCTTAATCACACTCATCTGCTTCTTCTTCTTCACCTCACTCTCTTCTATCTCTTCTTCTATCTCTTCTATACCACTCTCTTCTATTCTTCTTCCTCATCGAGAGACCAAAAAAAACTGAACGGAGGAGGCCAAACCTCAGTCTGTTCTCTTCTATTTCTTTGCAACTCATTTCTTTTACACCTCTCACCTCTAAACTATGGCTTTCTCATCCCGTCCCCTCACTCTATTTCCAGACCTAAACGATCCCATAAGCTCTACTGGACCGAGTGCCTCTACTCCTACACTTCCTGTCATTCCTCTTCCTAACCTTCCTATGATGTCGATTGAGCAAATCATGGCAGCTCAATCTGACATAGAAGCCAATCATTTCACACTGACATCCTGTATGGAGACGGTGACGGCAGTCATAAAATTGGCTCATCAATTGCAGAACAGGATGAGTAAGCTCCATCAAGTCAACGCCCAACTCGCTCTGCTCCAGCGCATGTACAAGAATGCACAAGCAGAAATAGGCGCACTGAAGGCCGAAAATAAAGAGCTTAAATGGAAGACCACCTCCATGGCCCGATTTGGAGCAACGTCGTTTTTGGCCTTTGATAGTCAGCGGGGAGTCATCGCTCTCGACGAAAGCACGGGGGCAGGGGCGCCAAGGGTCGCCCAAAGTGATAAAAAGAAGAAGAAAACGATGGAAGAGGCGAGTAAGTAAGATCGGCGTATGGCCCGAAAAAAATAAAGTGTTCTGATCGACGTGTGGCTGTAAAAAAAATCGACGCGTGGCCGTAAAAAAAATCGGAGTAAGTAAGATCGCCCAACATCGTTTTTTTTTTTTGTATGTTTATTTTGATCGACGTGTGGCCATAAAAAAAATGAAGGGTATTTTTTTTATGTAAATATTTGTATTTTGATTTCTTTTTGTTTTTATGTTTAAATACTAAAAAATGAAATGAAAAAGCAAAAAAAAAAAAAAATTAAGCCCAAACAAAAAATAATAATGAGAAAAAAAATAAAAATAAAAGAAATTAATCTTAATAACAAAATAAAAATAAAAAAATAAAATAATACCAGCAGAAATTAAACTGAATGGGACGTTGGTGTTGCTGGAATGGTAATGCAAAAAAATACCATGAGGGTTTAAAAAAAAAATTTAATGTATGCAAAGTTAATTTTACCTCAAGATGCAGAACCCAAAAAAAAATTACACAGTTGAGGATAGCAAACTGTTAAGGAGAATAAATGTATGAAGGACTTAAGAGCATTCAACTGATATAATTGTTTCCACATCAATGTAGCAATACACATATATCACTTTAACAAAAATTCAAGTTTCACAGTCATAACAAAACTTTTTAAGTAGAAATCAACATTCCAAACTCGCCACAAATAAAATTGAAGCGATCCTCGCTTAAGGGTTTTGTGAAAATATCTACCAATTGATTGTCGGTGTTTACAAATTCAAGTACAATATTCCCTTTTTGAACATGATCTCTTAAAAAATGATGTTGAATTTCAATATGTTTTGTTCATGAATGTTGAATCAGATTTTTGCTTAAATTGATGGCACTAGTATTATCACATTTAATAGGGATATGATCATAATGCAAATCAAAGTTTTCCAATTGTTGTTTCATCCAAAGTATTTGGGCACAACAACTTCCGGAAGCTATATATTCAGCTTCGGCCGTTGATAAAGCAACAGAATTTTACTTTTTGCTAAACCAAGATACTAATGAGTTATCAAGAAAGTGACATGTGCCACTATTGCTTTTTTTTTTTAATCAAGTTTGCATCCGGCAAAGTCGACATCCGAGTAACTAATTAAATCAAATGCAACATATCTAGGATAAAACAGTCTCAAATTTTGAGTGCCAACAAGATATCTAAAAATTCTTTTAACAGCACTGAGATGTGATTCCTTAGGATTTGATTGATATCTAGCACACATACAAACACTAAACATAATATCGGGTCTACTTGCAGTTAAATAAAGAAGTGAGTCGGTCATACCTCGATATTTTATTTGATCAATGGACTTACCTTTTTCATCTTTGTCTAGCTTAATAGATGTGCTCATAGGTGTTCCAGTTATTTTTGAGTCATACATACCAAACTTTTTAAGTAGTTCTTTTGTGTACTTAGCTTGGTTGATAAAAATTCCTTCCTTACATTGTTGGCTTTGAAGCCCAAGGAAATAATTTAGCTCTCCCATCATGCTCATCTCAAACACACCTTGCATACACTTAGCAAATTCCTTATACAAGGTTTCATTAGTAGCACCAAATATAATATCATCCACATATATTTGCACAATAAGTAAATCATCATTTTTAATTTTAACAAAAAGTGTTGTGTCAATTGTTTCTCTAGAAAAATTATTTTCAATCAAAAATTTACTTAATGGTTCATACCATGCATGAGGTGCTTATTTCAAACCATATAAAGCTTTTGATAGTTTAAAAACATGATTTGAAAAAGCATGATCTTCAAAACATGGGGGTTGTTTAACATAAACTTCCTCATTTATAAAACCATTAAGAAAGACACTTTTTACATCTATTTGATAAAGTTTGAAATCTCTAAAACATGCAAATGTAAATAACATGCAAATGACTTTTAATCTAGCAACCGGAACAAAGGTTTCATCAAAATCAATACCTTCTTCTTGATTGTATCCTTGTGCAACAAGTCTAGCCTTGTTTCTTATAATTGTGCCGGATTCATCAAGCTTGTTTCGAAAGATCCATTTGGTACCGATAATGGTATGATCTTTAGGTTTTGGCACAAGTTCCCACACTTTATTTCTCTCAAATTGGTTAAGCTCTTCATGCATAGCTATCATCCAATGTTCATCAAATTCGGCTTCTTGAAAGTTTTTAGGCTTAATCTGTGAAAGAAAAACCAAGTTACTACAAATGTTTCTAAGTGAAGAGCAAGTTTCAATACCTTTTATAGGGTCACCTAGGATTAAATCCTTAGAGTGATTATGAACAAACTTTCATTCTCTTGGCAAATCGTCATTGTTTCTTCCTTCTTCTTGAGGTAGGAGAATAGGTTGTTCAATCTCTTTGTTCAACTTACATGATTGGTTCTCTTCTTTGTAGATACTTGAATCTTCTACATTTAGTTCCAAATCTATATTATCACTAACAATTTGCTTTTGAGCAGAGATGTTAGTTTCATCAAATGCCACATGTATAGATTCTTCCACAACAATAGTTCTTTTATTAAAAACATGATAAGCTTTACAAGTTAAGGAATAGCCAAGAAAAATTGCTTCATTAGATTTTGAATCAAATTTACCTAAGTTATCCTTACTATTATTATGCACAAAACATTTACAACCAAAAACATGCAAGTGACTAATGTTAGGCTTTTTATCATGCCAAAGTTCATAAGGAGTCTTTTTGAGAATAGATCTAATTAATGCACGATTTAAAATATAGCATGCGGTGTGAACGGCTTCGGCCTAAAAATATTAGGAAGATTATTTTCGCAAAGTATTGTTTTACTCATCTCTTTTAAAGTTCTATTCTTTCTTTCTACTACACCATTTTGTTGAAGGGTTCTAGGTGCTGAAAAATTATGTCCAATACCATGCTCATCACAAAACAATTCAAATTTCTCATTTTCAAGTTCGCTACCATGGTCGGTTCGAATATTAGTAATAAGAAAGCGTTTTTCATTTTGAATTCTACGACAGAGTTTTGTGAAAGAAGAAAATGTCTCATCTTTGTGTGCTAAAAACATAATCTATGTAAATCTTGAATAATCATCAACAATAACAGGACAATAACGTTTACCACCTAGACTAGATGCCCTTAAGGGACCAAATAAATTCATATGCAATAGTTGTAAAGGTCTAGCTATGGAAATATGAGATTTTGATTTAAATGATGTTTTAGTTTGTTTTCCTTGTTGACAAGCACTACAAAGATGATCTTTTTCAAATTTAATTTTTGGAAGTCCAATGACTAAATCCTTTCTCAAAAGTTTAGCAATTAAATCCATATGAGCATGACCAAGTCTTCTATGCCATAACCAACTATTTTCATTAGTAACATATAAACATTTAACATCACTGGCATAGAGATCATTAAGATGAAAAACATAAACATTATCATGGCGATTGTCAATGAATAAAGCTTTATGATCATTTGTATAGCGATCCCGGGTTTACCCTTGTCGTACAGTGATCCGGACGTGTGTCCGTGGATGTTGGTAGTGGATTGTTGTCCTGTTTACGTCCTTTCATATATTGTATTTGAGTTATAGGATGTGTTGGCGGTGTTTGTTTCAGTTGGTTGTATTCGGAGCCAAGGGTTGCTTGCCCGAATTTTTGTCCTTCGCCGAGCGAGTTTGTCGCCGAGCGGCGTTGAGTTTGTGTCGGTGGGTCGAGCGAAGCGCTTCGCTGAGCGAAGCGATCGGTCTGGGCTGGACCTGAACACCATGATTTCTGGCTCGAGCGAGCTGATTCTTCGCTCGAGCGATCTGGTTTGGTCTTCGCTCGAGCGAGCGGTTCGTCGCTCGAGCGTGCGTCTAGTTGCAGACCTGAAGGGTCGAGGTCCTGGCTCGAGCGAGGTTTTCTTCGCCGAAGCGAGCTTCTAGGATGTTGGCTCGAGCGAGACCTTTTGGCTCGAGCTACGGTTTCAGGTCGGTCGCCGGCGACCAAGTCTTCGCCGAGCGAGCCTATTTATATCGGGCCGACAATGAAGTTTCAAATCGATTTTTATAAACTTTTGATCCAATCCTCCAGATTCGAGAGCTTCTCTCTCTAACTTTACACTCTCTAAGGTTTGATCTATCTAGGATCATTTCCTTTCCATCTTGCTTTGTTAAAAAGGTAGAGGTTGTCGAGGGCTTCGATTTAATCTGAAAAATCGGTGTTTGGAGCACTTTGATTCTTGGGTCTTCATCTCCTTTTGGGCTTAAACTTTGAGGTAGGGATATCCTACTCCTTTTATAGATTTTGTCTTTGAATTTTAGCATTTTGATATGTTGGTAGTTGTTTGTGAAATTTTGGGAAACTTTGGGCCATTGTGTAATTTTACAAAAGTTGGGGTTTTGTCTATATTAAACCTAGAAGCATGTTTGGTATAGAAACATGGAATTAATGTTGAAACATTAGTGAAATTGGAACCTAAGGGTTGTAATGTTAATTATGGAAATGTCCTAATTACATGGATTTATTAATTTGAATAATTAATTGTGGAAAATGAGGAATTGAGATAGAATTGGGTCATGGGTTATGATGGAAAGAATACATTGATTTTATGTATTGATATGTGATGTGTATAATTGTTATATATATGCATTGTGTTGTGTTGGAGGAGATAGGGGATGGACTCACGGTTTAGGGAAGATAGGGATGGACCTCTAAACCGGATGTTACTGGGAGGAGATAGGGGATGAACTCCGTAGATAGAGCATGTATGCTTATCTAGAAAATATTGGCAGAGCATGTATGCTTGTCATGGAAAGTGTGAATATATCTGTTTTGTTTATATTTGTTGAAGTGATGAAAGAATGTAAAAGAGTTGGCCATCTATCAATTGTTAGTCTTTTAGTCATTATTTATGATTGGTTTAGTATATTTCTACTGGGCTGTAGCTCACCCTATATGGGAACATCATTTTCGTCTTCGTAGCATGCCACCTCCAAGGACATAGCTTGGAAGGCTAGTGGCGGATGGACTTTTGTTTGTCTTTCCTTTTGCGGTGTTACATGTAAATTCAAGCCTAGGGCTTAATGTGTAAATGAGCTAGCACTCTATTTTCGTAACCAAGTGTTAACTTGAAAGTCAGAAGCCCTTAGGGCATTTGCTTTTGTTGTTAACATGTAATACGTTTTGTAATAGAACCTGTTGAATGAAAGAACGTGGATCTTTTATATATCATAGCATGTCAATATTGTTGGGTTAAATGTCATTATTTCCGTATGCTACAACTTGGTATCGAGCGCATCGGGTTCAATACTTTGGAGTACGTGGGAAGTGATTAGGATCACAATGGGTTTGTCTCGCTTGATAGAGACTTAGATGTCTTGTTATATGTTTATGTGATAACATGCTTATGTGATTATTTGGGTATGGGATTTAGTTTTTAGGATGTTGATTGGGTCTTTGGGTTTCGGGAGTCTTGTTGGAAAGGCACTTGATCAATCTTGTTTCTAACCGTACTCTAGTAGCTGTGGGACTATCATCATCCGGAAATGAAATTCGTAAGTGCTATATGTGTTTATGTGCTTACGTGGAATGAATTACGATTATCCATGCATTAGGGCGTGAGTGTTTAGTTTTGGCACGTTTATAAATGTGCTAACGTTACTGTTACCTTTATTAGGATGTCGGGGCGAACAAGAGGTGGTAGGCGTGGTAGGCCTAGGAGGCGTGAAGTGCCATTACGGATGAGGTTAAACGATTCGAGAAGGGTTGGTCGAGCCAATGTGGCGAGCGATGGGTCAAGAGCCATGGGTGCCTTGGCCCGAGAGATAGCGGGGCCTTAGGTATTCTCGAGCAGAAATCGAGCAACCGAGGCGGGACCTTCTTTCTTGAAGAGGAGTTCTTCGGTCTAACCGGAGGAGTTTGTTGGAGATCCTAAGGAGCCATTGAAGGCGGACAGTGGCTAGAAAGATGAGTAAAAGCGTTAGAAATGCTAGGCATTGAGGATGGAGCGTTGAAAGTGACCTTGGCATCCTTCGGTGAAGGAGATCTTGGTCAATGGTGGAAGTATGAGAAAGTTCGTCTTGGTGGTACTTGGGTGGCGTTTGTGAATGCTTTCAGAGAGGTTTTATCCATGATGGCTAGGGAGACTAAGGGATCGGTTGCCAAGCTTAAGCGGGAGGGTTTGTCCGTGGCGAGTTTGAGGCTACATTTACTAGCTTGTCGAGGTTTGCACTGGCGGGTGGCGGCAGAGGCGCCGTTGCTATGAGTTTGAGCGGAAGTTGAGGTGGGATCTCAAGTTGAAAGTTGGTGGACCTTACATTCGAGAGTGAGCATTTGGTGGATCTTTGCGGCTCATATGGAGTGATGATGCGAGAGGAGAAGAAGAGAAACATGGGGGCTCCAAGAGGGGCCAAGAGGACGGAGTGATGGCGGGAGGCGAGGGTTATAACCCTCGGCCCGTCCCGAAGTGGTTGGCAGTCGACTTTCCCAGATGCAGTCTGAGCTCGGGAGAAGCGATCGGGAGAGTTCACTGTTTCAAGTGTGGCCGGGTCACAAGGCTTCTGTTGCCCTTGAAGGGCGGGGTCGAGAGTCGCCGTCGGCCAGACCACGAGTCGAGTTCAGGCGAGGCAGCCCGTGTCGTGTTACCGATGTGGGCCGGGCACATGAAGAGGTATTGCCCGGTTGAGTGCCACACAGAGGCGTCTGGTTCTAGACAGACCGAGGATTTCAACCCGGCTCGATCTGTCTGCGAGCCTCGAGGGCCAATCCGGGGCCTCGTCGTCCCGATCGTCTGGCAATGATCCTATGCTCGAGAGGCGAGGTAGATCGAGGGCCTCTGGTAGCGTGTATCTTTGTTGCAGCGAGACCTAATCTGCTCCATCGAGAGTGAGAGGTACCTTTTGTTTTGCAATTCGGTTGCTAGAGTGTTGATTGACACGGGTGCATCTCATTCTTTTGTATCTGCTACATTTGCATCTGTGTTGGGCGGAGTTAGCACTTTTAGCATCTCCTATTTGCGTTGTGTCACCTATTGGGGGTGAGTTAATTTTGAGGCACGGATGTAGAGGTTGTGATTTAGAATTACGATCATCGACTTCCTTTTCCATTTGTAGTTATGCCCATGAAGGGCTTTGATGTTATTTTGGGTATGGTGGTTATCGTCATCTACCGGCGGTTATTGATTGCTACCGCCAGAGGGTTACCTCACATGCTGAACGGGAGTTTTTCCACTTTTTAGGAGACCGGGTTGGTAGTATTGTGCCACGAAGTGCGGTCCATGGCGGAATGAGCTTAGTAGTTTACTTGCTAGTTTTGAGAATGGTGAGTGTGATGAGACCCAGTTGAGTTGCCAAGGGTAGTTTGTGAATACGCAGATGTCTTTCGAGGATCTTCTTGATTTGCCACCCAGAGAGCGAGTTCTCTATTGATTTAGTGCGACGCACGCCGATTTCTATGGCACCTTATCGTTTTGCACCGGCGAGTTGATTGAGTTGAAAGTTCTCAAGAATTGCTAGATAAGGGCTTCGTTAAGCCTAGTGTATCGCCGTAGAGCACCGGCCCTCTTTGCTAAAAGAAAAGCGGTGCCTTGAGGTTGTGTATCGATTACGGAAGTTGAATCAAAGCTACGATTAAGAATAAGTACCCTATGCCCGTATAGATGACTTGTTTGACCGGTTGAAGGGTTCCCGTTGTTTCTCTAAGATAGACTTGAGATCGGGTTACCACCGGTTGAGGTCGAGAGGAGGATATTCAAGACGGCATTCCGTGCAGCGGTATGGCCATTATGAGTTTCTGGTGATGCCATTTGGGCTTACCAACGCACCCAGCGATCTTTATGGACTTGATGAACCGGATCTTCGGAATTCTTGGATCGTTTGTGGTCGTTTTGTGGATGATATTCTTATCTATTCACCCTCGAGCAAGAGCACGAGGAACACTTGAGAGTGGTGCTTGAATTGCTTAGAGCCCATAGGTGTATGCCAAGTTTGGGAAGTCTGAGTTACGGCTAAGAAGTCAAGTTCTTAGGCCATGTAGTTTACGGGAAGGGGTGTCTGTTGATACATCCAAGATTGGCGGTACAAGGCGGGCCTGACCTAAGAATGTGTTTGAGATTCGCAGTTTTTACGGGATTAGCGGGTACTACCGTCGATTTGTGAAAAGATTTCTCGAGTTAACTTCGCCGTTGACTAGGTTGACTCGCCAGGAGTCAAATTTGTATGGGGTGAGACTTGTGAAAAGTCGTTTGAGAATTGAAGGTTAGATTGACCACCGCTCCATCTTGATTATCCGGAGAGGGTTGGGTTATGATCTATTGTGATGCCTCACGAGAGGGTTTGGGTTGTGTGTTAATGCAAGAGGGAAAGTAGTAGCCTATGGTTCACGTCGATTAAAAATACGAGAAGAATTACCCTACACGACCTAGAGTTGGCGGTATGATCTTTGCCTTGAAAATCTGGAGGCACTACCTTTATGGTGAGAGATTCGAGGTGTTCTCGGATCATAAAAGTCTGAAGTATCTGTTTTCCACGTAAAGACTTGAACTTGAGGCGAAGAAGGTGGATGGAGTTTATAGAAGATTACGACTTGAGTTGCATTATCACCGAGGAAGGCCAATGTTGTGGCGATGCTCTTAGTAGGAAGTCCATTAGTGATGTAGCTTGTGTAGCTGTGCGAGAGTGGGAGGTGTTGGGGGCACTTGGCGAGTTTGACTTGCTACAGGCGAATCCGTTGAGACTGCGGCCTTGTTCTCTGTGGTTGCGCAGCCTACACTTGTGACTCGAGTGTTAGAGGCACAGAGAGGTGATCTTGAGGTAGAATCCCTCAGAGAGAGGATCTCCAATGGGAAGGTTGAGAAGGGTTTGACGGTGTATCCCGACCTGAGTGTGAGATACCGAGACCGTTTGTTTGTACCGGAGGCCTGCCGAGAGGAGGTACTCCGAGAGTTTCATCATTCACGCCTTGCGGCGCATCCGGGAGGTACTAAGATGTATCGGGATTTGGGTCGTCAGTTTTGGTGGCGGGGTATGAAGAGAGATGTGGCAGTCTTCGTGTCTAAGTGCCTTACTTGTCAGCAAGTGAAGGCCGAGCATCAAAGGCCAGCGGGTTTGTTACAACCCTTGCCTATTGCCGAGTGGAAGTGGGAGCATGTCACCATGGACTTCGTTGTAGGTCTTCCAAGACTCGGGGGTAGTGACACTATTTGGGTGGTTGTAGACCGGTTGACCAAGTCGGCGCATTTTATTCCAATGCGTGAGAGATTCAAGATGATCATCTTGCCGACTTGTATGTTCGAACATAGTGAGATTGCAGGGGTCCCAGATGACGATCGTCTCGAGATAGAGATCCTCGTTTCTTGCTAGGTTGTGGCGAGTTTGCGAGTGCTTTAGGTACTAAGTCGACCTTTAGTCTGACTTATCATCCTCGGTGATGGGCGGTCGGCGTACCATTCGGATCCTTGAGGATATGCTTGAGGTTGTGTCCTTGATTTGATGGGACATGGGAGAGGCACTTACCATGGTGGAGTTTGCCTACAATAAGTTTTCGATCTAGTATCGGTATGGCACCATTTGAGGCCTTGTATGGCCGACCTTGTAGGTCTCCGGTCTGTTGGGCGAGGTGGGTGACACACCTTTGTTGGGTCCGGAGTTGGTTAGGGAGGCAGCGGAGAAAGTTGAGCTTATCCGTAGGAGGCTTGTTCTGACCCAGTCGTCGAAGTCCTATCTTGACCGTAGAAGGAGACGTTAGAGTTTGAGGTGGGTGATCACGTCTTTTCAAGATATCACCTAGGCGGGGTTTGTTGAGATTTGGGAAGAGTGGGAAGTTGTCCCTCGGTTTATTGGTCCTTTGAGGTCCTTGGCGGATTGGCGAGGTTGCCTATCGTTTAGCTTTGCCGCCCGCTTGGCGGAGTTCATGACGTGTTTCATGTAAGTATGCTTGAAGTATGAACCGGATCCATCACACGTGTTGGATTGGACCGACTTAGAGGTAGATGAGGATGCCTCGTATGAGGAGAGGCGGTTCAGTCTTGGATAGGCGGGATCAAGTCTGCGTGGTAAGACCATCCCTTTGGTTAAGGTTTTGTGGAAACATCACGGAGTGGAGGAGGCCACTTGGGAGCGTGAGTTGGGAGTCCGTGAGAAATATCCGGACTTATTTGTTGATGTGTAATCAAGTGTTGCAATTTTGTAAATTGTAATGAACTTTAAGAACATTTGAAATGTCTTAAGTTGTAAAACATGGTGTATGTTTTGGTTAATGTAAATGTTGTAGAACTTGCCTTGTTATGGGAGTTGATTATAATATTGCATATGTTGGCTATATTATAGAAATAAAATTGTATCATGATTATTGCTTATGATATAAATTGTAAACCATATATGTGGGAAATGGTTGAAATGGAAAGAAATTGCATGTTGAAATGTACTTGTAGAGAAATCCCTCTTAATAGGAGAGGGATGCCCGGTAGTGGGTCGAATTGTTAAATGTTGTGTTTTGACATTGTTTAAAATGGAAAAAAAAAAAAAAAAAAAAAAGGGGCTTGCTTTTCAAAAACTTGTTTTGATTTAGGACGAAATTCTTTAAGGGGAGGTTATAGCGATCCGGGTTTACCTTGTCGTCTGATGATCCGGACGTGTGTCCGTGGATGTTGGTAGTGGATTGTTGTCTGTTTCGTCCTTTCATATATTGTATTTGAGTTATAGGATGTGTTAGGCGGGTTTGTTTGAGTTGGTTGTATTAGAGCCAAGGGTTCTTTGCCCGAATTTTTGTCCTTCGCCGGCGAGAGTTTGTCGCTCGAGCGAGCGTTGAGTTTTGTGTCTGGTGGGTCGAGCAGGCGGCTTCGCTTCGGCGAAGCGGCTGCGTCTGGACTGAACACCATGATTTCGCTCGAGCGAGTGATTCTTCGCTCAGCGATCTGGTTTAGTCTTCGCCGAAGCGGCGGTTCGTCGCCGAAGCGTCGTCTAGTTGCAGAACTGAAGGTCGAGCTCTGGCTCGGCGAGATTTTCTTCGCCGAGCGAGCTTCTAGGATGTTGGCTCGGCGAGACCTTTTTGGCTCGAGCTACGGTTTTAATGCAGTCGCTCGGCGACCAAGTCTTCGCTTCGGCGAGCCTATTTATATCGATTCGGCAATGGCGAGTTTCAAATCAGATTTTTATAAACTTTTGATCCAATCCTCCGGATCAGAGCTTCTCTCTCTAACTTTACTCTCTCTAAGGTTTGATCTATCTAGGATCATTTCCTTTCCATCTTGCTTTGTTAAAAGGTAGAGGTTGTCGAGGGCTTCGATTTAATCTGAAAAAAGTCGGTGTTTGGAGCACTTTGATTCTTGGGTCTTCATCTCCTTTTGGGCTTAAACTTTGAGGTAGGGATATCCTACTCCTTTTATAGATTTTGTCTTTGAATTTTAGCATTTTGATATGTTGGTAGTTGTTTGTGAAATTTTGGGAAACTTTGGGCCATTGTGTAATTTTACAAAAGTTGGGGTTTTGTCTATATTAAACCTAGAAGCATGTTTGGTATAGAAACATGGAATTAATGTTGAAACATTAGTGAAATTGGAACCTAAGGGTTGTAATGTTAATTATGGAAATGTCCTAATTACATGGATTTATTAATTTGAATAATTAATTGTGGAAAATGAGGAATTGAGATAGAATTGGGTCATGGGTTATGACGATGGAAAGAATACATTGATTTTATGTATTGATATGTGATGTGTATAATTGTTATATATATGCATTGTGTTGTGTTGGAGGAGATAGGGGATGGACTCATGGTTTAGGGAAGATAGGGGATGGACCTCTAAACCGGATGTTACCGAGGAGATAGGGGATGAACTCCGTAGATAGAGCATGTATGCTTATCTAGAAAATATTGGCGAGCATGTATGCTTGTCATGGAAAGTGTGAATATATCTGTTTTGTTTATATTTGTTGAAGTGATGAAAGAATGTAAAAGAGTTGGCCATCTATCAATTGTTAGTCTTTTAGTCATTATTTATGATTGGTTTAGTATATTTCTACTGGGCTGTAGCTCACCCTATATGGGAACATCATTTTCAGGTACTGGTAGCATGCCACCTCCAAGGACTTAGCTTGGAAGGCTAGTGGCGGATGGACTTTTGTTTGTCTTACCTTTTTGCAAAGGTTACATGTAAATTCAAGCCTAGGGCTTAATGTGTAAATGAGCTAGCACTCTATTTTCGTAACCAAGTGTTAACTTGAAAGTCAGAAGCCCTTAGGGCATTTGCTTTTGTTGTTAACATGTAATACGTTTTGTAATAGAACCCTGTTGAATGAAAGAACGTGGATCTTTTATATATCATAGCATGTCAATATTGTTGGGTTAAATGTCATTATTTCCAGGGCGTTACAATTTGTGCTTTCAATTGTGCAATGTGATTTATCAAAAATAACTCGATTACCTTTATCACATAATTGACTAATACTAAGTAGGTTATGCTTAAATCCATCAATAAGTAAAACATTTTCAATAGAAGGGTTAGGAGAAATACCGATGCTACCAATACCGATGATTTTTCCTTTCTTATTGTCTCCAAAAGTAACAAATCCTCCATCTTTCGATGATAGTTTAGTAAAGAATAATTTATCTCTAGTCATGTGTCTGGAACATCCACTATCAAGGTACCACTTCCCTTCTTTAGCTTTGGACTTAAAGCAAACCTACAAGATGACAATCAAGTGTTGGTTTTTAGTACCCATAGTTTCTTGGGTCCTTCTTGGTTAGTTTTGTTAGATCCCTTCATAATCCAAATCTTTTTAATTCCCATGTTCATATTCTTTTTGAATAGACAATAAGATATATAATGGCCTTTCTTTCTACAATAATGACAAGTAATATGAGGGTGTGTCATGAGAGGTGCCTTTTCAAAAATTGTATTGAGATTCTTTTGTTTCTTAATAGGGTCATATCCAATACCCGCTTTATCAAAAACACATCTTTGATTTCCAAGAAGCATGTTGAGATTATCTCTACCTTTTACAAAATTTTCAAGTGTTTTTGTTAAATTATCAATATCGTTTTTTAAAGTAGTTTTCTCATTAGAGATAGTATCAAAAGCATTTTTCAAAATAATTTTTTTTTTCTTTAATTCTTCTACATTAATAGATAAAGATGCAACAGATTTTTTCAACACATTATTTTTGGCACAAACTTTTCTAAATTCATTTGATAGTTCATGGAATGCACTTTCAAATTCTTCATAAAAAGTAGTTACCTCATCTTGAGTAGAGTCTTCATCTTCAAGAGCCATGAGACATAAGTTGACTACTTCATTTTCAATTTCATCACTTGAGTTTTCATCTTCACTTTCTTCCCAAGCTGCTACTATGGCCTTTTTGTTTCTTTTATAGTCTTTTCCATGATTCTTCAATTTTGGACAATCCATCTTCATATGTCTAGGATTTTTGTACTCATAGCAAATAATAGACTTTTTCTTGTTATCTTGGTTGTACTCTTTCTTGAAAGGTCTTCTTCCTCCATAATTGTTTTTCTTGAAGTACTTTTTGAGATTTCTACTAAACATGGCATACTTTTCATCCTCACTGGAGTTTTCATGTTCTTCTTCATTTGATAAGGCTTTAAATGCAATTCCACTTTTCTTTTTATTTTCAACATCCTCATGTCCTTTCATGGTGATCTCATGATTCATAAAGGAACCCATAAGCTCATCCAATCCAAGTGTGGAGAGATCTTTGGCTTCTATAATGGCGGTGACCTTTGCTTACCAATTCTTTGGTAAATACCTAAGAATTTTTCTTACCAACTCACTGTTAGTATAAGTTTTGCCAAGAGATTTCAAAGAGTTTACAATTTCAGTAAATCTAGTAAACATACTTGAAATAGATTCATCATAGTTCATTTTAAACAATTCATAACTATGAACAAGTATATCAATACGATATTCCTTCACTTGGTTTGTACCTTCATACGTTACCTCAAGTTTGTCCCAAATTTCTTTTGCCGAATCACAACTTGAAATTCTATTATACTCTCTAGAGTCTAATCTACAAACAAGGGCGAGTTTGGCTTTAGCATTCGCTTGCAATAATTTATGATCTCTCTCATCACATTCATCTTCAATTTTAGGTACACTAATATTATCTACTAATTTGGTAGGAATTTTTGAACCTTTGGTGACAATAATCCATATGGCATAATCAGTGGCTTATAGGTATAGGGTCATCTTATCCTTCCAATGACTATAGTTGTTTCCGTCAAACAATGGTGGCCTATTTGTGGCTTGTCCTTCAGCTAAGGTTGCCATGGATCGAAACTCCTAGATGGTTAAATCTAAAACAAGAGTCTAGGCTCTGATACGAATTGTTACCCAAAAGACAACCTAAGAGAGGAGGTGAATTAGGTTTTTATAATTAAAATTAATAATACCCTAATAAAAATTATGACTAGCACAATAAATAAATATAATTAATAAAATAAAAATAATTAAAACAAGTGTCTTAACAACTATGTTAGTTAATGATTTTAGCACAGTAAAAATGTAAAATATAGCTATGGCAATTTAAAATAAAATAAAGAGATAAGGGAGAGAGAGAGGCAAACAAATTTATAGTGGTTCGGTTTCAACTCGGTCTATGTCCACTCCTCAAGCTTCACTTGGGATTTTCCACTATACTCTAACTTCACAAGGTGCTAGCAACCTTTTCACAGATGGAGCAATCCTCCACAGATTTTACACTGACTTTCTAAGTCAAGAACACTGGGTGTACTACACTCTTATTTCGTAGTCACATTTTGGTCACATAATTGGATTTTGTTAAAAATTTAAAAATGAAGTATCAGAATAGGGATATTGACACTTGTGTAGGAACCAAAGTGGAATTTGAGTAAAAGTGCAAGGGGTTGACTATCATGATTTCATATGTAGGGACCAAAGTGAGATTTGATCATAAGTGCAGGGGGTTAATTGTCATGATTTCATATGTAGTGGCCAAAGTGAGATTTGATGCAAAGTGCAGGGATGCAAAGTGTAATTTACCCTTTGGAAAAATAACATGCTAGGGCTAACTTGTAAAAAAAAAAAATAACAATTTCATGAATAAACTTATAAAATTATTTTTTAATGTTCTAAAAATTTTAATTAATATGCCATTATTTTTTTTATATTCCACTTAAATGATATTTTCCCTAGAATTTTCTCTATATATATTTATTAAATACGTACACCTATATCTTGAACCCTTATTATTATTTAAAACCCTTTTTATTTTATTTTTTTAAAAAAAAAAACTATACTCGGTCCTTATGCATTTTCATTATTACAGATATTCTACAAAATTGTTTATATCTTTAATTAATTTTTTAATGATTTTGGAAATTTTATCTATAAAAACTAGTTGAGATTTTTTAATTTATAGAAAAAAAAAGTGGATATAGTAGTTATTAATATAATTAAAGAACACCAATATTGAAAAAAAAGACGAACTATTGAGACAAAAGGAGTAATAACTTGGCAGTCCACTCTCTTACATTCTAGGATTCGCACACATGAGAAGAAAATGACAAAAAAATAATCCGAAAATTATATACATACAACAAATTTATATAAAATTTTTATACAAAATAATCTGGCTCAATTTAGATATTTTATTTTATAGCAAGACACTCATAACGATAAGTATGTTTACAAAAATGTTACTTAAACCTAATTAAAGCTAATTTTTTGATTTTTTTATCACATTATTTCTCTATTTTTTCCAAAAAAAAAAAAATCAACTTTAAACCTACTTTCTAAAATAAACTTTAATCTTGAGGTAGAGTTACTATAATTTGTGATTCAAAAATAAAATTACGTGAAAATGTTTTTTTTTTTTTTTTGGTGATAATATTACATATTTTTTTATTAAAATATTTTTGAATCACAAAATATCTGATATTAATTTTATTTTTGAATTACAAATTAATGTAACTTTGTTAAAAAATTATATAATATTTGTGAAAAAATATCTAATACATAGGGAAATACTATTATATACACCCCTTTCAAGAGATGTGTCTTATGCATCCCTAATTATCAATGATGGATATAGGTAGGCGTGTTCGCGGATCAGTTTTGTGCGGTTTACGGTTCGGTTTTGACCCGCTCGCATCTATGCGATTTGGGAAAAAGTCAACCCGCAACTGCTCGGAGTGCGGTTTGCGGTTTGTGCGGATAGGATTTGTAGATGTGCGAGCGGTTGCGAGCGGTTTGCGGTTTACATTTTTTTCTTTAAAAATTAATTTTTAAGTTTTTTTTTTCCATCGAATTTAGGCATTAGATTCATTTGATATATTCGTGATCATTTGACAACAATTTTCTGATGAGTTTACAAATAAAAATTGAATATCAATGCATTAAATGAAAGTACCCAAAACAAAGAGACCCTACATTAGCATTTTTGCCATGAAAAAAATGTATATCAATGCATTAAAGATTTTACTCAATTAGAATTGTCAATTCAGTAATCAATAATCAAACTAGAAGCTTCATCGACCACCAGAAGGAAAATTTTATTAGAAAAAAGTGGATAAATCATCAATGAAAATCATATAAGAAACCAAGTTTAGGACTTGATAATTCTACGACATTAAGAAAGTTGAGAAATACTTAAAAATAAGGATCCTAGTGTCATAGAGAACATAATGGTGCTCCTGTTAAAGTTACAAAGTTGGTATGTAAAAAATAATAATAATAACAATTAAAGTGCGGGGGGTTTTTGCGGGTCGTGGGTTTAACCCGCGACTCGCCCGCAACCCGCAAATTTGTCATATTTCAAACCGCATCCGCCAGCATTATATTTGCGAAACCGCCCATTTATATGCGGGTTGGGCGGTTTGAACGGTTCGGATAAACCATTGCCCATCCCTAGATATAGGGGATGCAGTGGGGGCGACCGCACCCCAAAAAATTTGAAAAATATTAAATATTATATTGAAAAATTTAAAATAATTTAAAATTATAAAGGTTTGCACCCCAAATATATTTCCGCACCTCCATAGTGATAGTCCTGAATTCATCCTTGCTAGTTATGTCATTTTTTTTTTTTTTTTGGTTATGACTCATGATGTCTTTAGTTATACCTCATGTGGTATTTGGTTATGAAATTTTTTTTTTTTAGTTATTGATATGATCTTTTGCACACCAAAATATTTTATGTAAAACTAAGTAAAAACAACTACTCCATAGAATAGTGGTTAAGACCAAGTATCGATCCACAAGGACTAATAATGAATAATTTAATTTAGAAATTTAGATTTGTTTGCGAATATTTGGAGGGAAAACTAAACTAATTAATTAAACAAAATAAATATATTAAGATTTAGAATCCACCACTAACCTCATAATTGAGAGTAATTATACTCAGTCCTTAGAAAATCAATGATTTGGATACTCTGATGTAAGTTGATTATAAATACATCATTAAGATGATTTGTATATCAAAATTAGAAAATCACGAATCATCTTCGCTTAATAATGATCATTACCACTAAACTACAGTTTGATGCATTACCTATCGTACTAGGTATGATTTGTCTTATAATTTTAATATACAATAGTGAAAATAATTGTATAACATAATTTGAATAAAACATTTATTACACAAAAAGATCCAAGAATTATACTACTACATCTAAATTAAATCAAAACTAGAAATATTAAATATAATTTATCTTAATTATTTTGTCAGAATTTCATTTATATCCTAAGATGAAGAAATTATTTCACACTACCCCTGGAGCTCTCACCCGAACTCCCCCACTCTCCCTTCTCTAGCCCTGTTTAGTGTAGCTGTAGAAAGGTGATTATAGATTATGACTTAACCAATTATAAATTATAGCTTTAAATATAAGTTATTAACCTGTTTGGTGCAGCTGTGGGATTATAGATTGAATAAGAGTAGTGTTTAGTTAAATAAGTTGTAAAGTAACTTTTTGCTGTGTAATGTCCTTTTTGCCCTTATAAGATATAAAATTTGTAATTTCATTTATAATACTCCCTCCGTCCCAAAATATTAGTCCCTCTTCTAAAATCAAGTACAAAAATAATTTAAATTTCCTATTTTGTCATTCTTTTAAATTAATAAATAATATAAAAAGTATAATTATGACATTGATATTCTCAAAAAATGTACTATCAAAAGGGCTATTTTGGAAAATCAACTTTTTTCAAATGCAATAATTGTACTACCAAAAAAAGTTAGATTCTCCAAAAGGGACCATTATTTTAGGACGGAGGGAGTACATTTTTTTTCTTTTTATTTTCTTTTCTTTCTTTTTCTCCTTATTTTCTTTTCTTTTTTATTTTTTTTCCTTCTCTTCTTTCTTTGTTAATTTTGTTTAATTTATTAAAATTAATATTCATGTTCTAATTTATATTAATGTTGTGATTCAATTACGTATTATTTTTTATATATTCATTTTTATTATTATTATTATTATTATTATTATTATTATTATTATTATTATTATTATTATTATTATTATTATTAATTGTGATTTTTGTTTATCAATTAGTATAAAAGTTATCAATTTGTTCATCAATTATTAAAATTAGTATCAATTTGTTCATCAATTATTATTATTATTATTTTTCATATTATTATTATTCATTTTAATTATTTTTCTTCGTTACATATATTCATTTTAATTATTAGTATCAATTAGTATTAATTGTTTTATATGTATTTTTTTATATTGATGTAGGGCACAGGCCGGAGATGGAGCGCCGTTGCCATCAATGACCTAGCCACCGTTAAAACAACGCCAAAGATGCGCGAGCCGAAACCCATCGCCGTCAATGACCTAGCCCCCTTCTCCTTCCCCCAAAACCCTAGACCTTACAGTCTACCAAAACCCTAGCCTGGTTCTCCGACTAGATCGCGAATAGAGAGAGAGAGAAAATAAAAAGAGAGAGCTCTAGTTCATTAATACGATGGCGGTGGTTCTTCGACCAGATCGTGACATTAGGGTTTCAGATCACGATGACGGTGGTGACGAAAAGAGAGTTTCAGATTGTGTGTGTGTGTATGTGAGAGAGAGAGAGAGAGAGATGAGAGATCGCGAAGAGAGAGAAGAGATAACGAAGAGAAAGAACTCTTGTTTGCCTTCACCAGAAATCGCTCTCACCGGAAATCACCTCTCTTGTCACGCCCCACTTTGTATTACTCAAAGTCATTACCAAATTCATTAACTTAATTCAATTTCAGAGATAACATGCGGAAATAAACTCATACATTCAATCCGTAGAAGTGATTAACAATACTCTCATTCGTATGCAAAGTAAATATTACATGAACATGCTTAATAAATTGCCCTTGGGCTTACATCACTTAAGGTACAAGAAGAAGGGTGTAACCCTTTCATAACAATGGCATTCCGCCAACATAACAGAGGCCCCGTGGCCAATAAATAAGTAGATCCAAATCTTGCAGCTCAACCTGCTTAACACCTGAAAAAGATTCAACAACGTGGGATGAACATATAGTCCAGTAGGGAACTCAACATGATCCTCAACAATAACAACTTACAGATAGCTATGATCATAAACACTCATTCTCATACTAGAATACTAATGTGACAGTTTATACAAAATATATATATGTATGACTTTTCTTGAAAACAACCGTTTCACTCAACGCTACAAGCTATTTGTCTTTCCTTTTTCCTTTCATTAATCCCCGTTCCCAATCTTTCATAACATTAACAATTACTTAGGAAATAATCTCACTAAGCCCGATACTCTCTTCCATTTTCAATATATACACAGATGTACCTTTTCAAAACATGTTTATCTTTAAAACATTCGTTCTCCTTCACACTTTCCAAAAGATAAAAAATGACATTTTGGTTTGTTTCCACTACTATCATAACTATACATGCATATCTTTGTAAAAATATAAATTTACAATCCACCAACATATATACAATCAACCAATGGAGTAACTCGGTCCTCCGAACTATAACCAATCAAATCCATGGTATTTTCAGTTACAACAAAACAACAATAATCCCACTTTGCTCTACTAGCTATGTGCTTAGTAAGCCAAAGATATACTGAAATAACTACAACCAACTTCGCTCTACTAGCTATGTGCGTAGTAAGCCAACAATACACCCCACTCAACAACATTAACAACAAGCCAGTTTACCAAGCGCTAGCTGGAAGGGTATGGTGCCTCCGATTATTACCGCAGTCAATTCTCCAGGCGCTAGATGGAAGGTAACGGTACCTTTAATTCTAAGCGCAGGGTATAACATCAACAATCACAGCACATCAGGGCATAACCAACATGTATAATGCATACACATAAACTATCAAGATACCAGCAATGTGTTAAAGTAGATGAACACATAACTATCTCCTCCCGAGCAAATATACATATATACAATGTATCTAGCATTACATCACATACGATGTTCAATTAATAAATGGTAAAATACATACCCGACAATTCTACACAACCGTGTCATCCTCCACCGATGACCAAGGACAAAACCTCTAGATGCATATAGTTAGTACATCTATTAAAAGACTCAAATATCATGAATCATAAACCCAACAACAACATTAACCTGGTAGTTAAAGATACAACTTCTACATGTGTGTTTAACACTCAAGATACAACAATCCAATTCTCAAACTTATTTCGAAAACACTTTCTTCATTTTCTCAAAAACAATTCCATTTCCTTTTTGTTATCACAAAACCAACTCCACATTCCTTGTTTCCATAAAACCAATTCCAAAGCCATGGTTAATCCCTTAGGCATCAACACCCTTACCAAACTCATTTTGACAAAAGAGATTTATACATAATGGTCAACAAACCCCCATTTTAATTTACCCAACCAAAATATAATTTAGGGCTTTTCTTCATTTAACTACAACATGCTAAGTTATATTCTAATTAGCCAAGACAACAATCAATGAAGCCAAATCCATTCTCAACACAACCAACCCTAGGTTTATTTCATGATTTTCAAACAAATCCAACATGATACAATTTTCATGCAATACAAAAATTACCACATGTCTATCTATAGACGGAGTATTGAAAAAGAACAAGGAGAATCCCTACCTCAAATGGAGAACTCAAATAGAGAAGATGACCCGAAATCAAAGTGCTCCAAAATCCCAAATTTCTTGGATCAAAACGAAGCCCTCGACGATCAACACACTTCTTACAAAGGCCCAAGGTGAGAAAAACACTCTAGCTAGATGAATCCTAAGAGAGAAGTTAGGTTTTAGAGTGAGGTGCTCTCCAATGGCTTTTTCGGAAAAGTAAGAGAGAGAAAGGAAATCAAAAAAGTGATTCAAAAAGCTAAATCTCGGTGTGTTATACAGTCGCCCTTTCGAGCGTGAAACCGCTCGAGCGTCACACCCAGACTCCCGTTGGAGCGCCCAACCCCCCGCTCGAGCGGCGGATACAACCATCCAGAAGTTTGCAGAACAGGTCCCCGCTCGAGCGTCAAACTCCCCGCTCGAGCGGATAAGCAACAACAAAGGCCCGCTCGAGCGTCAAAAGCGCCGCTCGGGCGGGGGCGCCATAAACTGGGGAAAAAATCTTAGGTTTAAAACACAAACAACCTATTTCCCACAAGCCCCACACAACCCCAAACCCCAAGAAAAAGAGGAAGGGGAAAAGAGGATAAGACAACAACAATTCTCACGGGCTCGTCCGATTACAGTTCAATAACAACAGGGAATACCGGGATCGCTATATCTCTCTCTCTCTCTCAAGTGAGCAAATGAACAGTGTTTAGAGAAATGGGACTTATATAGTTAGGTTTTTGGTAATAGTTGAAATGTAACAAGGGTATTTAAGTAATTTTGCATACCCTCCATTAATCTGAAACACAGAAGCTACTTCCAACCGCTTCTGATTTCAACCAATTTTCTTCAAGGAAAAAAAGTTACAAAATCAGAAGCTAATAAACAAAAGTTTAAACAAACAGTCTAAAATAGCTTTTTGGAAGCTAAAAGCTATAATCTAGTGTCTAAAATCCATACCAAACACCCCAAATAATGAATAGAAACATTCCTTGGATTTGATATGAATGAGGAAAGAGTTGGGAAGTACATAGTCAAGTCAGGGAAAGAAGATGAAGAAAATGTTGTGAAATTGCGACAGATTTTAGGGTCATTTGAGAAGGGGAAAAAAAAAAAAAAAAAAAGGGCTAACTTTTAGCATTTTACTTATTTGGGGTCACATTATTTTTCACATTTTTTATACATAAAAGGACAAAAAAGTTATAAAAAAAAAAAAAACCAAAAAAATCAACTTTTAACCAACTTCCCAAATCACTCCTTTGTAGGAACCCCCCTTCCTTCCCCCCCCCCCTTTTCCAATTGTCCCAATAAAGAATATACTGTTTTATATATACATTTTAAGATAATTTTTTTCAAGGTCCTGATATTAAAATTTTATAAGATAAAGGGTATAAAATATTTTCATAGTAGTTAAGATCTTTCAACATTTTTACAGAGAAATTGTGCCTAATTCAGAGAAATTTTGCCTAATTTAGATAAATTTTGCCTAATTCAAAGAAATTTTATCTTTGACACAGAGAAAATTTCTCTGGTATGATCACAGAGAAATTTCATCAAAAGACCTTAGCTAATAAAAAAAATATCTTAAAACTCTCCTACGATACAAAGTTAGAAAGAGATGATGCTTCACTAATTTTTCCTATATTTTGACTAGCAGAAAAATAAAGAGTATGTTCAACTTGTTTTGCGTCAATTTTCTCAATTGAATTTTTCAAAATTTAAGTTTTTGTTTTTTTTTTTTTTTTGTTGTATTTTTTTGTTTTTATTGAATTTTTTTGTTTTGTTTTTAGATACACTTAATATAAATATAATTAAAAAGTATAATATTTGTGAGAAAAATATTTTAAAAATTCTCTAAATATCAAAAAAAAAAAAAATTCAATACACTTTTATATTCTTGTGTATTTATTAATTTTTTAAAATATTTTTTATAAATATTTTATTTTTTAGGTACATCTAGATTAGATACATCTAAAAAGAAAAAATATATATATTTAAAATATTAAACAAATTCACTAAAAATAAAAATAAAAATATGAAAAATAAAAACTTAATTTTTAAAAAAATAGAACCAAATAAGGTAATATGGTTGGAATTGGTCTAACAAAAAATCATTGATGCAAACTCAAGCATGGGAACTTTGATATGGTATAATTTCATACTTTCTGAGTTACAACTGATTAGAACCTAAATATTACATATTTTGCTCTCTAAAACATATTTTATTAGTCTATTAATTTGTATTATTTTATTATTTTATATAATATTATGTATTTCTATATATTTTAAATATTTGTATCTAAATTAATGTAAATTACTGTACATTTTACAAAAATTGAAAAAAAGAAAGAGACGAAGGAAAGAAAAGAGAGCCTCACAATCTCAACCACCCCACTCTCTCTTTCAAATAATTCATTTAAATATTATTATTATATTATATTATGATATTATTTATTTGTTTCTTTAGGCAGATCTTTTGCCTATAAAAAGGGGCAGGCGAAAAGATCGACTCGACCTGCAATGACTTCTCATTTCCCCGATCAAAAACAGGGTTTGGATTTTTTATTTTTTAATTTTTCCTGGAGCGATCCTACTGATACGCAAGCAAGGACCTTCTATTCTATCCCGTAAGTTATCATCCTCTCTCACTCAAGCTGACTTGTAAACTCACTCTTTTTTTTATATTTATTTTTATTTTTTAATTTTAAGTAATAATTTAACAATGTTGAATTCTATTGTAATGAACTGCAAGAGAGGAAATTATTAGTAGTGGTTGGTTTTGAATCGAATGTCTGGATGTATAAAATTCTTTCTCATCAATTTTTTCTCTTGTGAATGCAACAGCTCAGGGTGAAAGTAGTTGATAATTTTGGGAAAATTCTTGAATTTACAGGTCTTGTAGCTGAAAGTGTTGTCTAGTCTGTCTCTCAACGTTAATGGGAAATAACTATGGAGGAGAAACTCCACTTCAATTCTTGAATTTGTGAACCGTGGTAGATTGCCCTTTAAATCGATTGTGTAAGAGAAATTGTAGGTAAATGGGATTAAAGATATAAAATATCCCTTATTGAATAGTTCAACCATATTTTGATGCTTGTTTTATTCAACTCAGCTTAAACTCGATTTGAGAAACCAAGATATTAGAGCTTGGTTTTTTATGGGCTCGAGTAGAATCGTGCTTGAGATCATTCATGCAATAAACTAGTAAACCTCAATCTTCATTTTATATCTCACCAATTTTTCTAATCAAGCTTGAGCAACCCATTACTTGGTTCAGCTAGTATTGTTTTCATTGAACAATTATAACCCTATGATTCTAAGTCCCACTTCAATGCTAACGGATTGAGAATTGAATGATGGGTTGTCTCATAAACATTCTTGACAATGGCAACAATTTTACTCACTCAGATGTCTCTTGTTCTAATGGAAAGATGATGATGTAGAATATTGTGAGATTTCACCAACAATGTACGACAAGTAACTTGAATATGGACTTTAATTGTTCTGTCTTGAAATGGTCAAGAATTAAATTAGCTTGGTTTTTGAATGGAAAGTCTAAATTGCTGAACGTTAAATTAAAAAGTCTCAAACTTTGATTATTCTACCAAAGTCATTACATTTTAAGAACAATGATGAAAAGAAACATTTTTGCTTTTCTATGTTTTGTATGTAACTATTGGGAGTGAAGATATTATACATAATGTAAACATTCCATTGAAAAGTTTTGGTTTCATTGGAACCCATATTGTCACTAGCATTTGTTTAAATATGGGATAACATGCTCGATAAGTCATGAGTTCAAACATCACTAGTGTTTCTTCGTAGGAACATCCACAAATTTGATCGATTGTTACATGTTTGATACTCAATATAGTTGGAATAATCACATTAATAGCTTCATTGACAGTTATCTTCATTCCCAAATGTTATTATCCAAAGTTGAAAGAGTTCTCCACATAACTAATGAAATCATGATAGATCATCGAACCAATTGACTAAAAGTTTCTTTTGTTTCGTTTTACATTCATAATACTATCACCAAATAGGTATGACATTTATAAGAAATAAGTCTCTTCTCTTCTCTCTCTCTCTCTCTCTCTCTCTCTCTCTGTTTTAGTTTTTCTATTTTCCCAAAGCCTCATTTAGTGTTAATGAAAGTAATGCCCCTGATGAAATGGTCCTGTAGGTGTTTGCCCATTTCAATTTTAGATGAGTTAAAGTTCAGTTACGCATCAAAATATCTAATTCTTGATTCATAGGAATCTAAGAGTTGGTGGGGACATTGACCACCTTAAGCAGGCATCGTATAATCGTATTTTATTTTGGGCATTGGAATTCAATTTGAACAAGTTCTTTGTGATTTGTTTGGAGCAGTATTGCTTTTGCTTTTTAAGTAAACATGCAACCCAGTGTTGAAGCGATTCTGATACTATTACTAGGGTATTGATGAAAAGCTCACTCAAATCTCACCTTCACCATCAGTGTTGTATATTTAGAGTACATAAACAAGCTGCGTGGGGTAAATGAGAAGGCCTATGAACCGAGAGACTATTGCAATAGGTCCTTACCACCGATAAACATAGCCTCAGATGATGGAGGAGCATAAGTTGCGCTATTTGAAATTACTTCTTAAAAGAAAAGGTGAGAGCGGTCTTGAGAGATACGTCATTGCTATTAAATCACGAGAACAAGAAGCACGTAGATGTTATCTTTGAACCGATAAGCCTTAATGCAAATGAAATGATTGAAATGATGGTATTGGATGGTTGCTTTATCATTGAATTGATGCGAAGTTTGGGATGGCGGACTTGAGAGACGAGAATGATTCTATTTTTCAAATGGATTGGATTGTTAGGCGCTTGCGGTAGCGATTTAATGCTATTTGAAAACCAATTACCATTTTTATACTCATGAGTTATTTGACAAGATTGAGGGTCCAAACCATCATAACAGCTCATTTATCTTGCCTTGTGTTTTTTCGTGATCTTTTACACGGCCCGGTTATAGAGAACATGTTGATGGAAACTCACACTTGAGATCGGGCATTTACTTGGGTTGATTCACAATAATTGGCTTCCTTCATTTGCGAGGATTGTTCCCAACGGAGATGGCTCAAATAAAAAGGAATTGGCGTTTCATTCCTAATACCATAGAGCTTCAAGAATTTGAGTCAAACTAGTGAAGATTGAAGGAGCTAGCTTATTTGATATCAAATTCGAATATGGGGTAATGAAGATTCCATCTTTAACCATTGAAGATAGGACTGAGTCATTCTTAAGAAACCTCATTGCGTACGAGCAATATTGTCCCGATAATCAACTCACTTATATCACCGATTATGTGGGATTCATGGATTGCCTCATCGACTCTCCAAAAGATGTTGAAATACTCTCTCGCCGTGGAATCATTGATAATTGGTTAGGCAACAATGAAGTGGTTTCCACGATATTTAGCAAGATCAGTGATGCGATATGAGGCCTACCACCATTTCGATATCTTGATATTGTCAACCGTGAACATACATTGTGATAAGCGTTGGAATCGATTGGATGGCGGTTGAACCAAAACTATTTAAATAGCCCATGGGCATTGATTTCGATTCTGGCTGCTTTGGTACTACTACTACTCACTTTTACACAAACTGTGTTTCTTGTTTTCCTCGCAAATAATTAGTGTATCTTTCTTTCTCAAATCTGCTTTAGCTTTTTTTGTCTTGTCTTTATTTTTTTCCCTCTTGTATTACTTTTCTCTGTAAAAACATGTAAAAGGAAAGAAATAAAAATTATGAAGGGTGAGGTGAAGATGGAGATGGTTACAAATTCATTTATGCATTTGCATTGTATGTTTTACTTGTTATAGGTAAGAAAATGACATGGCTTATGGAATGTGGATTGCAAGAACAAAAAACAAAGTTAATGCTTTGAAAACACCTCCATATTTTTGTAACAGTATATCATTATTAGGTTCAACTTTTGTCTGTTTTAAAGGCTTATTTTCATGGAGGATGTTCCACCTCCTTGGTTTCTTTGGTTGTGTGGCTGATGCCAATTTGCTTTTATAATACTATTTTACACATCTAAAAAACAGGGAAGCTTATTTTGATAAATAAATGAAAAGGAAAAGGCATGATAAGCATTTTTACATGTCCAAATTAAATTAAATAAATAGAGAGGCATAGACACTTTATAGCTGACACCCCTTTTTGAAAAGAAAAATAACACCACATGATTTTTAGATTCTAATGTACTTATGTCTGGGTGCAAATTTAATAGTGTTCACTCATTTTCAATATAACATTGTGAGGATGCCACTACATATAATAATTAATATTTAATTAATTAAAGAGATTTGAATTTAAATTGTTTATTATTTTGATTTAATTTGAGATTTATGAAAATTATTGAGTCGATTAAGTAAATGGTTTTATTAAGAATTTATTTTGGAATTAGATATTGAACGTCCAAATGGCTTAAGGAGGTGAAATTGATGAGTTGAATAAGTTTAATTTCAAGAATTGGATTACATGAGAGTTTAATTAAATATTCGATTCAGTTTAATTGGGTCCAAATTGAAATTAATTAAGCTAATGTGATTATGAAGGTTATGAATTATAATTATTATGAATTTAATTTACTTATGAGGTGTGTGATTTGAATATGTAAATTATTGATAAAGATCTTGAGTTTGATTTGAAATTAAAGGCCTTAAAGATTTGGAAAATTAAAATTAATAATGGTAATAAGTTTAATTTTATATTTGGAGCCTCTTGGAAGTAGGATTAAAAATATGATTCAAATTAATGAATTTAAATATAATTAATTGGGTTCTAATGAAATTCAAATTAGACTAGTTAAATTATGTAGGATCTGTGATTGGTTATAATTAATTTAATTATGTGCTAATCAAGATTAAGTAAGATTAAAGGATGTTTGATTAAATTAAAATGTAATTAATATACTAAGTTATTTCTAATCAAATCATAATACAAGTGAAGTGTTGGAATCCTCTGGAACCTTGGAGGCAACAAGTACATATGTGTATTTATGTGTGCTGGAGAAGAATTAAAATAAGAAAAGAAAATTTGAAAGAAAGAAAGAGAGGAGGACCGAGAGAGAGAGAGAGAGAGAGAGGGGACGAAAAAAAGGGGGAAGAAAAAATTGAAGAACTCAAGGTAGAATAACAAAGGAAGGAAAGAAAATTCAAGAATTTTAGCAAATTAAAATTTAAGGTATGGAATTTATGTTCAATTGTGTAGAATCTTCACATTATACTTGAAATTAGGGCAAATTACATATACTCCCTCGAAGTTTAGCTAAATTATAGATATCCCTGAGGTTTGAGAAATTACAGACACCCCCTTGAAAGTTATATTTGCATAACAAATTAAGGGACAATTTGTTATGAAAATATAAATCTCAGGAGGCAATTTATTATGAAAATATAAACTTCAGGAATGTATCTGTAATTTCTCAAACCTCAGGGGTATCTGTAATTTAGCTAAACCTCGAGGGAGGTATATGTAATTTGCCCTTGAAATTAAAGATGGGTTTGGAATCAACATCATGTAATTGAAAGAAGGGCAAATTACACTGACATCCCTTGAGGTTTGTATTTATTACAATTCTCCCCCTCACCTTTTGAAAATTACATCTCCCCCCTGAGGTTTAAAGTTTCATTACAGATTTTCCCCTCAGCAATTTAATTTTTTTAAATACCAAATTTGCCCTCACTAAGTAAATTACATTGACACCCCTTACATTTTAGAAATTACAATCCCCTCCCTAAGATTTAAAGTAACATTACGAATTGCTCCTTTAGTTAGTATTAGTTGGAAAAAAATTCATTGAAAAAAAAAATTAATTGGAAAAAAAAAATTTGTTAGTAAAATTTTTAAATTTCTGTTTAAAAACCAACGTAAACTTTTTTTTTAAATTTACGTTTTTTTCTCAAATTTACAAAATGAGACAACCATTTATAAACCAAAAAAATTATCAGACAAGTTTTTACGATGGTTTTTTAAATTTTTATAAATATAAATTGAAAATTAAAAACTGAAAACAAAATAGTTACCAAACAGATTTCAGATTGTAAAAATGTCGCAAAATTAACAAATAATTAAATAAGTTACCAACGTAAAAAATAACTTATTAAAAGATTATTAAGCTATGTATGGTTTGATTTTTAGAAATTTTTTAAAAAAATTAAAAATTAATTTGGTTATGATTGGAGAAGGTCACTTCGTGAGCACCCCCGCTCGCCCGATCAAAGATCGGCCTCTACTAACCATGATATCTAGTTTTGAAAACATTGTGTGCTCTTATTCTGGTTATTAGCCTAGATTTACTATGTGATGCGCACAGCATACAAATATAGACTGGGTCGCCCGAATTGGAACAAAACATTTTATGTTTGTTTTTGAAAGATGGTTTGCTACCCGCAGGTAGGCTTAAAATGTAGGTTTTGCCACCCTCAGGTGGGTTTAGAAAAGATGGTTTTGCCACTATCTAGTGGGCTTAAAACACGCAGTCAATGATTTGTTCCAATCCAACTAACCTAACCTTCACCCACAGGCATTCAGGCAGTTATATCACATAAGCAGTTACCTCATGGTAAGCATGCTATTCATGGCAGTCACTCACACGCATGCAAGGATGCTAAAGCATAAAAACTCACCGAGTACTCCAAGCCAAAACAGAAACCGATTAGAAATCTATGCATGATCCTAAATATACAGAAATGCCTAATGCAACACATGCAAAAATGCAACTATAGCAAGCTCGGCTATTCTAAACATGGCATACGAAATGCTACAGCTAACATGTATTCAACTTGGAATTGAAATACGAATGCAGTTTGTATGATGCGCCGAGCTCGGTGCGTGCAAGACAGATGAATGAATGCAAACATGCTATCATACTGTATGCTAATTGAAACATGCCCTAATCTAACATTCATAAGCAGGTAAATAAAAAGGGAGAAAGACGTGGGGTTGGAAGACATACATCACACACACGCACACTTATTACAATTATGCCCTCGCACAGAGGGTCCGAATAAAATAATATACAGTCCCGAATAATACAGTCCAAATATGTACAAATTCCTAATTAATTAACAAATTAACTAAGAAAAACAATAAACTGGCATGCAAGCCGGGGACTGTCTTGACTCTTCTTCGGATGATGAATGATGCATGTCCGGGTTGTCCTTGCGCGGAAATCCACTGTGATGCCCCAATTAGTCTCTGTTTTGCAATAGTTCTTGAAAAGCGCGCCAAGCCCCGGAAGACTGCTGATTCTTGTTTTGCTGTAACAGAGAGCGGGAAAGAGACATAGTGTAGACACCCCATTTTTGACCGACCTTAAGACTCAGACGCCATCGGCTGAGCGCTCGGTGATATTTCATGTTGTGCTCATCCAGAAGTTTCAGAGTCGCGGCTGCGCGCCCTGCCTCCGGACTTCTAGGCTTTTCTGTGCCTTGCCTCGGTTTGCGAACCAGGCTCGATTTTCTCTGTTTTTCTTCCTAAGGGGAGGGAGAAGTCTCGTAGACCATCTCTCAATGGCCGCAGGCTATTTTTCGTGGTCACAGGCCATTTTGCCCATTTCGGAGCCCGGTTCCCGGTTTTCGGAGTCGTCAGGCCGTGTGCCTCGGTTCGGGACCGACTAACCATCTCTGATTCCTCCGGTTTTTGGCATACATCTTATTTACTCCCTTTCAAGGGACACTGGGGTCTCAGATACCCACTTCGTGGCCGAATGCCACTTTCGGTGCCCGGCAACCTGTTTTCGGGATCCCGAACTACGTGTTCTGGCTCCCGAGCATTCATTTTGTATCGATTTTCGTTCATTTTTGGCAAGTACCTCTGTTTCATCATTACCGAGGACACTGAAGGGTGGGAGGATAGTAATTGTCTCAACAACCAGTTATCTCCTTCCGGAGCCCTCCGACGCCCGTTTTTCTCACTTCCGGGTTAATGTTGAACACCCTAGGGCCATTTTCTTCAAGCCCAAACCACATATTTGTGTTGTACACACCTGGGAGGATCCTAAAAACACATGGCCGGTCAGAAATTCTCATTTTCATTTTTGAGCCTCTTCTTCAATTGGATTGTTGTCTCTCCTGTTTCAGAGTTGCCAAATTCCAACCATAGGGTGTTGTAGAGGAGACCTGGGAGGACCCTAAAAAGTGGTGGCCGGCCAGAAATTTTTGTGTTCCATTTTTACCCCTTGGCTGGCCGGCCATGGAGGTAGCCGGTCGGCCACCTCCACCAAAAGTGAGGTGCCGGCCATGCTCCTTGGGATGTGTGCATGGCAGCTGTATACCTGTTTCTTCAAATATCTCTTTGAATCCGGGGGATATTTCGGAGGGAAGCACTTGGGTGCATTTCCCTCCTCTTTTACACCCTTTTTTAGGTGCATATAACGAGCTGGCCAACTCCTTTGCTAGGGTTAGAAAAACTTTCCTTAAGAGCTCCTAAGCAATAGCATACATCTTCCTCTCCAAAAACCTTGAAAATCTTCAAGTCTTGGCTCCATTTGTTCATCAACACCAAGCCTCACCATCACCACTTCCATTCCAGAAGCAAGGGAAGGATTTTCAGAGGCTAAGAAGCAACAAATTCAAGCCCAGAAGCAACAAAAGTGTAGTCTTCAAGGGTAAGTTACTATTTCCCCTTTTTGACCCTATTTTTGCTTCATTTTTCTACCCTATTTTCTTGAGGTTTTGGGCTCTGACCCTAACTGAGTTTAGGCTTATTTTGAGCCCCTCTACAATATTGTAGAAGGGCTCAACCTTGTTTGGTGCTTCTACATACCACTTGCTTCAATATCCACCTTATATGCCATAATCTTGCATGCTATTTTTAGCTTATGTGTATTTGTTTTTGGAGCATTCCATAAACTGTGAATGTGCTTATTTTGAGGTCCCCTATAATATTGTATAAGGGCTCAACCTTTTTTGGTGCTTCCACGCATGACCTCTCTTTATAGCCCTCTTTTGGTCCATATCTTGCATGATTTTTTAGGCCTATCTCGCTTCTGTTTTTGGCCATGATCAGAACTGAAAATAGTCTTACAATGACCCACCCTTCATGTTTTGTTAAGGGTCTTAGGCTGTTTGAAGAATTCTTGGTATACCTCTCTTTATAGCCCTCTTTTGGTCCATATTTTGCATGCTACAGTTGCCATATTTGTACATTGTTTTGGGGGTTGTCATAAGCTGTAAATGTTCATATTTTTGGACCTTGTTCAATGTTTTAGAACTGTGTTTTTCAGTTTGAGCATTGTATATATCACTTGTTTCATATTCCCACCTTTTTTCCCCATCTTTGCATGCTGTTTTTGCCATATTTGTGATTGTTGTTTGGCCCTTCTTTGTACTGGAAAAATGTTAGTTTAGGGACTGCCTAGCATCTTTCTTTACACTTCATGTCCATATTGTGCCTGTTTGGCATAGCTGCAAGTCATTTCGGGTACTTAGCATAGCATTTCGGGCATCGGGTGTAATTTTGCTATAATTCGGGGGCTGTTTTGCATCATTTTGGCTGCTGAAATTTACACTTTCCATATGCCACATGCCACGTTTCATTCCGTATGCTGTTTCATGCTTTATGTCATTGCCTCGGTTTGCGTGCCCGTGTGCACGCACTTCGAGGCATCTCATTTTTCATCTCTTGGCCTCCTATGTGAGTATGGCTGAGGCCCTCTCATGTTAGTGTAAGCCCAATTTGCATTGTGTATGCCATTTCATTCCATATGTCATTGCCTCGGTTTGCGTGCCCGTGTGCACGCACTTCGAGGCATCTCATTTTTCATCTCTTGGCCTCCTATGTGAGTATGGCTGAGGCCCTCTCATGTTAGTGTAAGCCCAATTTGCATTGTGTATGCCATTTTATTCCATATGTCATTGCCTCGGTTTGCGTGCCCGTGTGCACGCACTTCGAGGCATCTCATTTTTCATCTCTTGGCCTCCTACGTGAGTGTGGCTGAGGTCCTCTCATGTTAGTATAAGTCCAATTTGCATCCTGTATGCCATTTTAGTTCCATTGCGTTCCGTATGCCATTGCCTCGGTTTGCGTGCTCGGGTGCACGCATTTCGAGGCACTTCTTTTTTCTATCTGACGGCCTCCTATATGAGTGTGGCTGAGGCTCTCTCATGTTGGCGTAAGTCCATTTTGCATCGCATATCTCATTTTAGTCTCATCGCATTTCGTATGCCACTTTCTCAGTTTGCGTGCCTGTGGGCACACATTTCGAGACATTTCATTTAGGTCTCATTGTATATCATATTTCATGTCATTTCATGCCTTTATGCTATTGCCTCAGTTTGCGTGCCCGTGTGCACGCATTTCGAGGCACTTCATTTTATCCGCCGCCCTCTTATGTGAGTGTGGCTGAGGCTCACTCATGTTAGTGTAAGTCCAATTGCATTGCGTATGCCATTTTATGCCTTAGGATCATTTTCTCGGTTCGCGTGCCCGCGTGCACGCATTTCGAGGCATCTCATTTTCATAGCATTGTGCATGCTAGGATTGTATTTTCGTTGCATTCATGTATATCATGCATATTGCATCGTGTTCGGGGTAGGAGTTAGCGAAGCACGGAAACGAGGCGTTGCTTTACTCAGTAATGCAGGCAGGTCTCAATTCCCAAGTCACCGACACGCCGGATTGCCCATGATGGAGTTAGGTTTTGTTATAGCATTCATCTGCATTCACCCCATATTGAGTTGTGCAATCCGATTCCTCGGCCATCATGCATCGATATGCGTGATTGGTGGCACGAGGATCGAGGCATGTATATATTTGTGAAATACATTGCTATGCCCCTCTTCTGCTCTCTATTCTGACAAAAGCGAAGAATCGGCAACTTTCGAGTCCGCACGCGTTTGAGAAATATTGCAAGCGAGGCTAATTGGGGCATCGATTGGATTTCGCCAAAAGCGACCAACATGCATCATTTCATTATCGAGTCAAGGTCAAGCGATCCACGCTTGCATGCCATTCTGACTTTCTTATTTAATTTGTTAATTAATTAGGAATTTGTATTATTCGGACTGTATTTATTTTGGACTGTATTATTCTTTTATTTCGGATTGTATTATTTATTCGGACCCTCTGTGCGAGGGCATAATTGTAATAAGTGTGGGTGAGTGTGATGTATGTCTTCCAACCCCACGTCTTTCTCCCTTTTATTTACCCGCTTATGATGGTTAGATTAGGGCATATTTCAATTAGCATCTGATGTGACATGTTTGCATCATTCATCTGTTTTGCACGCACCGGGCTCGGCGCATCATACAAACTGCATTCGTATTTCAATTCCAAATTGAATACGTGTTAATTGTAGTATTCCATACACCATGTGTAGAATAGCCGAGCCTGCTATAGTTGCATTTTTGCATGTGTTGCATTAGGCATTTCAGTATGCTTAGGTCCATGCATGATTTCTAATCGGTTTTTTGTTTTGGCTTGGAGTACTCGGTAAGTTTTATGCTTTAGCATCCTTGCATGCGTGTGAGTGTTGCCATGATAGCATGCTTGCCATGAGGCTATATGCTTATGTGATATAACTGCCTTGAATGCCTGTGGGTGGAGGTTGAGTTACTTGAATTGGGACAATTCATCAAATGTTTGTTTTAAGCCTACTAGATAATGGCAAAATCATGTTTTTCTAAGCCCACCTGAGGGTGGCAAATCCACGTCTTAGCCTACCTGCGGGTAGCACCATCAAACCATTTTCAAACAAACAAACATGAAATGTTTTGTTCCAATTCAGACGATTCAGTCTATACTTGTATCTTTGTCGCATCACATAGTAACCTAGGCTAATAACCGAATAAGAACTCACAATGTTTTAAAAATCGGATATCATGGTTAGTAGAGGGTCTTTGGCCAAGCGAAGTGCTCACAGTGACCTTCTAATCGTACCCAAGTTCGAGCGAGGTAACTTTGGTGATGCGGATCGTGGCCTTTGGCACCGAGTCGGGGTTTCTAAATTTCCCATTTAAAATATTTAGGTGGCGACTCAGATCTCTGCAGCGATCCATGTTTGGCACTTCTTTCAAAAAATCTGGTTCCAAGACGATTTGCCGGATTTGGACTCTTCGGCTCAAGATTGAGAACCGTGACATTTGAGTCCTTCGAACTGTAGTGACCCAATATCGAACCAGAACGGGGGGGATTCGCACTCCCTTCGCCCCGGGATGCGTTCGGGACTTCTACACATAGCAATGTATTTTCACAAATGTATGCATGCCTCGATCCTCGTGCCACCAATCACGCATCTCGATGCATGATGGCCGAGGAGTCGAATTGCACAACTCAATATGGAATGAATGCACATGAAAACTCAGCTAAAACCTAACTCCATCATGGATAATCCGGAGTGTCGGTGACTGAGGAATTGAGACACGTTCCGTCACTCGGAGTACGGAATGTACCTCGTTTCTTGCTAACGACTAACTCCTATCCCGAACACAATGCAATATGCATGACATGCATGGATGCAACTAAGATACAACCTAACATGCACAATGCTATGGAATGAAATGGCATACACAATGCGATATGGACTTACACTAACACAAGTGGACCTCAGCCACACTCACATAGGAGACCATTAGATGAAAATGAGACACTCGAAATGCGTACACATGTGCATGCAAATCGAGGACCGACTCTAAGGCACGAAATGTCACTCTAACAAGACACAGTAAAGCATGAAATATGGCATACTAGCATGCAAATTTCAGAGGCAATAAGTGATGCAAAACAGCCCCGAAAGATGGCAAAATGACACCCGATGCATGAAATGAATCCTGAAACATGAAATTAGGCGCATGGAATGACCTATGGCTATGCAATGCATGCATTATTTGAATATGAAGTGTGAAGAAAGAATCAAGAAAGCCCCAAAATAAGCATATTTACAGTTTTAAGCAAGGCCAAACAGTGAACGCAAATGGGGCAAAGCTAGCATGTAAAAATGGCCCCGAAAGCGAGATAATGAAGCAAGTAGCATCTTCTAACCTCAAACAGAGAAGGGCCCTTCTACAATGTTGAAGAGGGGCCAAAAATATGATATTTTACAGTTGATGACCAGACCCAAAACAGTGCACAAACAAGCCTAAAATACTATGCAAGATAAGGCCAAAAAGGAGGTTTAAACACAAAGAGCAAGAAGGAAGCCTCCAACAACAAAACACCCTTGATAAAACATTAAGAGGGGATCAAAATAAGTCTATTTAAAGTTTGGACCAAAGCCCAAAAATACAAGCACAAGGGGCTAACAAATCATGCAAAAATAAGGCCAAAAGAGGGATACAAAGGCAAGTGAAAAAAGGAAGCCTCAAACAGTGATAATTCCTTCAAAAATGTTAAATAAGGGCTCAAAATAAGCCACTTTACAGTTTATGATATAGCTCAAAACAGTTTACACATAGGCCAAAAATACTACACAAGAAATAGACATACAAGAGAGGTAATGAAGCAAGTGCAAAAAGGAAGCCTTAAACAGTGAAAGGCTCTTAAACAAACATGACAAAGAGCTCAAAATAATACTATTTTCAGTTAGGGTCGGAGCCCAAATATGCAAGCACAAAGAGCTAAGATATAGATAAAAAAATGTACCAAAGAGGGAGAAGGAAGCTTACCTTTGTAGACCAAGTCTTTTGACAGCCTTTGGACCAACAAATGTTGCCTCCTAAGCTCTGGAAAGATCCTCCAAGCTTCTGGAATGGAGTGGTGGTGTGGTGCTAGGTGATGGTGTAGAAATGGTGTAAGGTTTAGGAGGTTTGGAGGGTTGAAGTGTAAAGAGAGAGGGCTCCAATATAAGAGGCTTGAAGTAAATTTTTCTAACCCTCAAAACAAGGGCTGGGGGCTGTTTATGTAGGCAAAAGAGGGGGAGAAAGAGGGGGAAAAATGGGGGGGGGGGAAACAATTCAAGTTTCCCCCCACAAGGACAAGTCCCTCGGACAGCGGGTTCAGTGTGAAACAGCTGGCACAGCTGGCATCCACTCAATCTGTAGAATACTCCGGAAGGTCGTCGGCTAGCAAACTTGGTCGGTCGGCCAACTTTTCTGGCCGGTCGGCCATCTATTTGGCCGGTCGGACATCTGTTTTGGCCGGTTGGCCATCTATTTGGTCGGTCGGCAGGAAAAATCTGCTCTGCAGATCCAACTTCAAATGGGCATAACTTTTTTATAAGAACTCCTTTTCAGGTCATTCTTGTGTCAAAATTGAAGCTCCGGAAGTAAGCTTTCCAATGGCACCAGTCTTGCATCAAAATTCCAACTGTGAAGAAAGTTATGCTTATTTTGGTGAAGGCTGCTCAGTTTCGATCTAACTGGGATGATGCCCAACTTCAACTAATCATATCTCCGCCCTCCGGACTCAGATTTAAGAGATTCTTGAATGAAAAATGAAACCCCAGAAGTCTTCTTTCCAACGGTGGTGGCCTCATAGCTCAACTCCAAGTGTATAGATAGATAAGCTTGATTTAACGAGGACTGCTCGTCCCTCTCTTAGCGATTCTTGCCTATCCTCTTTTCCAACTTGGTTTCTCCCCTCTTCTTCTCTTTTCTTCAACTTCAAACCCCTAAGCAAGGTGTTTTAAAATATTTTTCAAAGATTTCATCTCTCTTTCATTCATTTCCACTTTGTCCTTGCTCGGTTTACCGAAAAGCGCAACGTTTGACAAAATGCGAGCCTAGGAACATCGTGGAAACTTTTTTTCAAAAAATGTTTTGAAAGAGAGGGTTTTAAGGTCTAAAAACCATTCAAAATAGCTTTGGTCCAAAATGGGGTGTGAAGTTGAGATTTGTTTCTCTCCTTGCCAAAGAAATTGAATCTTTGCCTTGCACACCTTTCTCCACCAAGTAAACCATCAGTAACGCCCAAGTCTTAAGGGCGGTCAAAAATGGGGTGTCTACACATTGATACAGCACTACAATGTGTATCAAGTGTTGATTATGGAAGTGTTCGAATTGATTTGATACACCACTAAAATGTATATCGTTATCAATTGTGAAGTATAGAAGTGATTCTATGTTATGTTGATACAGCACTGAAATGTGTATCTTTCGTAAAGTGTGGAAATGGTTTGTGTTATCGATACAGCATTAAAATGTGTATCCATCATGAATTTCGAAAGTGTTTTAAAGATGAGTCTTAATCTCATTAAGTTATTTGGCTAAGTGTTGAGCCTCGTTTTCAAACTCAAAGTTGAAAAAGAAATGAGAAATGAAATGTAACATGGACTTAATGTCATGAAACCAGAGTATAATATATGTGGATGTATCAGTATTGACCATCTATCAACTGCTAATCTTTTAGTCATTGTTCATTGCTGGTTTAGTGTATTTCTGCTGGGCTGTGGCTCACCCTTTATGGGACATCATTTTCAGGTGCAGGTAGGATGCCACCTCCAAGGACATAGCTTGGGAGACTAGAGGCAGACAGACTTTTGTTATTTTGTTATCTTTTGGATGTATTACATGTAAATTCAAGCCAAGGGCTTAACATGTATTTGAGTTAGTTCTCTCTTTTTGTAACCAAGTGTTAACTTGGAAAGTTGTAAGCCCGTAGGGCATTTACTTTTGTTGTTAACATGTAATACTCATTGTAATGAACTACTCTAATGAATAGAAGAATATTTACCTTTTATATCAATACATGTCTAAATTGATGGGTTTTAATATCATTATTTTGAGGGCGTTACAAATAGAGTTTTTGATTTGTTTTGAAAACTAAGAAATGGTTGGATGTTAATCCTTAACCCATGCATGTAATGTAATTTAAGAATTTTAATTCATATTTTAAAGTTTATGAGTTTGGGATTGAGTTTTGATATAAATCAAGAAGTTAAATTATGGTTTGAGCTTGATAATGAAGAATTGATTGGACTTTGATACATGCAAATGACTTTCTAAGGAGTTAATAGCTTTAATTTCATGTTTTGAAAAACAAGAACTAAATTTTGAAAAATTTATATATTATATAAGGAAAATGAGACTTTTAACCTACAAGTTTTGTGAGAGTTTCAATATCCTAATCTTAATTTTCTAATTTTTTGATTTAAAAAAAAAATCTCAGCATTTATTGACTTCTCCCAATCTACAAGTTTTTTTTTTTTTTTTTTTTTATTTCCCCCATACCTACTGCGACACCCTTCTTCAACTTCTTCCATACACTATGGTTAGTAATGTGATTCTTAAATTATTTTTATAAAAAATCTAAAAAAAGTAATTTGTATATTAAAAAAATATCTTAAATAAATATACATTCATATTAAATTTTGTGACAAATTAAAAAATAATAAATAAATTGTGATAAAATTGTGGGACTTAGATTGTAAATTTCAATCTCCTCTGTTTTCATAATTTGCATATAACAATTAACAATATATATTATTCTGTATAAGAATATATTATTAATTTTTTTACATGCCATGCATAGCCAAGTTACCACTAATTATTAGTTTATGAGCAATGAGCTTAATTTTAAATTAAAGGAGTTTTGATATAAATAGTTTAAAATTGATCATATTTTCTTGATTATTTAAGAGTTTGTATATTTTTAGACAAGCCATGTATGAACCCAAGTTTTGGAATCATATTTTGAAAGTTTGATTCATGTTCAAGAATTTAAGAGTTTGAAATTGGGTTTGACATGAAACTATATTCTTTGGTTGAGGTTGGGAATATGGAGAACAAGTTGTTCTAAAATTGAAGTTAGATTTTGGAAAACTTTAGTTCCAAATATAGAGTAGATTTTCGGACTGAAACTCAGCCCAAACCGCGCGTCTTTGTGGGAGGTCCCTGCACGGTGGCCAAACCCTTTCCTGTTGGTTTGCTTTTAATTGCACGCAATGGAGGTTTCAGACGTGCGGTTTTAGAGTAGTTTTCAGTTTTTTTTCGCTTATCTACCTTCGGGCCTCCGCTTGCTTAATTTTGACATGCATTTCACATGCATTTGCATTTCATGAATGCAAAGGGCATTAGAGAACGAATCGAACTAACCGAATGAACAAGTAGTGAATGAACCGAATAGGGTTAAAGACTGACTGATTGAATTGCATGTGTAATAAGAGGATGTGCTTAAATGTGTTTCTATAGGCCATACGTCTCACCCTAGCCAAGGGATTCAGGGAGCCAACTGTGAGTAACAACTCTGTAAAACTATGTTCAACTTTCAGTATTTTCTGAACGATATGATATGATCTGTTTTCTAAAATGCTATCTTGTGATTAAATGAATGATTGTTCTATTTATGAAATGTATTCGTGGCATTCATAGCATCTATTACTGTTACAGAGATCTCTGTCAATTCCACTTCGTGGAGTTTTTGTTTATTGTATTGATGGCTATCATATATAACTATTCCGGTCTTCTAAGACCTACTGTATTGTTCTGCTAATGGATATACCACGTATGACTGTTACGATTCCAATATGATTTGACATCTTATGAGATACTGATTTGAGAAATTGATTCGTTGATGAAATTGATTGTTTTAAATTACTGAAAGGACATCATTCATTATCCCTTTACACTGTTATTCACTGGGCTCTAACTTACTGTATATGTATGTGTATGTAGGTGATCAAGCGCGTGATCAAGCTTAGAGGTGTTTGCCTGGAATATGTTTTTGTCAACCAACCTATACGCCTCCTGTGGAGGTTCCAAGATATGTCAAGTGGTCAAGGCTAAGTGATTAAAGTTTAAGTTTTTGTTTATTCTGTATATAGGGCTAAATCCCTTTTGTCTCATCTGTATATGTGATGACGCAGGAATGATGTAATAATAATATATATATATATAAAGTTTAAATATTTTTTGTCCCATATAAGTCTACACAGCTCAATGGACAATTTATGTTTGTATTTTGCTTCCGCTAGCCCCTAATATTATGCATCTGTTTAAGAGGCCTTCGGTAATCTCAGGATTATTGGCTGGTCTTGATGCTAAATCTATAAGGGCGAGATTGGGTCATGACAAACATGATAACTAATTTTTAAATACTAATGTACTTATTTCTATTTGTGAAAAATTTGTAGCGTGCACTCTCTTTGGATATGACATAAAATATTTTAACTTCCAATGTAATGTATTTAAAGTCATCGTCTAATCATATTATGCTATGATTTCAATAATTGAATGAATTATAAATCAAAATAACGATACAATGTTATGTCATAATAAAATTATTATGTTACGTCATAATTAAAGCGATCGCACATGATGTATATGAATGTGTATAAAAAATAAGATTACATGGTTTTGCACTAATGGTTCCCAATATGTTTTTTGCTTAAAAAAAAAATTGTAGATTTTTTTATACACTTTTCTTCCTTTAAAAAGTAAAAATATATCTTAAGAAAAATCTCTGTCAATAAATATAATCCCTAAAATGTCAGGTTTTGATGTTGAAAAGCAAAAAGAAAAAGAAAAAAGGCTCACAAATGGACCAAGAGAAGAGGAGGAAAATGATAAAGGTGAAAAGAAGAAAATCTATTTGGTTTGTGGTGCGGGTAGCCCTATTGTCAAAGTCACTCATACTTTCGCCCAAAAAAAGGAGGAGGGGGGGTGTAAAAGCACAAAAAAGAAAAAGAAAAGATGTGTTTGATTTGAAAGACATTTTTGCTTCGAATACATAAGCAGTGTGCACATGTTTACGCAATGTTTAGCATGAAAGATAAGTGTGTCTTGGAACCAGATTGGATGATTGTTTGGTTAAAGAGAAAAGAGGATAGAAAGGAATGGAAGAGGGTATAAAATTGGTTTACACTTCACCATTACAAATTCATACATTTAGGGTTACTTTGGGAAATATCGCTTTTCAGTGTTTTTTTAAATTTTTTTTTATTAACATATAAAGTGAAAAAAAATTAAAGTGTTTAATACTGTTATGATCATACCTGATTTGTAATGTTCCAAAAAAAAAAAAACAAAAAATACTCAATTTGAAAACCTCAAAGGGATTTAGCTTAGTGGGAGGAGAAAACAACCAAAAAGTTTATCATTCAAGAAGTTGCAAGTTCAAATCTTACAAACGTCAAACATACATCCCAAACCTTGGGGCCACTACAGGTTTGCCCGCCTATTAATTTCAGGGCTCCGTTAAATTACAAATTACTGTTATAATTTGAAAAATTACAAATATTTCCTTGTAAATTTTTTTATTTAATATAATTAACTAAAAAAAAATTGTAATTACTCTCCTATACAATAATAAAATTATCTGAATTATTAATTAAAAAATATTTCTAATATCATTAAAAATTATTAATTGACTTGATAATTTATTAAGCTTTATTAAAAATGTTTCTCTTCCACATATAAGTTTGGATAAAATTAGGATAAATTACAAATACATTTTCTGAGAATTACTTAAAATATAAATTGTCTCCTATGATTTGAAAAATTTTAAATATCTCATTATCGGAATTTTTTATTTAACAGAATTAATTAAAAAAATGAAATTTATAACTGCTCTCCTATATAATAATAAAATTACCTGAATTATTAATTGAAAAATATTTATAACATCATTAAAAATTATTAATTGACTTGATAATTTATTAATAAAATGACCAATTTGTTATGAAATTAAAAATATCAAGGGATGTAATGTAATTTTCAAAACCACATAAACGATTCATATTTTAAGAAAATCTTTTAATTACCCATAGAATTATTGACCATGAAAATGTGATAACAAATTTATATTTGGCCTTCTTGTTTTTTTAATTAAAACCGAGTAAGCCCTATTGTACTTGATTAAAATTAAATTTATAACCCAAGACTCATAGAACAATCTTCCGTGTAAAATAAATAATTTGAAATGAAATCAAACAAATAAAAATAAATTATTTACGTAATTTATTTACCAAAATAAATAAGTACAAAATTGATTAAGTCGAGTGTGTGACACTGTCCTTAAGATGATTCATCCCGCTCCGTGTTTACGGATAAATGACATCTATCTCCCAGATATAATGATCTACACATATTGTAGTAGCACTCAAATAATCAGTATGGCTTAACTAGAACTGTGGTTTCGCACTCTCATAATTTTCTAAAAACTAGTATGAAGAATATGTGTATACAAGAGAGCGAAATGGAAGGAAACAAGAAAATTTTGGATGCCCAAAATGTTGGAAAAGTTGTAGTATTTATAGCCTAAATGGTGACCTTTAGGAAAGGGTCGAACAGGTACAAATTGAAGTGAACAAGTGCAAAATTCAAACTAAACATAAGTAAATTCAAATCTGCTTGAAACAGATTTGAATCTGCCTAGGAAGAAATAAACTGCTGCACTGGGTTGTGCAAATCTATTTAAACAGGTTGAAAGAACTATTTAAACTTGCTGGAAAATGAACTCGGAAGAGGCATTGTTTGGACAGGAAACTCGAATTCAAATTTGGCACAAAATTTAAATTAATTTCATTCAAAAAAATAAATTTCCCACAAGAATTTTTGGGAAAAAATTAATATTATGACCGACCCAAATCACAACCTTGCTCTAACCGGCATAAGGCGAAGACATGTGGTGGTTTGAGCCAAAGCCCACTTTATTTATAACACCTCCCTTCTACAAATTTGGGGTGCCCCTGGGGCCCAACCCAAATTTGTCCACTTAGAGCTTATATACTCACATAAGTTCTCTTCAAATTTCAATGTGGGACAATCCATTTTAAGGAAACCCATATTTTACTTCTTTAATTGTCCATTCCACGAACTCGAAAATGACATCAACTTCTCATTCACTTATAAATGGTTTTGACGAACCGTCTTCACTGTGTAACTTGTCATGCAGTAAGGAACACGTCACCTCTTTGGATCCATCCCAAAAGACATGTGGAACCCACTCAAATTTAGACTCAAAGTTGACCCAAAATAAACCTATAAAAACCATAATTCCAACAGACTCTTTTCTTTTTATCAATTTATAATTTTCCTTTTAAAATTTCTATAAATTTTCAATATTTCCTTCAAAAATTAAAAAAAAAAAAATTACACTAACCTTCCTTATAATTTGAGACTGTACCATTTTGGTCTTTGACTTTTTAATTGTAATATATTTAATTCTGAATTTTAAATCTTATCCCAAATAAGGACAATCAAAGTTTTTTTATTTTTAGTTTTTAAACAGCCCATTTTAGGGGCAAAGTTGTCATACAACTTATTTTGTATTAGTTAACTTATATATTATTTGAAATGTAATGGCCTATTTTTAATGAATAATGTTGAAACTTTCTTGGTTAAAATATTTTTTGGATATTTATTTTTGTTAAATTATTTTCAATTTTTTCAAGAGTCAAACATGGTTATAATTTTGATGTTATTATTAAACCAATCCATTAAATCAAAAAATACAAAGATAAAGTTATTTCATATATTAAACATATCGATTACATATTAAAAACTTAATAACCATCCATTATATGATAATCATCCAAAAATACCTATTAACAACAAATACAACCATCTATTACATGATAACCATGAAAAACATCAACAAAAATAACTACCTATTACATGATCATCATCCAAATACATACTAAAAATTAATTTGATAAAAAAATAAAAATATAAAAGATTTATCATTTTTATATAATTTTATCTTTAGTGGATAAAAATAATTTTTAAAAATTCGAAAATAATTTTGATATTTATTTTTACCAAACTAGTTTATATTTTATCAAATTGACGACTTTGTTTTTGAAATGGAACAATAGTGCCTTCAATTGTCATTATTTGAAAGAAGATTCAAAATTTAAAGTCAAATATATCACAATTGAAAGGTAAGTGACCAAAGTGACACCAACCCCAAACTACAAGAACCGTTAGTATAGCCCGCTCAAAAAGAAAAAAAGAAGAAGCTATCCTCTTAGGTCTATTTTGGGAAGTGCAAAAAAAGATAGTCTTATTGACTTATTTAAGCCTTCGTTTGGGAAGTGGGTTAGTTTTTTGGCTTTTTGGCTTTTTTGGCTATTTTAGTCTTGACTAAAAAGCCCGGTTTGGGAAAGACTTTTGGCTTTTTGGCTTTTTGAATTTTTGGTGAGGTGTCTCCATGTTAAAAGATGAAACCCCTTCAAGTTGTTTCTTTCTCTCTCTCTAATTTTTGAAAACGCCCGCTAACTCCAACATTGGACCGCGACACCGAGAGCGAGGAGCATGGGGTGCGGATGGGTAGTAGGCGGAGGAGATCGGGCGAAGATGTTGAATTTGGATAGCAGTAGCACCAGGGGGTGGCGGTCTGCGGTTGGTACTGGCGATGTATTGGGCGTGAAGGGTGGTGGTGGGTCTTCGCCGGGCGGTGGAAATTATGCGATAGCAGCCAGCGGTGCATTTTAGCGAGGTGGGGTCGGTGGAGATGGAGGTGGGGAGGGCACGAACTCGCCATTGCTGACGCTGGCCGCCTGTGGTGGCGACGGTTCTTGAGACATTCTCAGGCACCACCGCAGTGGCAAGGCGGCAAGTGGGCCATACAGTGGTGGTTGTGGTGGAGAGGGTTGTGGTGGCGCTGAGCACGCCGTTGTTCAAAAACAAAGGCACAAAAAAGGCCACAACCATGGACACTGCCACAGCCATGGATTAGGGTTAGGGTTTTGCTCAAAACAGTGAGGGTGTTTTGGTAAATTTAGCCCAAAACAGTGATGAACTTGCCCATGATTTTACATTTTGTCTCCATGTGGCTACATTAGCCTTTTTTGTCGGGACTTGGCTAATTTAGCCTCAACCTCTCTTCCCAAACACACCCTAAGTCACATTACCTTTCTATTTTTGTATGTCTTTTTATAATAAATATTTACTTTATTTTATTTTATTTTTTGAACGGTAAACTGGTAGTGTATATATGGTATATATATATATATATATATTAGCACTTCTCAAAATAAGCCTAAAATACCAAAACAAAAAAATAAATTATTTGGCATCTTCTAAAATAACATACTTTTTATCTTTTTTAAATCATATTACCTTCTAATTTTTTTACATATTTTTTTATAAAAATTCAAAAAAAATACATTTATCTACATCATTCATAGCAACCCTAGAAATAGGTTTGAAGAAACATAAAACGACAAAGAAGTACACAGACAGATTTTGGGAAAAAATGAAGTGCTACTTTCATTACACAAAAAAGAAACGCTTACTAATGTATGAATAGACTTTCTTTTCCAAATCAGAAGAACATAAGAGCGATAATGGAATGATTTTAATGAAAATTTTCAAATCCCGATATTATTTTCCCTTCTCGGAAAAAGAATAATCGAAAGGCAGCAATTGATTGAAAATGGTTGCAAAAATTATATCAAATTGGGAAGGAAGTCCAAGCGCAGCATTTCCTTCCAAAAAACATTTTCATAGGAAAGTGTGCTTCTTTCTTCTTCTACTTATAATTAAGTAATCTCTTTCTGTTTTCTCACTTTATACATAATGCATATGAAAGTGTGCTACTTTCTTCTTCTTCTTATAAGTAAGTAATCTCTTTCTGCTTTCTCACTTTATACATAATGCATATATTCGATCATTATGAAGTCTTAATCATCTTTCGTGCAAACCTAGAGTTATGATATGATCTTTATCTCTTGATTCATTGATACGAAAGGTACTTGGGTTTTTTGTTTTGATTCTATTTGATCTGACAAATCAATTAATCTCTTGGAATTGCTTGTGATTGTTTGTGGGTTGTTCAGTGATTTTGATTTTATAGTTTTTTTTTAATTAAATTTTTTTTTCAATGATTGACTGTGGGTTTGATCAGTGTGTTTTGATCGTTCAACTTTTAGTTCTAGCTATGTGCGGTAGTTTCTAATCTCTCTCTCTCTCTCTCTCTCTCTCTCTCTCTCTCTCTCTCATGTGTTTGTGGTTTTTCAAATCTGTTTGTGTGTTTGTGTTTGAGAACACACAGAGAAATTGGTGGAAAGTAGGAAAAGATTATATTTTATAATATTGAATCTTTATTTTTGAAAACTCTTTTTCACTCTGTAGAGAAGAGGAAAATGAATAAATGATTCTACATACATCAGAAGTTTTTATTTTTTTTATTCTTTTAAATTTTATTTTAAACAGTGCTTCCATAAATTTTTCTGCAAAACTTCGAGATTACTTTTATTTATTTATTTTTTTTTTGGAATTTAATTTGAAATTTAAAAAATGAAAAATATTCACTGTTTTCTTTAAACCCAGAACCTAATTTTTCTATTATATTCTCTCTTTCTTTCTGTTGGTTCACAAAATTTGAGAACTCAACTCCTTGAGCTGAAGAGTCGTAGGATCTTATGAATTTTATTTAGCTCAGGTGTAGCATGATGCAAACCCAATCAGGACTTAGTTGGATGCATTAGAGCTCTTTGCTTTCACTAATATTCTCTTTTAAAACCTTCTAAAAATATTCAAAACAACATAATGACTGGGTTCTACTAAAAAATTAATTTAACACAAGACAAATCTCATTTTATGAAGTTCATGACAGAAACTATTGGTGTGGTCTTAGAAACTCGGACACTTTTTCAAGAAGGTGACAAGTCAGTGTTGAACATGCATCCAACATGTCTTTATTAATTTTTTTTTTTAATATTTTCAGAAACCTAACATACTCGCTTAGACTAACATGAAACATGTAACTTGTAAGTTTGAAGAAAATAACTTTGAAATCTAACAATAAAATAAAAGTAATGTAGATTTATATCTATGGGCATAGCTTCTCTCCTTAATCGGACTGGACCGTGCTGTTGGGCCCGTGGGAGCCCACCACGGGTCCCATTTTAATAATCTAAACCGTTCAATGTGTAGAACTCGTCGAGTACTATATGTCTGTAAAAAATCACGTTAATCAGATATCGATAGCTATGTGATCAAATCAGTTTTGTATAAAAAAAAAAAATGAACGGTGAATAAATTAACGGTTGACAAAAATCTGTTTTGATCGCATAGCTATCGATATCCGATGAACGTGATTTTTTATAGGCATATAGTACTCAACAAGTTCTACACATCAACGGTTCAGATTATCAAAACGGGACCCATGGTGGGCCTCCACGGGCCCAACAGCACGGTCCAGTCCGATTAAGGACTGGACAGAAGCCATTCCCTATATTTATCAACATTATCTGATCCATTAGACTTTTTAATTTTAAGAGCCCTAAAGCCCAAGTCTTATGATTTGTTTATAAATGCAGTTTTTAAAATAGATATTATAATTTTAGTTCACACTTCTTTTCTAAAACGTAGGGTATGGTAAATGATTTCTTAATATTGTCATATAATAATATATAAATGTATTGGCAATGCAGAAAATGAGAAACAAGTAATATTTCATCGATAAATATAAAAATATATACGTATTTGATTGTGTCCTTTTATGTCATGTCAATATAAAAATAAATATATTGTTGGGTTGACATGTCCGTATCGTACATATTTGTGTCTTGCAAGGTTTCAAAATGGGGCGCACGTAATCTGCTTGATTACGTAAATGCAGGTAAGCACCACATGTTACCCCCACTTTTGAGGTGTGATTGAGATTCACAAGTGTGTCATAACGCCCATAAAGCATCAAGATGTAACGTTCCAGCTACTCCTTTTGAAAAAATTAAAAAGAGAGTGAAAATGAAGGATGAGGATAGAGAGAGGAGAGAAATGAAGAGGGAAGATGGAGGAAGAGATAGAGAGAAAGAGAAGAGAGAAGATGGAGAACTTGTTACCGATTTGTCAATGATTTGTTGAAGCAGAAGACCTATGCTATTCTAATCGGCTTCTATCACTCAACCATTTTGTTTGTGCTTGTCTATTTATAACTCTTATTTATTCTTTTACTTTTATCATTGTTTATTTTATATATAATAGTTAGTGATTGATTTTTTGTAAAATATTTAAAACCATAACACCTATAATTATATATTAATATATATTTTATACATGCCAATTTTTGTTGATTAGTTTATTTTATTTTTATTTACAAGTTATCCAAAAAGATCATGAATATTCAAGTGATCCAAACTTAATTTTTTTATATAATTTTTTTTTCAATTTTTATATTATTACATTAACATGTATAATTTAATTTTTAAAACTATTCAAATTAAAATTTACTTTGCATATGCTTCCACAAGTATAATAATTAAAAAAAAAAATTATACATCTAAATCCAATAGTGATTTAAAAATATGAAATATATTAAATCATATTTAAAAATTTACAAAAATTGATCAAAATTTAATTTAAAACCCAATAAATATAATTATGGAGAAGAAGAAAAAAAAAACGTATCGATAAGTTTTTTCAAATTGTACGAAAAATAAAAAAATTCACGATTTCGCTATCAAGAACCGCTACGCTTACCTTTACACCTCGCATCGCAATCGCACACCGCCACCCTGACGACCTCAACCGCTTTTTAGAACTTGGTTCCTTTCACACGAGGAATAGTAAAGTTGATGCAGAGTTATCAGTGTGCCATGTGGATAGTGAGTTTATCAAAATCAAATGGCTAATGTCATCAATTTTCCTTCACATGACATGTGAAAGGGGTTCAAGAAGCAGTATTCTTTTCATAAGAACTAAACAAACAAGTTTTGGCTATTAAAACCCTTATTTAAATGTGTTTGATCTATCAAACACATCATATAGTTGTTTCTAATCTTTACATTGATCATGTGATGAGTGGAATCAGCTGCTAGTATTTGTCGGGAAAAAATAAATTGTGGTATGAGGCTCTTTCAGTTATACCATGGAATTAAATTAACTATGATGATGTGCCCAATAATATAATAATTTGCCTAGTGCATGTTACCTTGTATATAGCAAATAAGCAGACAGAAAACAATCATTCCTGATATTGGTCTTCACAAAAATAAGTTTGGAAAAATAATAAACTCACCTTGTACTAGGAAAAAGTGGATGGAATTGCATCAAGAGTCAGATCAGTCCATCCAGCCGTTTCAATTGGCGTCCGGATCCTCTAGAGTAACTCTCTAGAGTGATCTCCTAAAGTGGATGATCGGACGGCTCAGAATACTCCTCACCAAAACGACGTCGTTTTGGTGAGGGCTTTCAAAAAAAAAAAAAATTCCCGATTTCAAAACAACGATTACTCTATGGAAATGCAGATCTGAAATTAGAGAGAGAGTGAGAGAGAGAGAGAGAAGGGCTAAGAGTTTCCGACTCGCCACCGTCGCCGCTGTCGCTGCCACACCGCTGGGTCACCATACTCCAACAGATTGAAAGAAAAAACCAGAGGTTTGTTTACCCTCTAAACTTCAAATATTAGGGCTTTGATTCCAAAAATTAGGGAAAAAATCAAAAAATATGATCTTACGGTTTTGATTTGAGACTTTTTACATGATTTATTTCAAATCTATGCTTAGAGGAACCGAACTGTATATATATATGCATCTGTGTAATTTAAATCAAAGAAATGGGCATTTATATATATATATATATATGCATCTGTGTGTAATGGGAACTGTATATATATATGCATCTGTGTGTAATTTAAACCAAAGAAATGGGCATTTTTATATATATATATATATATATGCATCTGTGTCTAGATAACAGTATGTAACAGAAATTTATAAATATATTTATATATATATTTATCAAAGAAATTTATGAATATATTTATATATATATATATGCATCTGTGTGTAATGGGCCTGAAATGGGCATTTAATCTGTGTGTAAGTTAAATTATATGACACTGGATACTCATACTACACATTTATATAGGGTTTGCCTCTTTGGTGATTTAATTAATTTATTTTTTTTAGAACCTTTGTTGATTTAATTTCAATATCAGGAGGTGTCACTTTTAGAAAATGACTCTATTAAGTCAAATATTTTAGTTGAATTAGGATTTTATTCTTTGTTAGAAATTAAAATGAAAATTTACTATATATATATATCTATAAAAAAAAATTGTTCACATATGTACATATATGTATCAATTAAATAGATTTGAAAATTAATTGAATTGAATTAGTTTGTTTGGATTTATTGAATTTAAAATAGTGAATTTTATTATTTATGTATGATTGTTGTGAATCAATATATATCTTCTCTTTGATAAATGGAGGTAATCTCAATATATATCTTCTCTTGAAAATGATTGTTGTGAATCAATATATATCTTCTCTTTAAAATGATTGTTGTGAATCAATATATATCTTCTCTTTGGAAGACAGAGGAATGACCCTCTGTTTGTATACTTTATTCCATACTATTCCTGTAGATAACAGTATGTAACAGAATGATATAGTTTCTTCCATACTCAGAATGATATATGAAATACACATCGTGCCCTTTAGATAACTTTTGATAAAGAAATGTTGTCAAAGATTTATAACTTTAGATAAAAAAATGTTGGAGCAAATAATAGGAAAACATATGCAATATAATTGAGTTTTTTTTTTTTTTTTTAAACCAAACCCAAGTCATACCAACCAGCCCTGCTTGCACACTGTTTTTCAAGTAAAAGTAATGGACATATTTCGTTTATCCTTTATTGATTAACTAATTCTTGTCCATTGTAGTCTACGAACAACCACTGCAATTACTTCAAGTGGCTCGCAGACGACGACGACGACGATGACATTACCGCATCAACTTCAACCAATGCTGGACCTTGGACAAATTCAAGAACAGAAGAAATTAATGATCTTAGGACAAGGGTTGGTGAGCATGATAGAAGGCTTCAAAGGATGGAGAAGATGTTCAAGGCAATGACTTATGTCATTGTATTTTGTGTATTTTTGTACTTTATCATGTAAATGACTCAATGTAATCTACTTTGTGTATTTTGTGTATTCAAGAACAATGTACTTTCGTATTTTAGGTTTTCGAACATGCTATGAATCTGATGGCTAGCAAATCTACTTTTGTAATCTACTTTTCTACTTGTTTTGTAATTTTTTTTTGGTGCTTAAAAATCTGATGGCTTGCAAAAACAAGTGTATAACAAGTTTGTTTGAGATGAAATCTGTTGAATTTTTTGTTCTACTTTTCTATTGAGTTATGTTGGTTTGCTTAACAGTGTGTTATATGTGATGGTTTGAAAAAAAACAGGTATATTGATTAACTATGTTTTGAATGAACAGGTGTATTATATGTGTGTATAACAGGTTTCCAAATTGATGTATGCTGCCAAATATTTCATCAAGAACAGGTTCAAGGTGTATTTGTAATGGACAGGTTCAATGTGTTCAATGAACAGGTTTCCAAATTGATGTATGCTGCCAAATTGATGTATACTGCCAAATATTTCATCAAGAACAGGTTGAAGGTGTATTTGTAATGGATAGGTTCAATGAGTTCAATGAACAGGTTCAAGGTGTATGCTGGCAAATATGTAGATTGTTTACAGGTTCAAGGTGTATGCTACCAAATATGTAGATTGTTTACAGGTTCAAGGTGTATGCTGCCAAATATGTAGATTGTTTACAGGTTCAATGTGTGAACTTGCATGAACAGGTTCAAGGTGTATCAGATTAAAAAGGTAGATTGTTTCAAGCTAATTTAAATGAAAATAGGAGTTGCCTGCTGATCCTTCATGCCATATTTCAAGACATATTTCCAGTGATCTTTCAACCCAACTGAGCATAACAGTCCAGCATGAACACACCAAAAAAGAAAAACACTAGAACACCATTCACCCTTTTACCATGAACTCCACCCAACAACAGTTCCAATCAACAAACCAACCAACCCTCAAACAAGAGATGCAGCTGATGGTGATAAACAATGCACCTACGCAAGCTTCTAATGCAGGCCCACTAATGATGACAAAAGATTCAGATCAATCCAAATGCCACCATTCAAGAGCAAAAGAAAACCCCCCAGAAAAACAACTCCACTAAGTCACAAAAGTAAACCAGATTGAACAGAACAAGATCAGCTCAATCAGAAAACCCCCCAGGAAAACAATCCCAATCTGCCAAGAAGATCAACCAGAGAGCAAGAAGCGTAGGAAAAACCAGGAAAAAACAAGAAAGCACCACAAGGAAACATAATACCAAACTTAAACCATAACATTCAACCATAGAAATCAATCCCTTTGTTTGCAGCATGTCATTATGTTTGAGACACTAATTTTAAAGCAAATTCACATTAATAAGACATTTCCAGATGCATATTTGACACATGTACACATCCAATAATTGAAGCACACAGACACAACAGCCAACAAAATTAAAATCTTCAACAAAATGTACAATCCTGAAGAAAAAAACTGCACCCAAGGAATGCTGCCAGCAGGAACATTTCAACATTTGAACAGAAAATTTCAACATTTCAACATTTCAACATTTCAAAAATTAATCAAAATTTCAACATTTCAACATTAGTTTCAGCAACATTTACTGAGTAATTTCAACAGAAAATTTTTAGCAACAATTTGATGAAAGGTTTTGAATATTACATATCCAACAAAAAATTCACAAAAATTCCCAAAACAAAATAACGCTAAGATGTTGGAGTGTGATCCACATCCCCATGCCCACGGCCACGGCCACGACCACGACCATATAGTACCTACAAAAAAAATAAAATAATATTACATCAAAGGAACCATAAAATAAAATGGAACTTTAAATGAATGAATGACAAAATAAAAGAGGAAAGGTGAAAAAAAAATTACTTCACTACATGCGGGACTATTTGAAGCTTGCGAGTGATAACTACTTGCATTGTTAAGCAATGCTTGATAGGTTCCATGGACGGAATACATCGATGGCATTGAAAAATGCATACTGTGATGAAGAAAACTTGGCTGCAACAATAACAAACACATATCAATCTAAAATGATAATAGGCAGCTACAAATCCGTACTAAAACTTTTTATTAAACTAAAACACATTGAGGAGCAATCCCATTGAAAAAAAAAATTGATTAATGCATATCTGATAATCTGATAATCAGGATGTAAATTAGTCTCTCAAAATACATAAAATTATATCATAACAAGTTTGTGCTCCAAATACATAAAATTAGTCTTACAAACAGAAAACCATAATGACATGCTGCAAATAGTCTAGGAAACAGAAAATTAGTCTTAGGATTTGGAGCATAAAATTAGTCTTAGAAACAGAAAACAGAAAACCATAATGACATGTCATAATGACATACTTGAGAATTAGTCTTAGGATTGCTCCTCAATGTAAAATTATATCATAACTAATTTTAAAGGCTTGTGCTCCAAATACATAAAATTATATATATAATATAATCATTCCTCAGTCTTAGAAACAGAAAACCATACTAATAAATCATTAATGGCCAATAAATTATAAATCCAACTGAAATACTGAAATTACAGACCACCCCTGATGTTCGTGGAGTTTTTAATCTGAATGAAAGTATGAATCATTAAATAAAAAAACATGAATAAAAAAAAACAATTTATGTTCTTCCAATCAAATTTTTTTTTTTGCGACAACATTGCCCAAAACTTTATAAATAAATCGCAAAATGAAAATGTGAACTAACCCAGTCGTGAAGCAGGGGCAACGGGCCACGGCGGCGGCGACAGCAGGAAGGCGGCGACGGTGGGGCGACAGGATGCTCTTCGCGACGGCCAACTCTTCTTCACTCTCTCGTTCTTTGATTCTTCCGCCGCCTCAGATAGTCAGATAGTCGCTCAGATAGATATGGAGGGAATTTTGAAATCCCTTTGAAACCCCTGATTCTGGTTTTGTTTTTGTTTTTTTTTGTTTTTTTTGAAAATTCTCACCAAAACGACGTCGTTTTGATAAGGCTTAACCATAACCGTCCGATCATCCACTTTAGGAGATCACTCTAGAGAGTTACTCTAGAGGATCCGCTCGCGTTTCAATTTCGTCAATGGTATAAATTTTCATGAACTCACCCTTGAGCCCAACCTGAAGCAAAAAGTAAAACTATTCAGGACATAAATAATCAAAGTAGGATGGCTGGCAAGAAACTATTCAGACATAAATAATCAAGTAGGAGGGCCTAGCCAGAAACTATTCAGACATAAATAATCAAATAGGAGGCCCGCCACGCCATGATGATATAAAGTTACCCCCTTTACAAAAGCTAAAGTCAAGATATGAGAACAAATGGGAGGTTAGTAATTGTTGTCTGTAAAGTCATGATGGTTTTTTCGAGCTAAGGCACGCTTAAAGGCATGATTTAATGCAAAGGTGAACACTAAATTGATATAATATGAAAGTGGAGTATGTTTTAAGGGGTGTTTGGGAAGAAACTTTTTTAGCTTTTTTGACTAAAATAATACTAAAAGACAAAATAGGCTAAAATAGCTAATAAGACAAAATGTCACATCAAACTTATAATCATTTCACTTTTTCTGTCACAAACATCACATCTAATTACAAAAAAATCCAACTATCTTTCCAAACACAAAAATTTTAACCTCCTAGAATAGCCAAAAACTAAAATAGCAACTTCCCAAACACCCACTTAATATGGTCTGCAGGATTAACAAAAAAGAGATCTAACCTTTGCCACAAGGATGCATTTGAAACCACTACTTTTCAGATCTAGGACAGGTTAAGAAACTTAATTATATTTGCAATTATTTTATTAATTAATTAATTTATTTTTTGTGGAGGGTTAGTGTTACTGAAAGTTTCTAGGTTTAGGGTTCTATTCAACGCTCACAACATTGGCCCAGATGTCACAAAATCACCCTAATTGCATTGTTCTCTCAGATCCGACATGACAATATTGCAACATGATAAAGAGAAAACGCAAGATTATCATGACTAGCAAGATAAATATTGGTCCATATATCACAATAAAATCTTGCAATGTGTCTTGCAAGATGCTTCGGTCTTATTCTCAAGATATTTGTCATTTCGAGCAAGTCCCTAAAACATATTTTAAAAGGTTCATTCTCTAGAAAACTGGAAGTCAACATGGAAACAAGCATGCTTGCTGATAAAAACTTACATTATACACACAGGTATCTAATAGACTGATTGCATATTGGAAAATTTTGCTGAATCCATGTTTAGACCAAAATACGTAACATAAAACCTGTGATAATATAATATAAAAAGAAGTACCGATAGGTCCATAATGAGTTAGAGAGGTCAATATCCCCATTTCTAAACCCAATAAGCTTAATTGACAGTTAAATCGCCCCATCTTTCTCAAGGAAAGCACCATAATTCAGAGATAACAAATTAAAGAGTATGAACAAAAGATGGAATTAGTATCTCTCAGAGGACTATATCAACGCAAAAAAAATGCATCAAGTAATTTCCAATTCATGAAAAGAGATAAGACTCAAGAGAATTGGCCTAGCAATAAGCATATAACCAAATTTCAAGCTAATGACAATAAGCATTGAAGAACTACATGTCCTCGAGTGGGGTCATGAAACCCCACTGAAATTGTAAAATCATTTTGGGTAACTCAATATTCTTTTCATTTTTTGACCTTTAACGTCACTTATGCTTCCATTTTGGCTCCGGGAGAATTTTTGTGAATCATCTTTTAGACATTTCTTTTACTTCAAATTACTCATGCCAAGCCATAAGAACAATAATTGTTAACACAAGTTTACATATTTGTGGTGTTCTCTTTTGGGTTTTAATCTATTCAATTTTTTTGTTTATTTGGGGAAAAAGTAATATCGCGTAGACTCAAATGTTTGGTTTCTATTTCTAGTAAATCAAATTGGTGGTTCTGGTTCAAGATTTTAGTTTGATTATTGTGAATTGTGATGAAGGTATTGGTATGCTTCACACAATTAGACATTTGGGTAATCAATTGGTTGTTGCCTGACTCTACGAAAGAAAAATCCTCGATCCACCCCTGATGATTAGATAGTATACTTTTCGGGAAGAAGCAAATGCAAGAATCTGCTCAAACCCAATAAATACAAATCAGAGTTGACATTCCTAAATATGTAACTAGACAGGTACATGCAAAAATTCCATCTAAGAATATTTTACACATAATAACCTAGTTTCAAAAGATGACAAAGAATTTAACACTGTAAGCTTTCTTGGAAAGAAGAGTCATGAATATATTTTATTTAGAAAGTGGTTTGGAATACAACCCACTCTAAGAAATATTACCTGCAAGCCAATTGTCTCAGATAATAACACCAAATCATTGTATCCTTGCTTAACAAAGTTGGTCCACCTTTACCCAATGGCCAGCCACACTGCCTTCACTTTCAAAAGACAGATCATATAGTCAGAGAAATTTTTTTGTCTATAAGTACATATAGACACACACATACAAAGGCACAAAGTGATCATAAAATAAGAGAAGACAAGGGAAGGGAAATGATGTATAGAAAGTAAAATAAATTAAAAGAGAAGCCTATTGCATAAGTGAACTTCCGTCCTAATCTAAGAGAATTTCGAAGGATACACAAATAAAAATTAAATGTACCTATAAGCTTCCCATTAATAAATATGCGCACCAAGTCACACATGCTATCAATTGTAAGTGCTAGCTCAACTGAATTTTCATCCCAAAATGAGATTTCATCATCAGAAACATATATTCTGCAATTAGATATTGAATAGGCATCACTAAAATAAGTTGTATTAGAAAATGAGTTGTAAAAACATTTGTCAATACAAAATGATATTTCCACTTATACAACTTGATCTTAATGTACCGAGTCAGAAGACTTGGATAAAGATGTACCGGTCGATACCACAAATAATCGAATGATCCTTCGTCACATTTAAATGCTCCAAAATGCCTTGGACAAAGGAACTTGTCCTCACCCCATGCACCAATTGGCTCTTTAACAACAACCAAGTTTTTGAGATATAGGTAACTTCATCCTAACTCGTAATTGTCAAGCACGTAAACATTTGTAGAAAGAAACGAACTCAACTCGTTGTCTTGAATGGAAGTCTGAGCCCCACGCCGCCGAAATATTGAAAGGACGAGAGGTGTCTCAAACCGGATTAGAAAATAAATATTTACAATTCCTATAGTAAGAACCACAAGGTGACTATTAGATAGCTTATTATAATATGGAAATCGATAATGTATTTACAGCTAATAATATACTATCCAAATAATTAAATTAGCTATAGTATATTATATCACGATTCAATCGACTTCACATGAATATTGAATGCCCAATTACATATAACCACTCTATCAACTATCAAGTAAATAAAGCGCCAAATTTTTGTGTGAACATATGTAGACATATGATACGTCAAAGGTTATCTTTTTTTTTTTTTTTTAATCGACGTCAAGGTTATCCGACATGTCGCTTGTTGATCAAAGAAACAAGATAATTTTCTTACATATAATATAACAAATACTAACATACCTTGGCAGTGTTAAAAACTGTGTTCCTGCAGTCTGGCCATATACTCACTGACCATTGTGGTTGTAACGCCCTCAAAATAAACCCATAAATCATACATTCATGACATCCAAAAGCTTACGAGAATAAAGCATATTTCCATTCATTAGAGTATTAAGTACAAAAGTATTACATGTTGACAATAAAAATAAATGTCCTACGAGCTTACAACTTTTCAAGTCAACACTTGGGTTTAACAAAAGAAGAGTCTAACTCTTTATACAAAATAAGTCCTTGGCTTGAATTTACATGTAATACACAAGAGATAACAACAAAAGTTCTTCAGCCTCTAAGCCTCCCAAGCTACATCCTTGGAGGTGACATTTCACCTGAACCTGGAAATGATGTCCCATATAGGGTGAGCCAACGCCAAGAGAGATATGCTAAGCATAATATGAGCAATAACTAAAATATTAACATTTAATAAATGTTTAACTCATTTTAACAAACGACATTTTCTCTCATAACCAATCCGTAATCAAAGATACATATATGTATATGATTTCCATTCCTTTTCATTTCATAATCCAAACCGAATCATAATTATGGTTCTCTGTTCATCCAGACAGTATATAATAAGACTACAACTCGTAACAACAATACTTCAATTTCAAATGAGATAACAACTCATATCAACAATACTTCAATTTCAAATGAGATAACGACTCATATCAACAATACTTCAATACTTCCATTTATCTACGTTACGCAAACGCAATAAGGATTTTCGGGACTTTCACCCTGGACACTCCAGCCAACTTAGTGATCATTGAAGTCCATCCTCTATCTCCTCCCAAGCATCTGGTTTAGGAGTATATCCCCTATCTCCTCCCAAACCGTGGAGTACATCCCCTATCTCCTCCCAAACAACATACATATACAATGTATTAAACACTTATCATTTACAATTGTTGAATGTAACAATTCCTACTACTCCACTATAGTTAGTGCACCATAGTTAGTGCTCCATTACCATTATACCTACTCCATTTAGGTTAATGCTCCATTTAGGTTAATGCTCCATTAATTTAGTTTAGTGCTCCACTAATTTGATTACTCCATTGTATCCCATTCTCTCTATAAAAGAGAGTTCATTCTCTCCATTGTAATATAATCAATCTATCAATCAATAAAATCATTACATTAATTTCCTACATGGTATCAGAGCGGGTTTAACACCTAATATTTTCGCTTCACCGGCGGGCAGCAATCTCGCCTTTGGCCGCCTGCCGGACCTCAACCTATTCCTCTGTAATCTCTATCAATACACATATAGCTCCGACGATACTTCGTCGTCTCCTACCTCCCCTACCGCCTCTCTCAAAGCCGCCTCAAGCACCGCCTACGACGTAGAGAGAATTTCGTGATTTCATCAATTGTTGTTTGCAGAGAGATCCATCCAAGAGATGTCCTGCCGGAAAATTGTTGAACCACCCTTCCATTACACACACAATCTCCCTGCCTCTCTCTTTCTGCTCCTTGATGCGATCTTGGATCAATTGTCTGTCCCTTGGCCTAGGCCTGCAATTTTCACCAGGTCTGGCCCTCAACCACAAAACACATCCAAGGTTTCATCTATAATTCGCAGAACTTCTACAGCAGATGGAGCATATCCTTCTTGACTTGCTTGTGGATTCCAGGCCTCTTGTTGGAGATTCCTGTCAACCCACTCCTTCAGTCTGTCCACTCTCGTCTTAATCCAAACTTTAACCAGATTGGCTATTGCAGCTTCAGCTTCAAAAGGAGGCATTTCACGTATTATTGCCTTTCTACCATCATCACTGTCCACTAAATCTTCAACTGCAATTTGAACAAGATCTTTCTCCAACTTATCTGCAGCTCTCAACACTTGTATAGCATCTGGTGTCAACTCCATTATACCCGAAATGAATTGCTTCAGCTCATTCCCATAGCAAACATGAAGGGTGGCAACAGCCACTCCTGCAGCCAAAGGATGCCATTTTCCACCGGACCTCTACACATACCTTCACTCCGCTGCCACAACGCTATACACCAAGGGTGATGGCTTTGGTGCTGAGATTGTTGGCACCTTTGTCCTTGTCTACACTGTCTTCTCTGCCACTGATGCCAAGAGAAATGCATATTCATCAAGCCGTCCTCCGGAGGTGGTTCTCTTGGCCCTATTCCTTCTCAAGCTAGTCCAGTTCTGGGCATGACATGCCCAGTTTTGGCTCCAACCGCAGATCTGTGGGCGCTTGCACTTTGTATATATGCAAATAAAATGGTGATGCTCTAGTTATTGCTCATGTTGGTGGTGCTTCCTTGTGGACAACAAGACGGGATCAATACCTTAAGACGAGCCATTCTCCTTACTTGAAGGTTGTTTCGCAATGGTCAACAATGATCTCATGCCTTGTGAATAGCAGGCCCTGAATCCTGGAAGGAGCCACTTGCCCTACTTTGTACTTTTGCACAGAGGGAGGAGTGGACTTTGCTCTGTGATACACTTGCTTCTAGGCTCATGGCTGTTGGTAATACACTAGCGACTCTTTGTTATATATGTGCCGAAATATTGACAAGGCAAGGAAATTTGCTTCTAGGCTCATGGTCATTGGTAATACACTAGTCGACTCTTTGTTATATATGTGTGGAAATATTGACAAGCAAAGGAAATTGTCACGCATCGACAACAGATCATGAGGGAAATCTTATGTCGACCTTCTTCAGATTTAATGGAAAAGATCGTAGTCCTTGCTTTGGCAATCAAGTACAATTTAGTGCGTCTTTGTGCAAGCTGGTTGAGAAATATGCTGAAATATTAGCAAGTCAAGGGTTTTTAACTACAGCTATGGAGTACTTAAAACTAATGGGAACTGATGAATTGTCTCCTGAGCTTATGATCTTACGAGATTATGTTTCACAGTCCACAGAAGTTGTGAAAGAAGTACCCAAGTCTATGGTTTTTTGAAAACCCTCAATCACAAACTGGATCCTTATATGGTGCTGATCAATCCAGTTTTTCGTGCAGTTGAGGCTTCTCCAAATTATGATCAGATTTGCACACCAACTTTATTTTATTCATGCCAGGGATCAAACTCGATCACCATTTTACATAAAAAAAAAAAACCAAACAATCTCCAACCACAACCTACTACCACCACAACAAAAACCGGCCTTATTTTTTCTCATCTTCTGCTGATCTCTTCCTCTTGCCTTTGTCTTGGGCGTCCCTTGCCGGTGCTGCCTCCGTGTTTCCTACACCGCCGAGCACGTTCGAAGGCCCGTCTCCAGTACTCCCTCCAAGAACGACCACAGTATTTCCGCCACCAGAGTCTGCTCCTCTCCGGCCATTAAAGGTGAGGTACGTCGGTGCCCCAAATCTCGCCATGGAGGTGGTTTGCCTTTTCAGCTCCTTGTTTTCAGCCTTCAAGGCACAAATCTCTGCCCGTGCATCTCTGTACATGCACTGGAGTAGGGAGAGTTGGGCGTTGACCTGGTATACCTCACAAGCCTTGTTTTGCAGACGATGAGAGACAGTTCGTGACGCGCCATCGTCTCCATGCAGCCCTCAAAGTGTAGTGGTTGGCCTGGATCTCATTTTGGGTAGCCATCACTTGCTCAACTGATAGTGTGGGCAGACCAGGAGGAGACAGAGCAGGGACACTTGGCACCGACGAGCTCGCTGGCCCATTGAGATCTGCAAAAAGAGAGAGAGGGCGAGATGAAGCCATGTCTAAGAAGAGAAAGGAAAGAAGAGTCACAATGAATGACGAATATCGAAGAGGAAAAGAAGAAGGGGGCGAGGAAGATGGCAGAGTAATGGAGAAGAAGCAAAAGAAGCGAGTGGTTAAAAAGAAGATGGAAGATACTGCAGAGAAGAAGCAGACGAGAGAGACAGACAAGAAAGGGAGCGGCCCGAGGCAAGTTTGCAAATTGAGGGGGCTGCTTTTGTCGGACGGCCGGCACGCCTTTTGATTGCTGTCGGGCACACCTTTTGATGGCACGCCTTTTGATAGATTGGGCACACCTTTTGAGGGTGCGATTTTTTAAGGGTCCGACAAGACTTTGTAAACTGTCCCGACTTTGATTCCGGTTAGCTTCTATATGGGTCCGACAAGACTCTGTAAACTGTCCCGACTTTGATTCCGGTTATCTTCTATATGGGTCCGACAAGACTCTGTACACTGTCCCGACTTTGATTTTGGTTAGCTCCTATATCGGTCCGACATGACCCAGTAAACTGTTTTCTACAACGGTCCGACATGACCCCGTAAACTGTTTTCTACAACGGTCCGACATGACCCAGTAAACTGTTTTCTACAACGGTCCGACATGACCCCATAAACTGTTTTCTACATCGGTCCGATATGACCCCATAAACTATCTTCTACAACGGTCCAACATGACCCCATAAACTGTCTTCTACAACGGTCTGACACGACCATACAGTGTCTCCTATCTACTTTTATTTGTCAGATTATTTTTTCTGTTTTGTTACTCTCTCCAAACTCAAGTTGGTTAGTTCCTAACCCCCTTGAGTTTGAGGGGGGCTGTTGAATGTAACAATTCCTACTACTCCACTATAGTTAGTGCACCATAGTTAGTGCTCCATTACCATTATACCTACTCTATTTAGGTTAATGCTCCATTTAGGTTAATGCTCCATTAATTTAGTTTAGTGCTCCACTAATTTGATTACTCCATTGTATCCCATTCTCTCTATAAAAGAGAGTTCATTCTCTCCATTGTAATATAATCAATCTATCAATCAATAAAATCATTACATTAATTTCCTACAACAATGATCAAGCAAAGCACATATTCAATGTGTTATTCCAACCGTCATATTCGATGACATATTCCAAGTGATTAGTTTCAATTTTCCCTAATCAACATACAGTGTCTACAACAATCAAGACTATCCTCCACTGATAGCCCAAAGCAATTATTTCTAAACAGATAAAAAATGCATCAAACAGATAATTTATCAACATTTTCAAAGGTGAGTGATTAATCAATCTAACTCCACCATTCATTCTCATAACTACCCAATTTCATTATTTCCCAACCAATTTCATTATCTCATAATAAATGTCATTAATTACACTAATGACCCAATTTAAACCCATCTATGGTATTTTCCTTTTTCTCACAATATGGACCTAAAGGTCCAAATATCAACAATAAACATCATTATACTCATTTTAAGACCCAAAATACACATGCGTGGGTCAAAAGAGCAAAACCTCTCTTTATACATTTTGAAACCCTAACACCCAAAACTCTCAAGTTTCAACATTTATTCAAAATAACTACATGCCTATGTCAAAAACCATAAATATGAGTAGTTATCCCTACCTCAAAGTTTGAAGCCCAAAGGAAAAGACGAAGAAACTCAAAGATGCTCCAAATCAACACTTTTTCGGATCCAAAGATAGCCCAAGCCAAACTCTACCTTTTATACAAAGGAACCAAGGTAGAAACTCCGTAGAACTAGATGGATTCTTAGAGAGAGCGAGTGTGTAGAGAGAGAGGCTGCCGAAATTAGGGTTTTGAAAAGTTAAAGAGAGGGAGAAAGTCGAAAAAGTGATTTAAAGTGACCCAGCTGCTAACTGATATACGTATAGTCTGCTCGAGCAGAGAATAGGACGCTCGAGCGTAAGGCACAAAAACTTCACCCGCTTGAGCGCAAAAATACCCGCTCGAGCGCCAAAGCACTAAAGCAAAGCACTACCCGCTTGAGCGCAAATGGACCTACTCGAGCGTAGATTACACTCATTCAGTACTTTTACAGACTTCGAACACCTGCTCGAGCACAAAGATACCCGTTCGAGCGCGACGCGCTCGAGCGTAAGGAACTCTGCTCGAGCATGAAAAAACACACCTGCAGTATCTTTGCAGACACACAAAATGCTAAAAGGATGCAAACTCTGCTCGAGTGGATCACTAAAAATCTGGGCAACAAGATTTGAGACCAAAACTCAACCAACCTGTTTGAAACACACCCAAGGCATTTTTAAACTCAACTTCAAAGAATTAAAGGACGGAAGTGCAACATATACCACTACAGACAATCACGGACCTGAGTCTGGAATACAAAAACCAATGGAGGGAAAACCGGGATCGCTATAGTGGTAAAGTATATACTTGACCAAAGAATGTCACAGCAGCTATAACGCCCCGAAATAATCCAACATAAATTAAATACATCAACCAACATCCACTAAATAACAATAGCGATTCTCCAATCTTTTCATCATCAATCAATAAGGTTTATACAAAAATTCTGCATGCGAATTACACATTCAATGATATAGAAATATATGAATCTATAGCATGTAGAACATCAAATCCCAAAAACAATAAAGTGCCCTCATGGGCTTATAATTTCCAAGGCTTAAGCCCGGTTACACAAAAATGGCCTCTCGGACCCATACATGAATAGCCCTTGGCTAGCAAAATAAATCACAACAAAATAGAGTTATTTACTCTTCACAAAATATGTCCACGCTCTCAACTCGGCGAGATCACCACATATTTTCCTGCACCAAAATTCCATAGAGGTGAGCATAAAGCCCAGTAGATAATCCTTAACAAAGTATATACATTTATGCAAAGTTTCCAATATTAGATGCAAATGCTATGCAATTCCAATTTAAAGAAAGGAATTTCTTTACATGCTTTTTTGAAAGTCACCATGTTTAACAATAGTTTGAAATCTCAACAATTCAAATATTACAATTTTATTCAATGGGGCGGTAAATACGACTCAGGTAATTCCTAGGTTAGTGTTTGCAAGTAGGCTCAACTAGTACTACCAAAACCCCACTTTACCGGTTGCTAACCGGAAGGGAAGTGGTACCTCCTCCACGCGTGTTTTCGGTCTTTCACCCCAGACACTCAGGCCAACTTAATCAATTCCATCTACACCTCCTATCCGGACTTACCAACGTATTCACCCCAAACACATTTCCATGGTTTCATTTCACAATATTTCATTCTCAATGAAAGTTCCAAATTCCAATCAATGATCATAACATGCAAGGTTTTAGAAGAGCCAATGCAACAATTATCTCAGATTACGCCATGTTTCTACTTTCAACGAAATTCCAATAAAAGTTCCATAAGTTCATGACTTCCGCTTCTCTTTTCAATGCCATTCCAATCGATGGCCAAAAGTTGTCATTTATCAATATATATAACAACGAACCCACAATTCATATACTTCCATCATTTTGACCATTTCAAAACTACAAAGAAATGTTTGGACAATAACTCCCATTCCCAACAATTCTCATATATCATGGAACTCAACAATGTGCTATTTCATAACTACATATGTATATGCATTTAACCAAAAAAAAAATCCAAGTGAGGTCTCCAAACTCTCATTCATCAAGAAGTTGTCACATTTACAACAACAATATGAAATTCTCACTCATTCTTTCATTTAATTCAAGAAAAGTCCATTAATCCTCACATTATTTCTAAAACCCTCAATTTCTAGGTTTTTCACAAAAACCCTAACATTCCCTCATCCCTTTACAAAACCTCATTAAATACCTTAATCTCAACTCATATGGTTCAACATGTCAAGAAAAATCTTTAAAAAGAACAAAATATGGACTTTTTCTACAATACCATCAATCTCTTGAGCCAAAAACCCATTTTCGAAATCAAGAAAGGAGAGTTCTCCAAAAATCAATCAAAAACATGCAAAAACATATATATAACTCTAAGTAATTCCCTACCTCAAGTTTGTTGAAGAGATGAGATGAAAATACCCCCAAATTGACGGTGTTGAAATGTGATCTCCACTGCACATAATGTAGCTCTCAAGAGGCTCTACAACTTTGATGAAGAAACTATGGACAAATTTCTAATGGATTAAGAAAAACCAAGGATTTGATTTTGTTTTGGTGTAGAAAATGTAGAGAGAAAGGAGAGAGATGAGTTTTTGGAGAGAGAGATGTCACGCCCTCAAAATTAACCCATAATAAATAATATTAACATGCACCAATATATAAAAACAAGAAATATAATTCCATTCATCAGAGTCTTAAGAAATAAAACATTAAAATAAATGCCCTACGGGCTTACATCTTGCCAAGCCAATACTTGGACACAAATCCATGAGTTCTAACTCAGAAACAAATAAAGCCCTAGGCTTGAGTGTTTACATATAAAAGCAAATAAACTAAAAACAAATCTTCGAGTCCAATTCCTCACAAGCTAAGTCCTTGGAGGTAGTGAACCATCTCGCAAAAAATGAAGTTCTATATAGGGTGAGCCACGTACCAAGAGAGAAATACTAAACCAAGTATAAGAATTAACTAAAGCATTAGCATCTGATACATGGTTAACACACAATATTCCAATTACAATTTTTATGACACGAATATCTATATTGCCTATGACACATTGTCTATGGCACATCTTACCTTCCATCTATGGCTCAAAACCTAGCCAAAACTCAACGGGAATCCCATCTCTCAATGATTTAACAGGGATAACAAAAGTTATACCTCTCTATAACATAACAAATACACATGCTGGTATTGTATCAATCACAACCACATTCACTTCCATACTTCCCAACTGATACACCTAGTGGTGATGTATCATATCAACAATAAATAGAAATACTTCTATTAACAAATAGCACACATATATGTGATGCTAGTGGAGTCCATCGCCTTTCGCCTCCCACATATCTGGTTTAGAGGTCCACCCCCTTTCTTCCCCTAACCCCGCCAACAAATTTGGTTTAGAAGTCCATCCGCTTTCTAAACCGAGTCCATCCCCTATCTCCTCCAAAACCAAATGCAACATAATCAATACTTGCAATATACAACACATAATCAATACAAGTAATGTTCTCAGATAATTCAATGTACCAAATAGTTGACTCAATTCCGCTTATACCTAAGCCACATGCAAGTTCTACAACAATCACGCCATCCTCCACCGATAGCCCAAACAATTATTTCTAAGGTAAATAAATATACAATACATACAATCCTAATTCCAGATAAGTAATTAAATATCCAACTACATCAATTTATCCCATAATCCCTCAATTTCATGAATTAAACTCAATTCCACATACTTCCCTAAAATTAATTACACAAATTAATCTAAGTCAAAACCTAGGGTTTCTCCCAAAATCACCAAACCACCCCCATATACCAAAATACCAACACTTATGATTAAAGCGTATAAATGGAGTAGGAAATCCCTACCTTAAATGAAGAACCCAAAAGATGAAGAAGAAGATGATGCTCAAAACCCCAAGTGCTCCAAATCAACAATTTCTCCGATTAAATGAAAGCCCTCACTCTCTACCTTTTTAATGAAGGAACTAGGTTAGAAACGCCTCTAGATAGATCAAACCCAAGGAAAAGATGAGTTGAGAGAGAAGAAACTCTAACTAGGGTTTCGGATCAAAATTGTGAAAAATGACGCTTTTAAAACCGCTGCGTTTAAATATCGGGATGCTCGCTCGAAGCGAAGACATGGTCGCCGAGCGACCAGACCTAATAAACACTCGCCGAGCAAAGAAAAGCTCGCCGAGTTAAGAACTCGATGCTTCAGTTCGCAACCAGAAGCATGCTCGAGCGACAGAATGCTCGCCGAGCGAAGAACTCAAAACATACACCTAGCTCGCCGGCGAAGGAAAGCTCGCCGAGCGAAGACACTCGCTCTCAGTTCAGATTAGACGCACCGCCGCCGAGCGAAGAAATTTCGCTCGAACCACTAGAGACAAAACTCAACCTCGCCGGCGACCAAGCCTCGCCGAGCGATTTAACTCAAAATCGACAGCAAGATTTGGTTTCCAACCCAACCAACTTGAAACAGACACGCCCAAAACATCCTATAATTCCAAATGAGAAATTAGAGAACGACAACAACAATTAAACCATGCTGGGATCTACTAACCTAAGTCCGGATACAATAATCAAATGGGAAAAGACCGGTCGCTATAACCTCCCCTTAAAAGAATTTCGTCCCGAAATTAAGCATGAGTTTGTAAAACAAGTTTTTTCATTCCCAATGATATATAAAACAACAATAAACAACTTGACCCAATACCGTCGCTTCATCTCTTTATCAAGAGGCATCTCACAATATAAACAAAAACAAGATATCTTTCAAATTTGCATTAACGAGATGCAATTTCCTTTCAAATTTAACATTTTTGAAATACAAGATTCCCATTTTCATATCATATTCAATTCCATGATATTCAATAATAAACCAACATATGCAATGTTCCACTAAACTTCCAAAACAAAAAATTTTTTTTTTATTAATCTCACAAAACCAAAACATTCTCAATGTTTTCCAACTTAAGACATATATAAAATGCTCAAGTTCCACAATATTATATAATCTAGATACAAGATTACAAATCAATAAACATATCCGGATATTTCTCACGGACTTCTAACTCACGTTCCCAAGTGGCTTCCTCCACTCCGTGATGCTTCCACAAAACCTTCACTAAAGGGATAGTCTTGCCACGCAGGACTTGATCCCGCCTATCCAAGACTCGAACTGGTCTCTCCTCATATGAGACATCCTCATCAACAACTAAATCAGTCCAATCCAAAGACATGTGACGGATCCGCTCATACTCAAGCATACTCACATGAAACACGCCATGAACTCCGGACAATTGCGGTGGCAAGCTAAACGATAAGCAACTTCGCCAATCCTCTCAAGGATCTCAAAGGGACCAATAAACCGAGGGGACAACTTCCCACTCTTCCCCAACCTCCTTTAACCTCGCCTAGGTGAGATTTTCAGAAAGACATGATTCCCTACCTCAAACACCAAAGGTCTCCTCCTACGGTCGGCATAAGATTTCTGACGACTCTGGGCTGTAGCAAGTCTCCTACGGATAAGCTCAACTTTCTCCGTCGTCTCCCTCACTAACTCCGGACCTATCAAAGGTGCATCACCCACCTCGGCCCAACAAACTGGAGATCTACACGGTCGGCCATACAAGGCCTCAAATGGTGCCATACCGATACTAGACTGAAAACTGTTATTGTAGGCAAACTCCACTAATGGCAAGTGCCTCTCCCACGACCCACTAAAGTCGAGAACACAACCCCGAAGCATATCCTCAAGGATCTCAATACGCCGATCGCCTGCTGGCCTGAGGATGATAAGCCGTGCTAAAAGTCAACTTAGTACCTAAAGCACTCTGCAAACTCTGCCACAACCTGGCGGTGAAACGAGGATCTCTATCTGAGACGATCGTCACTGGGACCCCGTGCAACCTCACTATATCCCGGATATACAAATCGGCAAGATGATCTACCGAATCTCTAACACGCATCGGAATGAAGTGCGCCGACTTCACAACCGGTCTACCACCACCCAAATGGCATCACTACCGCCGAGTCCCTGAAGACCCACAACGAAGTCCATAGTGACATGCTCCCACTTCCACTCGGCAATAGGCAAGGGTTGCAACAAACCCGCCGCCTCTCGATGCTCGGCCTTCACTTGTCGACAAATAAGGCACTTAGATACGAAGTCGCCACATCTCTTCATACCCCGCCACCAAAATCGCGACCCAAATCCCGATACATCTTGGTGCTTCCGGATGCACCGCAAGGCGCAATGATGAAACTCTGGAGTACCTCCTCGACACGACTCGCACAAACAGACGGTCTTGGTATCTCACACTCAGTCGATACACCGTCAAGCCCTTCTCAATCTTACCATTGGAAATCTTCTCTGAGAGATTCTACCTCAAGATCACCCTCCGAGCCTCTAACACTCGAGTCACAAGGGTGCACAAGAACAATAGAAAACAAGGTCAAACCTCAACAGATTCACCCGTATAAATCAAACTCCCCAATTGCACCCAACATCTCCCACTCTCGGATGGCTATACTAGCAACGCCACCAACAGATTTACTAAGGGCATCGGCCACAACATTGGCCTTTGATGATAATGCAACTCAAATCATAATCCTCCATAAATTCCATCCACCTCCTCCGCCTCGATTCAAGTCTCTCAGTGAACAAATATTTGAGACTCTTATGATCGGAGAATACTTCAAATTTCACCAAACAGATAATGTCTCCAAATCTTCAAGGCAAATATCACACCGCTAACTCTAGATCATGAGGGTAATTCTTCTCATGAATCTTCAATCGACGTGAGCCATAGGCAACCACCTTTCCTCTTGCATCAACACACAACCTGCATTCTCGTGAGGCGCCACAAGAAATCGTGATAACCCAACCCTCTCTCCGAATAATCAAGACCGAGCGGTGGTCAATCTAACCTTCAACTCTCAAACGACTTTTCACAAGTCTCACTCCATACAAATTTGACTCCTTCCGAGTCAATCTAGTCAAGTGAAGCTAACTCGAGAAATCCTTCACAAACCGACGGTAATACCCACCAATCCTAAAATCATGGATCTCAAATACACTCTTAGGTTGTGCCCAATCTTGCCTTGCCTCGCCTTGATGTATCAATGACACTCCTTTCCCGAAACTACATGGCCTAAGAATTTCACCTCTTCTAGCCGAATTCACACTTCCCAAACTTAGCATACAGCCTTATGGGCTCTAAGTAACTCAAGCACCACTCTCAAATGCTCCTCGTGCTCTTCCTCCGAAGGTGAGTAAATCGTAATGTCGTTCACGAAGACGACCACAAATGGTCTAAGAATTCCGGAAGATCCGGTTCATCAAATCCATAAACATCGCCGGTGCATTGGTGAGCCCAAACGGCATCACCGAAACTCATAGTGGCCATACCGCGTCATTTTAATGCCGCCTTTTGGAATATCCTCTTCCTCGACTCTCAACCGATGATAACCCGATCTCAAGTCTATCTTAGAGAAACAACGGAACCCTTCAACGATCAAACAAATCATCTATACGAGGCATAGGATACTTGTTCTTAACAGAACCCGATTCAACTTCCGATAATCTATACACCTCAAAGCACCACCTTTCTTTTTAACGAAAAGGGTGGCGCTCCCCACTGCGGAAACACTAGGACGGATATAACCTTTATCTAACAACTCCTCGAGTGAACCTTCAACTCAACTAACTCGGCAGGGCAAAACGGTAAGGTGCCATAGAAATCGGCGTGCTGCACTAAGTCAATAGAGAACTCAATCTCGATGAGGTGGCAAACTAACAAGATCCTCGGAAAGACGTCCGAGTACTCACAAACTACTCGCAACACAACTGGGTCTCAACATCCTCATTAATCGAAAGGTTCGCAAGTAGACTACTAAGCTCACTCCGCCTCGCGATCATACCGTGGCAAAACACTACCAACCCTATCCCCGAAAATGAAAGCGTTCTCCGTTAAGACAACAAGTGACCCTCTCGACGGTAGCAATCAATAAATGCCCGGTATGACGATAACTACCCATACCCAAAATAACATCGAAGCCCTTCATGGGCATAACCATCAATGAAAATGGGATTCTATGATCATCGACCTCTTTAACACAACCCCTAACACCTTGTTCCAACATCAATTCACCCGCAAGTGGTGCCACTACCCAAATAGGAGACGCTAACTGAGCTAACTCTAACTCCAAAATGGATGCAAATGTAGCGCATACAAAAGAATGAGATGCTCCGTATCGATCAAAACACTAGCAATCGAATTGCAAAACAAGAAGGTACCTCTCACAACCGACGGAGCTGCATAAGATTCTCATGTAACAAAGATACACGCTACCAGATGACCTCTCGATCAACTCGCCACCCCTAGGAGCATAAGATCGCTGCACCGAATGGGACGATGAAGCCTCGATTAGCCTCGAGGCTCGAACGGATCAATCGGCCGACTCGAGTCCGCCTCAAACCAGATGCACTAGATGTGCCACTCACCAGGCAAAACCTCTTCAAAGTGCCTGCCGACCACACCAAAACAACTCAAACCAGACGCACTGTGGTGTGCCACTAATCATGGATGTAACCTCTTCAGTGCCCCGGATGACCGTGACTGAAACAAGAGAGCGACCGCCTCTACTCGACTCGCTCGAGATCGAGCCAAGAAGATGTGCCCTCGCACTCTCCCTTCCGAGGACAAATCAAGACTTGTGGCCCACCGCCACACTTGAAGCAAGTGATATCTCGATCGCTTTTCCTTAACTAGCACCGGGCACAGAAATGTGGATCTAGAAAACTACTCGAGGTCACGAGGAGTGAAACCTCTCTCCTCGCCATCACTCGACCTCCCCGACTCCTCTTGGAGCCTTTCTCGCTTCCTCTTCCTCGCATCATAACCTCGGTATGGGTGCCAGATCAACCAAACGTCCAAAATCCCGAATCATAGACCCGACAACTCTCGGCTTGAGGCCACGCCAACTTCTTCTCAAACTCAATACAACGACGCCCTCGCCGCTACTAACTCCGGTGCAAACTCGACAAACTAGTGAATGCCGCCAAACTCGGCCATCGATAAACTGTTACGCTCAAGATGGCAGAATCGATCTCTCGCTTCTCGACAAATAAGACAAATACTTCTCTGGCGCCAACAAACGCCTTCCACGCACCTCCAATACGCCCTTTAGTGAACTTCCACCATTGACCCGCATCCCCTTTAGCCGAAAGATGCCAAGGTCACCTTCGATGTCTCGCCTTCGATGCCTAGCATCTCAAACGTTGTTGTCTGTTCGAGCCATTCGCATTTTAAGCGCTCGCTAGGATCACCTACAAACACTTCCGGTTGAGACCGAAAAATTCCCTCTTCGTAAAAGAAGGCCTCGTGATTCCGCAAAGAACTACCGGGCCGAACCGCTGGCCGGATTCGCAGCCCGTAATGTCCATCGACGCTGAAATGCCCTCGCTATCTCTTGGGCCAAAGCGCCCATACCGCCGCCTCATCTTTCGGCCACATTGGCTCGCTAACACCTCTCGAACCGCCGAATTTCTCCCAGATAGGCACTTCTTGCCCGCCGCCCACCACGCCTACCACCTCGCCCTCGCCCGACATCCTAATAAAGGAAACAAAGACGTTAGCACTCTAAATAATATGCCAAAACTATGACACTCGCCCCTAACACATTGGATAACAATAAATCACACCACGTAAGCACATAATCACATAAGCACTTTTAATTTCATTTCGATAGTGATAGTCCCGAGACGTCACTAAAGTTCCTTGGAAACAACATTGATCAAGTGCCTTTCCAACAAGACTTTCAGAGACTCAAGGGTCCAATCAATATACCAGAAACTACATTCCATACCCACATAATCACATAAACATGTTATCATATAAGCATGCAATCATTACACTAAGTCTCTATCAAACGAGACGAACCCATTGTGATACTAATCACTTCCCACGCACTCCAAAGTATTCAACCCGACGCCTCGATACCAAGTTGTCACGACCTCAAAATTAACCAATAATAAATAATATTAACATGCACCAATATATAAAAACAAGAAATATAATACCATTCAGCAGACTCTTAAGAAATAAAACATTAAAATAAATGCCCTACGGCTTACATCTTGCCAAGCCAATACTTGGACACAAATCCATGAGTTCTAACTCGAAACAAATAAAGCCCTAGGCTTGAGTGTTTACATATAAAAGCAAATAAACTAAAACAAATCTTCGAGTCCAATTCCTCACAAGCTAAGTCCTTGGAGGTAGTGAACCATCTGCACCAAAAATGAAGTTCTATATAGGGTGAGCCACAAGAGAGAGAAATACTAAACCAAGTATAAGAATTAACTAAAGCATTAGCATCTGGTACATGGTTAACACACAATATTCCAATTACAATTTTTATGACACGAATATCTATATTGCCTATGACACATTGTCTATGGCACATCTTACCTTCCATCTATGGCTCAAAACCTAGCCAAAACTCAACGGGAATCCCATCTCTCAATGATTTAACAGGGATAACAAATTAAGTTAAACCTCTCTATAACATAACAAATACACATGCTGGTATTGTATCAATCACAACCACATTCACTTCCATACTTCCCAACTGATACACCTAGTGGTGATGTATCATATCAACAATAAATAGAAATACTTCTATTAACAAATAGCACACATATATGTGATGCTAGTGGAGTCCATCCCCTTTCTCCTCCCACAAATCTGGTTTAGAGGTCCATCCCCTTTCTTCCCCTAAACCCCCCAACAAATTTGGTTTAGAAGTCCATCCCCTTTCTTCCCCTAAACCGGGAGTCCATCCCCTATCTCCTCCAAAACCAAATGCAACATAATCAATACTTGCAATATACAACACATAATCAATACAAGTAATGTTCAGATAATTCAATGACCAAATAGTTGACTCAATTCCGCTTATACCTAAGCCACATGCAAGTTCTACAACAATCATGGCCATCCTCCACCGATAGCCCAAACAATTATTTCTAAGCGTAAATAAATATACAATACATACAATCCTAATTCCAGATAAGTAATTAAATATCCAACTACATCAATTTATCCCATAATCCTCAATTTCATGAATTAAACTCAATTCCACATACTTCCCTAAAATTAATTACAAATTAATCTAAGTCAAAACCTAGGGTTTCTCCCAAAATCACCAAACCACCCCCATATACCAAAATACCAACACTTATGATTAAAGCGTATAAATGGAGTAGGAAATCCCTACCTTAAAGAAGAACCCAAAAGATGAAGAAGAAGATGATGCTCAAAACCCCAAGTGCTCCAAATCAACAATTTCTCCGATTAAATGAAAGCCCTCACTCTCCTCTACCTTTTTAATGAAGGAACTAGGTTAGAAACGCCTCTAGATAGATCAAACCCAAGGAAAAGATGAGTTGAGAGAGAAGAAACTCGGAACTAGGGTTTCGGATCAAAATTGTGAAAAATGACGCTTTAAAACCGCCGCCGCTTAAATATCGGACAGTGCTCGCCGAAGCGAAGACATGGTCGCCGAGCGACTGAGACATTAAACACTCGCCGAGCAAAGAAAAGCTCGCCGAGTTAAGAACTCGATGCTTCAGTTCCGAACCTAAGCATGCTCGAGCGACGTAATGCTCGCCGAGCGAAGAACTCGAAAACATACACCTAGCTCGCCGAAGCGAAGGAAAGCTCGCCGAGCGAAGACACTCGCTTCTCAGTTCAGATTAGACGCATCGCCGCCGAGCGAAGAAATTTCGCTCGAACCACTAGAGACAAACTCAACCTCGCCGAGCGACCAAGCCCTCGCCGAGCGATTTAACTCAAAATCGGATGCAAGATTTGGTTTCCGAACCCAACCAACTTGAAACAGACCTGCCCAAAACATCCTATAATTCCAAATGAGAAATTAGAGAACGACAACAACAATTAAACCATGCTAGGATCTACGGAACCTAAGTCCGGATACAATAATCAAATGGGAAAAGACCGGGGTCGCTATAGAGAGGTGTAACAAAAGTGAGATACAAATAGTCCAAAGAGAAGAAAAAGCTAAAAATTCGGCCTCACCTACCACTGCATGTGCGGCACCCATGCCCGCACATGCGGAGCGTGCCTTTCGCACGTGCGGCCTTCATCCCCGCACATGCGGCCCTCCCTCTCCCGCACCTGCTGCCTCAAGTGCTTTTATTGCAGTGAGCACCCAAATTTTCTCCTTGTTTTCCGTGACGCGCGCCTAACCTCCCGCATGCGCCCTCGGGTTCCTTGGTCTAGAAATTTTCCGGCTGATTCTAGATTCTCCTGACTTGATCGTGCACCTCCAAACAAGAGAAATTCAAACCATGAATAAACAATGACAGGAATTTGAGAAAAGACTTCCAGGCACAACAAACCCAATGAAAACAAAAGTGAAATGACATATAACGAAACCGTCATCACAAGAGTCAGATTATGTTCATCAATATTTGCAAGAAATGCCGAAAGGTGTGCTTTTATTTCACGACAAAGTTAAGGTCCTTTTCACTATGAACATTTGTACCATACAAATGTGCTCGGGTTAGTCCTATCAATTGTGTTAATTTCTAAAATGAAGTACAATGAAAGGGTAAAAAAGGACAAAGAAGAATAAGATATCTAATGGCAATTTTATGAAAAAATAAATTGTGACGAAGAAAACAAAGTTCCTCTCCAAAGCAATCGAAAAATTCTAGTATATCCGCCAAACAAATGGCATAACTACATAGCTATTTTAGGTTAAGCACTACAAAACCCGTTGTAAATTCATTGCAAATTTGAATGTGCTAGGGAATTAAATTATTCATTTGCAATATACAAGCACTAATAGCTCGCTTACTTTTAAATTGCCCATACTAATGATAAGTTCAGATACTCATCACTTCATCTCAAGAGCTTTATACATTTACACTACCAACAAACTACAAAGGAAACACTGTCACCTCAATGCCACGAGCATGGAAACACTCTTTTCAGATATCATTAGGTGAGAAACACAATAACAATGAAAATTCCAATCCTAGAACTTCAAAAATTGGGTCTTGCTTCAGTCAACTCTACAAGATGCTAGTAGGAAAAACATCGGAGGCTACAACTTGACATCATAGAAATTGCAATATATCTTTTGATACTTCTAGCTAACGAAAATAACGGCTAAGATAACTTTGCCTTTAATAGTTAAGTAGTTTGTGCGTTAAAACAAACCTCCCGCTTTGGTCCCAATTTCATATATCGAGGTGAATCAACAAAGAACAAGAGCAGTTCACAAAGCTTTATAGCATCATGCATCCTTTAAATGCCCCCATCTTGGTCTGTCTTAGTAATCCTGCATTTAAAAAATAAAGAGATAAAAAGTGAGATTGGTGAATGTACCATTTCAATGAGAATGCCGATAGTGATATGAATAAGCAACTAAACCATATATTTGTATCCAAGTTATACATCGCTTGTTAACCCCAAAAAATTACCTTATTTAAGTAAAGTTTAACTTACCATATTCATCAATTGGAGCATCATAATTGTAACTAGTAATATAGTTTGGGCCCCTGCAATCCGCCAAAATTGGCCCCAATCGACAAACCGCAAGCACAAACCAGGAAACCATGCATTTGGTGGTCAATATAAAGATATGTGGCATCACCCCTTCAAAAGATGGGTCTTTTGGAGGTTGTGCTTGAATTGTGCCTTAGTGTCCTTAACTCTCTGCTTTGACTTTCGCTTTTCCATCATATTAATACTCAATGAAAACAAAGGGCCTTGTCCCACATTGTCGCCGATACAAGATCGCCATGAGTATATAAGATGCCATCATCCATTCAAAAGTAGTGCTCTTTCAAAGGTGGTGCTTGGATTTTTCCATAGTGCTCTTGGCTCCATCAGGTGTCCACTATCCTCATTCCCCCTTGTATTAAAGCTTAGCAGGGGTGAGGAGAAAAACATATATACATAAAAATATGTATATCATACATTGGTAACCCAAGATTACCAAAATAAAATATGGTGCTCTCATAAATTTAGAAGGTTCACTCACCATTCAGTGGTGTCTTGTATCTTCTGAGCAAACCATGGAAATCATGCAAGTTTTGATGGTAACTAATATAAAATATTCTAGCAAAGGAAATTTGTTTTAACCCTAGCAAATGTTGAATATCAATTAGCCAAAAGATTTTTTTTTTTTTAAATTCAAAGTTCAATGATCTGATTCTATTTTTAATTGTATTACATCTTAGAATGCATGCATTTGAAGCAATTGTCTGTTTAGTTAATTTACCATATAATAATTCTGAAAGCTCCCTCCACGTTCAAAAAACCGGCGATCAAGAAATGCAAGGTCTTCACAGTCTATGTGGCCATGTTCCACCCCAATTCGTGTACCTTCAAAAAGAACCCATGTAGATGAATCAATTTCCTATCAACTTGTATGAAAAACCCTCGCTTAAATTTTAACCTTGAGAGATGAAATTGCCTTAATTTGAACAAATAGAAGCAAAAAGAAGGCAAAGTGGAGGGATAACAATGGTATTTCATCAAGAAGAGACTCGGCATTCAATAGAGCCTTATGTAATATGAACAACTAGCACTCAAAAAGAGCATTGATTGCCAAATCAAGTTTATTGGATACAAAGATACTCATAATTGAGTTCGATTTTGTTTCACAAATAATCAATGCTTGAACCATGTTTTACTGATTCCCCAACCCAAGTTGCCTTTTTTTTTTCTCTTACAGCAATAATCAATGCCTTATGATCAATCTTAATTCAAAAGATACATGACTTGTCGACTTCAACCTCTTCAATTTGCCATGTGAATAGGATATTTCACAAATGAGAGGCAATGTAATCGTGTCTTGATGCCTTATGACTCTTGTCAAGATGTCCTATAAAATTTAATTACCAAATAGATTTACATTCTATAAAAATATTTTCATATGTGATCAGATTTCAGCCCATCATTATACAAATAACCCAATTTATATACTGTGAAAATGTCATATCAAGAACAAGAAATGTGAAACTTGACCGTAATACAGCAGAAATGCCGCAAGAAGCCATTCAAATGACACCGATAAAGCCAATTACAAAACTAACATAGAAAAGAAAAAGTTAGAAACATATATGAAGAACCTCAATGGATAATGTGTTTCATGTAATATCTACAAAACATTGGAGATCTTATTTTCTAGATGGTTACGAAACATGTTTCATAATGGCTATCTTGAAATGATTTAAAATATTTCCAAGAAAATGAAATTTTCTTTCCTCGCAAGTGTAAGAGGCATTCCACAATGGCTTAGAAGAAAACTATTATTTGACAATTTTGCTTCATTCTACAGTTTAACCTTCTATGTAAACTCCACTCATTTGAGACAGGATTCCAATAGATAGCCGTGGAAAAGAACCACCTATTTATTATTGCAAAAATCTTTTGGTAACAAAATTTTCAAAGAAATCATGCAACATGTAGGCTCAAAATTAACACAAATAGAATGATCAGGAACCCAATGACATTGTAAGAAATTGAGCATACCATCCATCCCAATTCTCTGTCCAAAGTGTCGGTTTCTTGTAGGAATTTGCTTGTAACCATCACAATAGTATTCATTGCGGTATCTATCTCGTGAGAGAGCATAATGAAAAATAAAAAATAAACGGACTGAAGTACCATTCTATTTTTGTTGATAAAACCTAACAATCAAATCAGAAGTCATTTATTGACCGCTTTATGAAAATTAAATGTATTACGATAACAAGTAAACCTAAATGCCAAATGAAAGGAAACAAGTATTTACAACATCTCCCAGAGCATCGACTTGCTTGCACATGACCCATGGTACACCAAAGACCAAGCCCAAGAGCTATTTCAAAGAAATTTCATTTAATGTAGGCCTTCCTTTTGACCATAAGAGCTTTCCATATTCCCATATTCCCATATTCATTCTCAACTGATACAATTTCATGTCAAGAAGGGCATGCCAATTTACGTAAAAATATTATTTATCTTTTCCCCAGCTTGGCAAGGGGCACCGATTGGGAAAAGGGTATTAGAAAGAAAAATGAAAGTATTGAGCAAGAAGACCGGGTCATTATGTTCAGATCCTTTTCATATAATTGGGAGAAAATCAATAAATAAGTCAAGGAACTCATAATCTTGTCAATTAGATTAGAATGTCATAGGAGTATAACAAGCTAGGTTTATCTAGGTGCCTCAAACATATTTAATCATCATATTAACTAACTTCAATCTGAAGTTAAGAATTATCCTACAACCTCGCAACATAATGATCGACCACTTTGCCAAGAGAAGAGCATCTCTTCTCGCTTCAGATCCACAATCTTCTTAACAAACCGCATCTCATCCTCAATAAAATGAGGTATTGCCAATCATATAAAAAACCACCAATACAAAGTAAAGGTACCATCAAGCAAATGTACTGCATGACTACAATCACACAACTCATTTATCACCAAACTCTATATATTTTAACCTCCTTTTCTTGTAATAAGATCACATCAACTTTATCATACGAAAAGTTTTAGTACGCATAATCAATAAGCATCAAGCAACAAATTTTGTGAATGTGAAAAGAACAAAGCTCTTGATGATGCTTTACCTTGAAGGGTGCATTGTCTGCTCAAATACTATGCCAGCACATCATGTAGCCACACAGGAAGCCCCTGCAAGTTTATTCATCTAATATAAGGAAATATTGACCTAAAAGTACTTGTTGATAATATAACTCTTTATAAGCCTCATCAGAGGACGATCGTGTCATCTCAAATATTCTTTCATAATATCAAAAATGATAGATAATCTTTTAAGTATCATTACCACAAAATATAAAACTTTTAATTTTTGCTACACCATCTATGCAAAAGTTTACTTGGCAAGTAAGTTCTGCCTCAGAGTGAGATCAACTATGGTTAATAGCCTCAAAGTCATCAAATGAATAAATCAATAATGGCATATTGCCATTTTTTCCCTAGTTGACCTATAATTGCACAATCTAAAATGCTTTAAAATGTTTACATTTTTGCATTTCTTTTAAATTTGTCTATAACACAATACATGCATATTTTTTACTCCCAACCATCACCGCTGCCATAAGTGGTCTCTCTCCCCACTCCTAAGGTAAAGGCGCAAGGTTTGATTTCTATATTCAGTACTTTTTATAAATGCACCCAGGGCAAGACCCCTAGCCATCTATAACCTGTAACCATTAGGTTAAATGCCCAAGCCTCTAACAACATAGCTAGATATGCAAAAATAGATGTAGAGTGGTTAATAAGGATTGTATGGAAAAGAAAAGAAGGATGAGGCTTGGTATGGTACTTGGCTCAACTTATTTTTACAAAGAATTAAAGTCAAGAGGCACAAGTGATTGGCACATTAAACAGAATTTATTGCTTTTTCACATCCGAATCAAACTATTGTCACAACATAACAACATAATAGTGATGGACCATCTTCTGAGTACCTTAACAATTATTGCAATCATTAGTTAAAGATGCTGAACTTTCTTGGTCAGACAACAATTTGTTGAATTGTAACAAAATGAAAAGGTATCATCTTTCATGGTTTAAATTGTAAGTTTAAGAAGAAGAAAATAATGAACTGGTATAATTAGAATAAGAAAGAAGGTGAGACCCAAAATTCCACTCAGCACAGACATAAGGACCTATTCGAAGGTGAAGATAGAGTTCATCGATCCCACTAGCTTCACAAACTTGACGAGATCATATCTCCTTCCAAATTATACTTGAGCATAAGTCAAAAATAAAAGAAAACATTTAACAAATCTAACTTGTTGAACTCAACCATGCAACGCTATTACCTCGAATAGGATGGCAAAAACCAATCGCACCTGTCATCCGACCGCTTCATGTCCATTCCAAAATGTATAAGTTTGATGACATCTGCCCCACCTTCCTTGCTCTTAGCAATCGAGATCAGCCACATCTAACACCTTTTGAGACATATCATTGGGCTTTCTAATGATTTCAAGAACCAAACATGGAGAAGAAACCTTGAAGAATCTTGAGGAAGCATAATATTTTCCAAGGAAAAGAAGTGCGTAATGATTATATGAACTACAAAAGCATGGCGAAAAAGAACAATAAAATATAAGACTAACAGATGGTACAGATAAAGATAATTAAAATAGACTAAAACAAGCAAACAAACTGGTTCAACAATTGGCTGGTTAACACAAACCAACCTCAGACATGTATACCTTTGCCACCGCATAACCTTAGGGCTAGCATTAGATGTGCATCTCATTCCTCTCTTGGGGTTGGCGATAGCAAAATCACAACACAAAGTTCTATCCTTGGACATGCTGCCAATGACCTTATTCATAATGGGTATTTAAAATATATTATATATTTTCCCAAATATATAAAGGTTGGAAAAAAGCTTTTGAGTGAAGAGAATCACAAGAGCATGCACGGTTAAAATGTCACTTGCAGATGGTATTAGTGTAGTTAAATGACCGACTTCGATGATATTAGAACACTTCCATTCCCTTTAGGACTACTTTTTAAAGTTGAAGAAGTAACAAACACACCTTTGCCTATTCAAGAAGAATGTTCATTTTTAATTGGTGAGTTTTTAGGAGAGGGTTGATTTGGTTTGGGAACTTTAAAAAAAGCCAAAAAAGTTATCAAAAAAGTTAAAAAGTTGTCACTATTCACTAAAAAAAATATACAAAAATTAATATACATAATATTAAAATACAAATCAACTTCACGCCACTCTAGGTACTGATGTGAAAGCAAAGGCAATGAAAGGAAAAAAAAAATTACATGTGTATATTCACAGTTGGATGGTAAAGTTGGACCCGTGGGGGCCACCATAGGTCCCGTTTTGATAATCCGAACCGTTAATATATAGAACTTGTCTAGTACTATATGCCTGTAAAAAATCACGTCTATCGGATATCGCTAACTACATGATCAAATCAATTTTGTATAAAAAATAGATGATGTTATAGTTAATAGTTGACAAAAAAAAAACTAACACGATCAGATAGTTATCGATATCCAATCAACGTGATTTTTTACAAGCATATGGTACTCAACGATTTCTACACAGTGAACGGTTCCGATTAGAAAAACGGGACCCATGGTAAGCCCCCAAGGGCCGAACAACACCGTCCAATTAAAACTCGAAAAGAAGACCATCTTTTCTCATCTCTTACCCAACCGACTACACTCCCAACTGCATCGCCCAATCTTTCACTAATTTCTCATACAGACTTATTTATACAATTTTTTAATATACATTCTCTTATAAAAAGTTAAAAAGTTAACTCAAACATCTATATTTTTTATTCAACTTTTTAGGGCTGGTTTGGGGTGTCCTAAAAAAGTGTACTTTTTGTCTTTTTGGACTAAAAAAATTGAGAAAAAAATATGGAGGTTTGAGTTAACTTTTTGACTTTTTATGGAAAAATATATATTAAAAAATTGTATAAAAAGAGTGTGTAAGAGATGATTAGTGATTGGGCCTCACTGCATACAACCGGCTGGAGTGAATTGGAGTAGGAAATTATTAGCTACTTTTTGTACAAAGTACTGGACGGTTTTGTTTGGCCCGTGGGAGTTATCACGTGTCCCATTTTAATAATCTGAACCGTTCAATGTGTGTAAATCGTCGAACACTATGTACCTATAAAAAATCACGTTAATCGGATATCGATAGCTATCTGATCAGATTTATTTATTTTTCAATCATTAATTATAACACCATCCATTTGTTGTAGATAACTGATTTGATCATATAGTTATCGATATCCGATCAATGTGATTTGTTGCAGACATATAGTACTCGACGAGTTCTACACATTTAACGGTTCAGATTATCAAAACGGAATCCATGATAGCCCCCACAGCCAAACAATGTGTGTGTGCAAATTACACCCAATCATTTCATTCATCTCATTCACTGCAAGACAAGCCAGTTTTTGATCCATTCGGTGTGTACTTTCACAGAAAAAAACTAATTTTTTAATTTTTTTTTTAGGTGAATAGTGGTATTTTTTAGATTTTAAAATAACTTTTTGACTGATTCAGGTTACCCCAAATCAGCCCTTAGTCAAAAAGATAAAAAATAAACTTATTTAGAACACCCCCACAAACAACCCGACTCAATTGGCAAACTTATTATTATGCTGTCTATTCAAATTTGTCACAAATATTTTCCTATCCCGAAACTGAAAAAACCCAAAATGCAGAGTTCCTTTCAAATTTCTGTCCAATTTCAACCAAATTTTTTCTCCCAGAAACAACCCAAGTTTTACTCGAGCGTATACATCGAGATTGAACGTTCAGATAAACAACAGACAAATCAAAACATTTTTTAAAAAAAAATTTGAAATTGAATTAAACATAAACAAGACATATGATCATTACTAGAAACTCACCAGGAAGATTAAAAATTAAAAAGTTGAATTTTAATTCCAGCGGAGTTAAGCATCCGACGCTTGCCATCGATGATCAGAGCACGGTGGTCGTAGGTGACATTGAATGGCTTGAAGAACTCGCCGGCGATGACTGCGATGTGTAATGTCAATGCAAAGGCCAGACATTGAAGCGACGATCGTCGAGTCCCAAACATTTGTTCTCCACGGAGAGAGACAGAGAATTTGAATCCTTGAAGAACAATTGATTCGGATTAAGAACAGATGAGTAGGAGAGAGAGAGAGTGAGAGAGAGAGGGGTTGGAGACTAAGAGGAAGAGCGAATAAAAAATTAATTAACACTGTGTTTGGATTGAGTGATTGGAAGAGAAAAGAAAAGAAATAGAGAGAAATGTATTTCTTTTTCTTATTTGGTTATCTTAAGTGGAGAGAAATGGGGAGAAATAGAGAGAAATGGAGAGAAACTCATTTCTCTTATAACCTTTATTTTCAATCTTTCCAAAAGTGGAGAGATTGAGAGAGAAAAGAAATCCACAAATGTTTATATTTTCAAAATATCAATTTTACTCCTATAAAAATAAAAGAAATAAAATGATTAAAAATATAAAAAGATTATTTTGGTAATATAACATAAAATAATTTCTTTTCTTTTCTCTTAATGAAATCTAACCAAACAAGAAGGAGAGAAATCACAATCATTTTTTTTTTATTTCTTACTTATCCAAACAAGAAGGAGAGAAATTACAATCATTTCTTTTTTCTTATTACTTAAGTAATCATTTCTTTTCTTTTCTTTCCTAAATTACCAAACATAGCGTAAAAGTAGATAAGAACAAACACAGATAGAGAGAAAGAGAGAGAGAACTGTGGTCTGATGGTGCAACGTCACGAACTGAGACGAACTTGGGAGTGAAGGGTTGCTTGGATTGTGACTGTTTACCGGTTGGTTTTGGGTGTTTGGTGTGGTAGAGTGGAACTGGAGGAGTCAATCGGAGAAAGTCGAGGTCACTTCGAATTTTTTAATGTTAAATGTACATCTAAAATATTTTATGAGCATCTCTCATCCTTTCCCATTTCAAAAATGCTTAAAAATGGAGCAAAGAGAGCCCTAATGAACTGCACCTCCATAATGCGATGGTTGATTTATTTATTTATTTTTATTTTTTTCAGCTCTAATGCCCGTTTTTTAAAATTCTGAATCAGCTCTGTTTTTCTTTCATCAAAAATATATTAAACAATTATTTCCAATCCTTTTATCAATTGTTAATCAAATTAATGGTGGATTATTTTTTTTTTATCAAATTTAGATTTGATGAAAAATTTTAAAAATGAAGTATTGGAGATGACTTTTTTTTCATCAAATTTGATAAAAATGGGATTTTGGAATAAAAGAAGAAATTTTAAAAAAATATTTTAATAAAAATATTGGAATAGTACGTATCAAATTAAAATTTTTACTTAAATTAAATGAAAAAAATTGGTGAAAATATTTCAGATGCTCTTAGAGCTGTCTTTATTTTGATACTAGTTATAATTTTGTCAAAAAAATGTTAAATAGAGTTAATTCACCCTAAAAAGAGTTAATTTTAAAATTTTATCCAAAAAAACTTCAACTTGAATTGTTGAATCTGAATTTAATTTATTAAGGTCAGCCATGTTTGTGCAAATAAATTTGAATTGAAGAGTGAGAAAGAGAGGTGAGAGACAAAGGAAAGTAAAATTTTGCTTCATTTCTTTCTTCTATCATTTACTCATTTTTTTTTTTAGCTTCATAAAAAAGATAAGAGAGGCGATGAACCATAACAAACAATAATATGTCAAACTAATTACTAAAGAAGAGACATACTTCTCAGATATAATATAGATCACAAATTTCTATTCCATATTTACATTTCAATGTTTGTTTTGGTACATTCAAAGGTGAAATTATTTTATTTTTTTTCTTCCTTGTTAGTTGTTGGGTTGATGATTGATTAGCTAGGAACCCAACAGTTCAAGTACATGATTTTCTTTAGACTCCACCGATTGCTCCTTCGCCTTCTCTTCCCTGGTTGTTGTGTTCGCAATCATGGCTGATGATAAAGCTTCTTTCTTTGAAAAACTGCCTTTGGGTGTGCGTATGATTGAGCACAATGCCACCTTAAACAACATTCCCAAATAAATAAAAAGCTATAGACACAGATAAATAAAAGTGGTGATAATCTCTTTTAACAAACCATAAATCTTGGGATATTGTTGACAATTTTAAATTTTTGTTCTTAGAACTTTATTTTTGCTCAGTCTGTCATCAGACTGGAACGTGCCGTTGGGCTGTGGGACTCACTGTAGATGGCGTTTCGATAATTTGAACCGTTGAATATATAGAACTCGTTGAATACTTTATTTTTGTAAAAAATCACGTTGATCGGATATCGATACCTACTTGATCGAATTAGATTTCTGTCAGCAGTAAATATAATTTTCAAAATCAATTGTTGACAAAAATCTGATCCGATCAAATAACTATCGATATCCGATCAATGTCATTTTCATGTGGACAAAGTACTCGACAAGTTCTATATATTAAACGGTTTAGATCATTGAAACAGGACTCGTGGTGAGCCTCACAGGCCCAATAACACCTTCTAGTCCACTTGTGGACTGAAGACCAGCGACAATTCTATGAATAAAAAATATTTAGAAAGTTCTATTTTCCTTGAATGTTGTTAACACTATGTAATAGCTAATTCATGTGTTAATAAGACTCAACGAAAATTTCATTCAAAAAATAAAACTTATTTGATTTTTTCCCTTTTACCAAGCATGCTGTTAACTTTTCTTTTATTAAGCATTCACAATGGAGATTCTCCTACACTTCAAGGCCAGCCCTGAGATTTAGAGGCCCGAGGCGAATTTTGAAAGTGGGGCTCTCTTACGTTGAAAAAAAAAAATTCATAAATAAAACGATAAGTTACAATTTTTTTATTTGTTTGTAGCAAAAAAAAAAATTTATTTGCACATATAATCATTAAAATTATAAATAAAAATTTACTCTCATATATTAAGATAGGAAGCAATCATTACAAATACTTCAAAAAAAATAAAAATCTAGTCTTGTTGCTTTTTTTTTAGCCCCATGTTCAATTGGGACTATAATATTTGAGCTTTTTTTTTTTTTATATATCTAAAACAAAAAATTATATTTGGGGCCCCTATTTTGAGCTCAAATTTGCAGGCCTCTCTTGCCTACCCTCAGCGCCGGCCTACTACACTTCAATGTCCCTACACTTTCTTCTTCTCTTGAAAAATATTGCATTTTAATTTCTGACAGAACAATAACATTACAACTTGACTTAAATGAAATTGATCATCACAATTATAAAAAGAAAAAAAAAAAAGAGACCAATTTTTTTAAAAAAAAAATAAAAGTATAAGAATGTTAAATATAATTAACCATGTGAATAATATTAAAAGAAAAAGATTGTAACTTACATGGAGCTTAATCATTTCATCAAATGTCCTTTGTCTAGTTGTTCTGAAAAATGAAGGGCAGATTGATGCCATCGACCTAGTAGGTATTGGTGTTTGAGCTTCTTGTACTTCATAAATTCCTTCACCATCATCAATCTTGCAACCATGAACTTATTTATTTATTTGCTTTGAAATTATAAACAAATAAAACGATAAATTATACTTTTAACCATTGTAATTTGATCCAAGTTTTAGCTTGGTTTTTATTGTTTAAATGAAACTATTTGGTCTCTACATTTTAAATCTACTTACAATTTGATTCTTCCATTTAAACTAAAAGTTAAAATTTTATTTTAAAACACTTGTTTTTTATTTTAGAACACTTGTCAATTTTCTAAGATAATACACATAGAAATATTAACGAAAATTTAGATGGAATAATGAAATTAAAATAGGATTTAAAGTGTAAAGGCCAAATTATTTAAATTAAAACAACAAAAACCAAATTGAAATTTGAATCAAATTATAAGAGTAGAAGTGTAGTTGATCCACACACCAAAAGAAAAAAAAAAAATAGAAATCTGAAAACCTACGAAGAATCTTTACTGACCTTAGTGTTGACCTTCATGCTTTCCTTTCTTGTCCTCCAAAATCAATAGGTTTACGGCCGAGAATGGAGGGAAGATGATCCATTTTCCATTGGTATTTCTAGTTGGGAAAAAGAGTGCATTTTCTTGGGAAAGAAAATAGCGAGAAACTTCACTAAAGTTTCCAGGAATTGGAGACTAAAAAACACACTTGGCCCATTGAAAAGAAGTCTGGGTGGGAAAGATCTGAGTTTTTTCCTTGGAAAGTAAAGAGGGAGAAACTTCACCAAAGTTTTTAAGAACTATGCAGTAATTCCAACACTTGACCCCCAAAAGAATTGTGGGCGGGTAAAAGGAAGGCATTTCCCTTGATATTGGTAAGTGGAAAAGAGTATGCTTTTTGTTGAATCTCACCATATTGGGATGGCTTTCACTGGACATAGATACTTAAAAAAATTCTCAAATGGGTAGATTGGCACCCTTAACGCTGTATTTGATTGAAAGATTTGGGAATGGATTTGGAAAGAAAAAGGAAAAAAGTATGTAAAATTAGGTGAAATATAAATATATTTTATTCATATTTCACCTCTTTTTCTCTTTATCTTTCTAAATCCCTCAACCAAATACAGTTTAAGGGAAAAAGAAAAGAAAAATAATGCTTGTAACGCCCTCAAAATAAGACATAACTTATTCATTCACAAGATCCATAAAACATAGAATAAGTATTATATTCCATACATCAGAGTGTTCTTTACAAAAGATGTTACATGCTTGTCAACAAAAATAGATGCCTAACGGCTTACAACCTCCCAAGTCAATACTTGGAGACACAAAAGAAAAGTTCTAACTCTTTTACATATAAAGTCCTTGGCTTGAATTACACGTAACATAAAAAAGGGTAACAACAAAAAGAAGCCTTCAACCCCTAAACCTCACAAGCTATGTCCTTGGAGGCGGCATATCACCTGTACCTAAAAATAGTGTCCCAAGTAGGGTGAGCCACAACCCAGTAGAAATATGCTAAACAGCATATGAGAATTAACTAAAACATTAGTATTTGATAAATGTTTAACACTTATAAGCCAACTTACATTCTTTCCATAACCAATTAATATTTACAAACCGCTTCCTTTCATTTATCCCAATCAATCCACTTACATTATCCAATATTATCCAAACAATTTAAAATGAGACTACAACTCATATATCAACACTTCAATAATCACTACAACAAAAAACACATTTTATAGCATTTTTTTATAACATTCTTTTAAAAATGCTATAAATGTGATGCATTTGTGGCTTTTTATAATAAAATAGCATCTGGTGAGAACATTTCAATTTTTATAACATTTAATATAATTTTAATAGCTTTTCATACATGTTGTGAAATATTTCATAAATTTAAGATTTTAATTACAATGTATAAATGCTATAAATAAAAATATAACGCTATCAATTATATTAAAATAAAAAGACCCAGATTTTTTGCGCTAAAATCTGGCGCCCTTATTTTTCAGCAAACCCACTCCCAAATCAGTTTCCTATTTTTTCTCTCATTGTGATGATCAACTACAATACTTCTAGGATTACTTCTTACTCTACGTTTCTGTGAAGCTTCGTGATTTTTAGTGTTTAGTTGTTTAAAAGTAATGTTCTCTCTCCCTTACGATTTCTTTCCTCAATGATTATATATATGTATTGATTACAGTTTCTATTTTTTTTGTTTATATGAAATCCTATAAATTAATCTCAAGTACAGCCGAAAGAGAGGATTTGGGAACAGATTGTAAGTATTTTCTCTAATTTTTTTATATTGATTGATACATGCATGTTGTTTTTTGTGTATAATTTTTGGGCTGGATTGATTTTGCTTGTGCGTGTATATATATATATATATATATGTGTGGATTGGGTTTTGATTTTGGTGTTTGAAGGCTCAATGAATGGAATAGTTTGAAGGCTTTCATCGGCTCTTCTCTCTCATCTTGCTCTTTCGCTCCAATCTGCCGCCGCTTTCTCTCTGTTACTAAGCTGGAATTCAGATCTGTACGTTTTCCTTCCATTTCGCACCTATATAGATGCATATGTTTTCTTCGAACTCAGATCTGTTCGTATGAAATCGAATATGCTCGAATTCATATCTGTTTGATTTTGTTTCGTACTGGGTGATCAATTTATAGTTTCACTTCTGAAGCCCTTTCTCTAAGTCTCTCTTTTGAAACTAATTTGATACTAGCTTTTACTCCTTTAGATCTGTATTGATGATTGTAAGCTACTTTGAATGATATTAATTTTATGCAATATTATAAAACCTGAATGATATTAATTCTATGTATTATCTAACTGCGTAGCTATTAAAACTTTATTTTATCCTTGGGGAACATTTTCAAAATTGGTATCCATTGCTACAAGCAAGTGCATGTGTGAGCAAATCTAGTTGCTGCTAGTGGTTAGGGTTTGATTGCTGAATGTTGCTGATTTGTGTTCAAGGTCAAATTAGCCTTTTGGCTCAAGGCCTCTATCAAGGACTTCCTTTTCTACACCCACAAATTTGTACGTCATTCATCTCTCTCTTTCACTCTTTCCCTACCCACTGACCTCCCTTTGAACTCACTGTTTGTAAACTAATTAATCATATACTTGTGAACTCAATGATCCTATATAAAGTGGGTTGAATCACCAAGTGTTTGACAAAATTACCATGAATAATCTGCACTATGACAACAAACTATAGTTGTAAGACTAAGTTGAAAATCTACTGAAGTCATACACATGGGAGAATGTATAACATGGGCAATTTTAAATTTTAGTTAATGAATAAGACCAAAAAAGCTTTGCCCAGTTCAAAAGCTTCCTAGTAGATTTATTATATTTGTTTCTATTTCTCTGTTTGAATGTGTGCATTTGCCCTCATTAAATTCTAAGACTTTATGTAGATGAAAGTTGGATTAATTTTTCATGTGTTATTGTTGAATGCATTGCTTCAACTTACCAGTTTCATGTGGGTGACTTAATTTTTTTCCCCTCACCAATAAGCAAATTTGAGAATAGATTTTGTGGTTGATGGGCAGGGCACCATAAAGAGGTCTCTCTCTCTCTCTCTCTCTCTCTCTCTCTCTCTCTCTTGGGAAGAGTGTAAAAGGCGTGTATTTTGATTCATTTGCTTACACTATATTTTTCTTTTCTTGCTAATTCATTTGTCTTTATTTTTCAAACTAGCCAAAAGGTGAAGAAGTTGATGAGAAAAAGGATGAGCAGTCAAGAGCACTAATGGTATGTAATTTGCTCCTAGTGTTTTCAGCGATATTCTTCTCTTTTTGTTAATCATATTTTCTACTTGCATAGGCTTGTGGTTTGTTTTACCTATATTCCCACAATTTCTATGCACAAACTTATTAATAGAAACACTGCAGTTGCAAAAAGTGAATTTTGATTAGTTCCTAATTACATTTTCTCTTTTAGTCAAATGTCAGGGCTTTCTTTGTACGCCCTTAGAAAGTGGTTGCCTACTATAGATAAACAACAGATGCTGAACTATTAATTATGAAAATGACTTGAAAAGTATAGTTTATGTAGCCAAAGTTTAAGTAGCTTGAAGCTCTGCTAAGTTGTCTTGGTGTGTGAATTTGATTTTGTACATTATTGTCAGAAATGATAATGTTGACCTTGCCTTGTTATTGTTTATTGTTTAATACTTTGTTCAACTTGGATTGAAAGAGGTGTTGGATTAATAAAATAAAATAGATAATATGCACTTTGAAAACCGAACAATCCAAACGACATGTTTCAAAGTTTAATCTGTATTTGTTCATAAAATCAGATTTATGTGCTGCTTAAATGTTTTTATAAACTGGGAGCAGCAAAGAAGTCTAATTATCATGTCATCCAAATATATGGATAGAAAAGAAAACTTTCATTTGGTAATCATTTTAAAGCTAATAATTATTGCTTTTCTAGATTGAGTTATTTTACATTTCCCTCTATAGTGTGGCTTTCAAAAGGGCTACAATTCTTTGCTTTTTATCATGCTTCTTCGGTACACTAGAAAGTTATATTTCTTTCTTAGTTCTTAACCAACACCTAGTTTTCACCTACAAGTTGGCATTTGCTTCTACACCTCTTTTTGAGCCATTTGCCATTCCATTGCTTCTGGAAAAACTTTCTTCTTCTCTGTTGTTTGCAAAGGTTGGTAAAAACAAATTGCGTCTCTAGCTTTGTTCTGTAACTAGTGTATTCCATCATGCTAAACTAAAACATTATCTATGTCTATTTCCTCAATGACTTTATGTGCCCACAGGTTGAGTCTTTGAGATATCTTAGCTATTGTAGCGTAATGTATGGAGCCCTATATATATCTTTGCATTGAACTCCTTGTTGCATGCAGATATTTGGTTTTGAGCTGTGAAGAAAGTTCAGTTACTATGTCTGCACATGAGAAATGGTGCTGCATGCTTCAGAGTTTTTGCTACTAATTAACTGAAGCCTTGCGTTGTACCTTAGTAACAGGTACAGATAAAGACATTCAAAATGCTTATATTCACTCTGGAGGTATTTTGTGTGGCTCAACATATGGATGATTTTATATCTGTATTTAATTGTTAACATCTTATTTTCCATCCTGATCAACATGTTTTCAACTCTTCCACAGAATGTCATTTAGCATTCAATCAGACATCCTAAAACCCTAATCATAAGGTCGAAATGGAAAGGAAGGGGAACTTGGCAAGTAGTATACATAGGATCACCCCAAACAAAACTTTTTTTTGTATCAAAACATTTCAACTTGTGTAATAGAAGTAAAATATCCAAGAAACCGGAATCGTTATAATGCAATAGAAGTACACTTTATTAAGAGATAAGACAATACAAAAAGGAGTAAGGAATGCTTGATATATTACGAAAGAAATAACACATTTTAAAGTGATAGGATATTACAAAAAGAAGCGTAAGCTAAAGCCCAAATGTGTCAAGAAGTCAAATCAACAAGTATGAATTAGTTAGCAAGATAACAACATAACAACAAATACAAAACTCCACAAAAACTTCTAATTAAACAACATATTACCCATCATGAAAACACTAATATTGCCATTATAAGATCCAATCTAACTTGAATAGCTTTCTAGTTTTTGTGCCTCCTACTCTCACATTTCAAGACTAGCAATCATCAATGTAGAAAAATAATCCCTCGTGTTGCCTTCACCAAAAAGTTGCTCAAACTTTTACCATCTCCTTAAGTTCATAACAGTCACATCTATGTCTAATTGAAAACAGGGTAATTCCTTGAGAACCAAATAATTGACAAAACTACATAAAATAAAGATTTTCAAATACATTTCATCACATCATCATATCCATCACAAGCCACTATGTTGCCAACTCTTAAAATTTTTTGGACGAATCTGTGACACTCCACCATTTTAGAATATTTAAGAAATTTTCCAGCTTCTATCACAGAATAGCAATAAGTGAGTACATGTTTGAGCCTTTTGCAGAAAACTAAATATAAAAACATATACACACGCACACAAAACATAAAGCTTGCATGTACTGGTAAAACATTCATTTTTTTTTTCCAAAAAATTCTTAATGGCAATTCTCCTTTGCATTCACTCTGTCACTATGTATTTCCTTACATGCTTTTGAAAGGGAAATAGATTAGAGATATAAGCATTAGGTAGAAATACTTTGTTTATTGATATAATTTTATTTTTATTTTTCCTTTTTAATGATATAGACTCCATTTTTAAACTAATTATACTTACTGTGACATGTTGATTATTGTTTTGTAGTTATTAGCTTTGGAAAGAAGATGGGACCAATAGAAGTCAGCTTGGAAGTTTGTGGGTGCAGAAAAAAGAATTTGAATGTGTCATTATGTATTGTACATACCGACATTATGGCTTTAAGTTTTTGTTTTTATTTTTCTGAACATAGTGAGAGATTGTGTTTTGGTACTTTATTAAGACAATGTTATGACAATTTTATTATTTCTTGAAATTTGTGGTGATGAATTATTTTTCAATAATGATAGTGTTTTGTATGTGATGGATGAAAATGTGTTTGTTGCATTTACAGGATTTAGGTTTTCAATATTGGTGTTGGAATGGATTTTTATTATATTTATAAATACTATATGATAGCATTTAAAATTGCTATCATAATGAGGAATTTATAACATTAAAAAAATGTTATCAAAAAGTTTGTTGGCATGCTTTATTATAACATTCTTAGTTAGTTATGATATAGCAAATTGTAACATTACTAGATTGCTATAAAAGCAATTTCATAGCATTAACAAACTGTTATCCTTTGGTATTTTTAGTAACTTTCAAATATTTCATAGCATTCAAAAATTGTTATAATATATTTACGATAGCATTCAATGATAACATTCGATAAATGTTATCAAAAATGATACACCTTTAATAACATGGGCAAACATAGCATTCCAACGAATGCTATTGTTTACTTTCGATAGCATTCATCGAATGCTATTAAATGTGTTTTTTGTTGTAGCACTTCTATTTTCTTGCCATTTTACGGAACTACGTTCGAAGGAACCGACACCCAAATATATGAAAGATTTCGGGACTTTCACCCTAGACACTCTGGCCAACTTAATTATCAATGGAGTCCATCCCCTATCTCCTCCCAAACAAATGGAGTACATCTCATATATTCTCCCACACAATATACATATACAATGTATTTAAACACATAATCATATCCAATGACCAAAAAATTCACATATTCAATGCGTTAATTCCACCGTCACATTCAATGACATAATCCAATTGATTAGTTTCAATTTCCCTAATCATCATGCAGTGTCTACAATAATCAAGACTATCCTCCATCGATAGCCCAAAACAATTATTTCTAAACAGATGAATAAATCTATCAAACAGATAATTTATTACATTTTTTATCGGTGAGTGATTTATCAATCCAATTACACCATTCAATCACAATTTCCCCCAATTTCAAGATTCTCAACCGAGTTTTATATTCCCACAATTTACCAAATTAATTATTTAAATTCAATTAGGGCATTTTCTCCCTTTTCTCAATCATCGATCCTAAGACCAAATTTCATCCATTCTACCCAAATATACCCATTTTCAAGACCCACATATATATATGGAGTTTAAGACTTAAAACCCCTCTTTCACAAATTAACACCCAAACCCTAACTTCACCCAAACTTACCAAATCCAACCATTTATACAAAATGACCAACATTTATGTTAAAGCTCATGAGAGTGAGTAGATTATCCCTACCTCAAATGGGGAAGCTCAAAGGAGAAGAAGAAGAAAACCCAAGATGCTCCAAATCCAAGATTTTTCGAGTCAAAAGATAGCCCACGTGATACTTAAGCTTTTATACAAAGGGACTAGGGTAGAAAACCACTAGAACAAGGTGTATTTGTAGAGAGAGAGAGAGAGAGAGAGTTTAGAGAGCGAGACCACTAGATTTAGGGTTTGAAGATAAATGGGGATGAAAAAGTGATGTAGAATCACGCTGCTACGAACTGATATATATAGGGCTCGCTCGAGCGACTAGACACAAAAGAACCTCGCTCGAGCGACGAGCGCAAGAAGCGTCGCTCGAGCGAACAATGCAAAGCTTTAGGTCTACAACCCAGATGCATGCTCGAGCGCAAGAGTCCTCACTCGAGCAAAGGAACACAAAACATAGGGCTTGCTCGCTCGAGCGCAAGAAGTGTCGCTCGAGCGAAGAATACCAACCTTCAGGTCCAAAAGAGACGCAGACGCACACTTGAGCACAAGACCACTCGCTCGAGCGTAGAGACACAAAACACAAGGCTCGCTCGAGCGCAAGAAAGCTCACTCGAGCAGAAACTGCGTCTGAAAAAGAAACCTGAAGACCCACAATACTCGTTTGAGCGCACAAACCCTCGCTCGAGCGAAGAAGCAAACATCCAAGGCTCACTCGAGCAAAGAAGCCAAATCCTGGGCAGCAACCTTTTGCTCTAACTCACAACCAACCTGTTCCAAACTTACCCAACACATCCCATAACTCAAATACAAGGAATTAAAGGATGGAAACAAGACATAGACAACTACAACAACTAATAGACCCGAGTCCGAAATACAATAAATGACGGGAAAAAACTAGGATCGCTATAATGCTCCGTTTCTATTTAATTGCGAAGATGTAAGATTCTAAAAAACTAATTGTCGATCAAGAAAATAGAAAATAAAAGTCGACCAAGACTTGGTGGGACAACATTTACCCACCTTAAGCAGCCATCATATATTCATATTAATTTGATTTTGGAGCATTAAAATTAATTTTTTTAACAAGTTCTTGGTGGTTTGTTTGGAGCATTGGAGTCTTGTGTTGCTTTCTTACATGAACATGGAGCCCGATATTGGAGCAGATTTCTATTAACATTGATGAAAAGCTTGCTTGTCTTGTCTCTCCCCTTCACCATCAGAGTGTTATATATTTAAAGTACATAAACAAGCTGGGGTAAATGAGAAGGCCTATGAACCAGAGATTGTTGCAATAGGCCCTTATCATCATGATAAAGAGAGCCTACAGATGGTGGAGGAGCAAAAGTTGCGGTATTTGCAATTACTTCTTAAAAGTAAAAATGAGAATAGTGCAGACAAGTATGTCACTGCTATTAGATTGCTAGAACAAGAAGCATGCAGATGTTATGCTGAACCAATAAGCCTTACTGTATACGAAATGATTGAAATGATGCTACTGGAAGGTTGCTTTATCATTGAATTGATGCAGAAGTTCGAGATGGAATTCTTGAGAGACAAGAATGATTCTATTTTTGAAATGAACTGGATGGTTAATAGCTTGCAGGGCGATTTGATGTTATTGGAAAGCCAGCTTCCATTCCTCGTACTCTGCAAGGTACTTGCTATGCTTGAGGTTTCAAACCAACATAACAGGCTCATATGTCTTGCCTTGCGTTTTTTTTCATTAGCCTTTTCCAAGTTCAAGTTATAGAGAATGTGTCAATGGGAATTCAAACTTCAAACTAATGTTGCTTATTGAAGAAGATGCCTCAAATAGAAAAGGAAACTGGTCTTTCATTCCTAATACCACAGAGCTTGAGAAGTGGACTCAAGGTAGAGAAGGTTGTTGAGGAAGGTAACTTGTTGGCTATCAAGTTCCAAACCGTGTGTCTTCAGATTCCACCTCTAACCATTGAAGACATGAGAGTCATTCTTTAGAAACCTCATTGCATACGAGCAATATTGTATTGATAATCATCTTAGTTATGTCCCCGATTAAGTGAGGTTTGTGGATTGCCTCATTGACTCTCCTAAAGATGTTGAAATACTTTCTCAAAGCGGAATCATTAATAATTGGCTAGCCGATGATGAAGTGGCTTCCGTGATATTTAACAAGATTAGTGACGCCTTGTCCACGATTGCCTACTTGACCATTTTCTGCGTGATATCTTCAACAAGGTGCATATCCATTGCATCAAACAAGGAACCAATGGATGGCTAAGTTGAACCGTAACTATTTAAATAGCCCGTGGTCATTAATTTCAATTCTTCTTTGCACAAACTACATGTCTTGTTTTTCCTTGCGGACATTAATTATTATTGTTTTATACATCTTATCTTACTCTTCTTGGATCCCGTTTAGTAGTAGCTTCATGGTTGTATTGTATGTATTATTTGTTGGAGACTATTAGTTTGGTCCTCATTCCCGTTACTTTTTTTTTTCCTCTCTTTTTAAGTACTTTTAAGTATATCTATGTATATATTACATATTTTTATTCAAAGGATGGTTACCTTTCTTCCCTCTTTATTTTTGCCCTCTTCTATTACTCCCTAAAAGAATGGTTAACCATTCATTTATGCATTGCAAAGGCACATGATGTTTTACTACTAACAAGCAAAAAAAATGGTTTATAACGTGCTTCTCGTCGAATTGTTGCAGGGAACCAAATTTCTCAATTAATTGGGAAAATTGCACTTTGTACATTATACTTGACATCCATGCTCACTTCCTATGTTTTTGAAAATTGATTATCAATTTTTTTAGAGATATACTTAGAAAGTCTTACAAAATGAACAATTCAGGTTATCGAAACGGAACCATAATGGACTCAAGAAAAATTCATATTTAGTATTACATCTCAAATCGATATCATCATAATCATAATTCCATCAGTTAACCTCAACATAAATTACAATTTTACTCAATCTATATCATTTATCAAACATGGCCATTGTGGTGCTAGTTAATGATGAGGTAAATTGGTGGCATAACTTTGTTATTTGTAACGTGTCAACTTTTTTAATCACAAAGTGACATAAAACACACAAAAAACATTCATATCTTTCACCATAATAATCGTAACCTTCCTAAGACCGCACATTGTAAGAAGGAGAGACTGTTTATTTGTTGTTGGTTTGGTCCTCTCTAACAAGAATGAGGATAAGGAAGAGTTGAAAACTCTCCAAGAAGAAGAAGAGATGTTTATATGTTTTGCTGCCACAATTAATGTTTGATAGGAAAAATAGTAAATATAGTTTGTGTCAAAGTGAGTAGAAGTAATAGCAAGGCGGAGAATTGAAATGAATGCCAAAGGGCTATTCAAATAGTTGATTTAAGTTTGCCATCCATCGATTCTTGCGTGTCTTTGCAATGTCTGCTCACCTTGTTGAACACATCACAGTATTGGAAATGTTCCTCGCCCTGTGACACCGCGTCGCTAATCTTTTTAAATATCTGCCAACCACTTCATCATCACCTTTCCGTTATTGATGATTCCACGACAACGAAGTATTTCGACATCTTTTGGAGTCTCAACGAGGCAATCCAAAAATTTCACATAATCGATGACATAGCCGAGTCGATTATCGGGACAATATTGCTTGCACCCAATGAGGTTTCAAGAATGACTCGTCTGTCCTCAATGATTAAAGTTGGAATCTGAATTACCCCACTTTTGAACTTGATGCTAAACAATTACCTCCCATATTCACTAGTTTGACTCCTTCTTGAAGCTCTGTGGTATTAGGAATGAAATGCCAATGCCCTTTTTATTTGAGGCAAGTCGGTTAGACTACGAGCGGTGCCGATTATTACGTATCAACCCGAGCAAATGGTCATTTTGTGAATTACCAAGAACAACGTTTGAATGACCTCGATCTGGTAAAAGATTGCTAAAAACACAAGGCAAGAGGCAATGAGCACATTACGGTTGTTTGGAACCTTGATTAAGTCAAATAACTTGCATAGTGTAGAGAAGGCGTTGGTTTTCAAATAAAATTAAATCGCTTTGCAAGCTATTAACGATCCGATCCATTTTAAAAATAGGATCATTCCTATCCCTAAGGCATGGAGTCTCAAAGTTCGCCCAATTCAATGATAAAGCAATCCAATATCAACGTTTCAATCATTTCATTAGGACTTAAGGCCTCGTTTGGGAACCCTCTTTTTTAGCCAAAAAGCCAAAAAGTTACTAAATTAGCCAAATAGCCAACAACCCATACTAAAAAGTCAAAGACTCCATTTTCTCTCTACTTTTTGCACATCTTTTCGTAAAAAGCCAAAAAGTCATCCCCAACATATTAGTTTTTTTTAGCTCATATTTTAGCCAATTAGCCAAAAGTTATTAAATTAGCCTATTCCCAAACGAGACCTAAGGCCTATTGGTTCTGCATAACATCTGCGTGCTTCTTGTTTTAGCGATCTAATAGCAACAAAGACGTATCTTTCTGGACCAGCCTCATTTTTTTGTTCAAGAAGTAATTGCAAATAGCACAACTTGTGCTCCTCCATCATCTGTAGGCGATCTTTACCACGGTGATAAGGACCTATTGCAATAATGTCTGGGTCATAGGCCTTCTCGTTTACTCCCCGAAGTTCTTCATGTATTCTAAATATACAACACTCTGATGGTGAAGAAGAGATGAAAGCTCTGACAAATACTAACGAAACACAATCTGGTCGCCATTGGGTTGCATCATGGGAGAGAGATGTTGGCGAGGAAGTGCCATGGTCCCTCAAATTTTTAAAATATCGCCACGTTAAGTCGAATTTCATTAACATCTCATATAATATGGATGTATTTCAAAATTCTAGCTCCACCCTTGGTTGCATGTTTACTCTAAAGGAACAAGACAAGTACAATACCTCTGTTCCAAATAAACACTAAGAATTTGTTAAAAAAACTGAACTCCAATGCAGCGAAATCAAAAAAGAATGTCGTTGTCACCAACCTAGCATGGTCAATTTTTATTTTCAAGTTTTCATTTTTTGACAATTAGCTGTTTAGAATCTTATAAAACATGCATTTATCATACCCTTGCAAGGATTCAGCTAAAATCATTTGGAGAGAGACAACATTGTAGTGTGATTATAGTTATACTTCTAGTCGAATTTTCAAGTCGGATATCTAATTGGGCAGACAAATATTTGTATTTTCTAACTCTGCATGGTTCAAATCTAGCCGATTTATGTCCATCTCTACCTTAACTACGAAGTGTATGGAGTGCCTAAATGACATGAGGTACCTCTTCCCTTTCCCCTCCATCCTGTAGGTCTGGCTAGAAGCTTCAATAATGTCTTGATTTTAGAATTTTTAAATTTTTTTTTAATTTGTATTTAAAATATTTTTAATTTATGAAAACTTTTCAAATTTTTTTTTACTTTTTCAATAAATCTAAATTAAGTGCATCTATATATATATATATAGATTAAAATATAAAAAAAAAATACCAAAAACTAAAAATCAGTTTTGAACATTGTTAATTTATTAAATGGAAAGTTACGTTTACATTTCTGATGCCTAACTGTACCTTAGGGAAGACATCAAAATTAAAGATTTAAGTCAGAAATCTGTACATACACGAGAGTTATAAATATTAACTATTACGTACTACGTACTTAAACATATTTTAACATTCTCACACCTTTATTCACTTATATATATATATATATATATTTAGAAATCATTACAATATATAAGAGTTTTAAAGACCAAATTTTTTTAGTCTCTAAAAGTAAAAATTTTGTTATAAAAGATATTTAGGAACCAATTTTTATTGTCATGAGGATAGTCGCTAAAAGGTTATCGTGAAAAGTAAAAAATAAGACTTTTAGTGACAAAATTTTGAAATTGTCACTAATAAATACGCTTTTAGGGACAAAATAATTCATCACTAATGTCCAATTTTCATTACTAAAAATATAATGACAACACTTTTCATAACAAAAATATTTGGCTCCTAAAAAATAATTTTGTCCCTAAATTTTAGTTTCTAAAACCTTTAATTTTTTTGTAGTGGATGGTCATTTTAGTCTGACTTGTGACAGTTCATTCATACCCGCTCTAAATGGGGTGAATTTTACCCGACTTGACATTTATGTGGGGTGGGGATAGATTTTGGTGACCTGTAGTCAGGAATAGAACTAGGAGAAGGCTATGGGGGCCATGACTTCCATATTTCTGTGAAAAATGCTGTTTATCATAACACTTTAAATATATATATATATATATCGTTTTATACATAAAATGACCCTCTAGTATAAGAAAATACATATCTTATTATTTTCTCATATTGCCTTTTATTTTTTTATTTTTTATTTTGCACTAAAAAAACTTCTTCATCTTATTAGAGATTGTTTCTATGGTATTTAATTTTTTTTTCTATGTATATATAATTTATATATATCATATTATACATATATGTATGTTTGTGTATTTGGTGATTTTTTTTTTCTGGCCCCTTCAGTAATGAAATCCTGCTTTCGTCCCTGTCCGTAGCGGGGATGGGGACGAGGCAGGGGCGGGTATCGCCTTCACAGATTTAAACCCTACCCAATAGAATTAATGACATATATAAATAATATATATGTATATATAATATCTATATAATAAAGCATGAGTATTTTTTAAAATGTATCAAAATGTCTTAGAGATACATTTTGTTTCAAGGGTTGAGATTAATTCCCAAATTCATTAAGGATCAAGATTTCTTTAATTCTCACTCACCCACCTTCTTTTTCGCCCTTTTTTTTCACTCATGCAATCTCTCTCTCTCTCTCTCTCTCTCTCTCTCTCTACCCGCATTCCTTCCGCTTTCCTTTTTCTATTTTTATTTTTTATTTTCCTTCCTATTTCTTTATTTTTTTTTTCCTTTTTGCTCACCTATTTTATTTACACTGTGCATTCAGACACTAACATGCACTAGTAATTAGATATAAGAAAAGAATACTAAAATTTTGTGATTCTATTTAAATATAAATAAATAAGAAGCCAAACTGTTATCCCCTTATTTTGTTATAGGAAATTATTTATAAGGGTTTAAATGGTTCTCAATTTTTCTGACAATTGGAAATGTGATCAAGTATCGGGCATCCATGGGGGCAGGGGCGAGGGTGAGGGCGGGGGCGGAGGTAGGGGCAGGGGCAGGGATGCGATTGAAAAAATACACCCGTAGCGAGGTTGGGACGGGGACGGGATTTGAAAGCGGCGGCAAGGAAGGGGGCGGGGGATGACAAACCCGTTCCGTGACCATCCATATATATATCGGTTAATGGTCTTGTTTGGGAAGTTGACTATTTTAGTTGGTTATTTAGTGTTTTTAGCTATTTTAGCCTGGCTAAAATAATTGTGTTTGGGAAGTTAGTTGCTTTTTTTTTTTTTTTTTTTTTTTTTTTTTTTGTAGTTGTGACAGAAAAAATAAAATAATTATGGATTTGATGTGATATTTGTTTTATTAGCTGTTTTAGCTTATTTTTATTTCTTAGTGGACTATTTTAATTGGCTATTTGACTTTTTGACTATTTTAACCTGACTAAAATAATTATGTTTGAAATGTTAATTGTTATTATTATTATTATTATTTTGTAATTGATTTAATAATTATGAGAGAAAAAATAAAATGATTATAGATTATATATAACATTTTGTCTTATTAATTATTTTAACTTATTTTATTTTTTAGTAGACTATTTTAACTCAACTTTCTTCTCAAACCCCCCAATGTATCAATAAATAAAAAAGCTGATATTTAAAACCCTTAGCTTAGACCATCTCCAACGCTGTACCAAATCTGATATCAAATTTGAATTTTGATGAAAATGATACTGTTCATGGCTCCAACCGTTCACCAAAGCTGGCACCAAAATGAGATTTCACCAAATCTTTCATCAGATCGACGAGGAAGAAATAAATTCACCAAAACACTGTTACGGACCGTTGGAAAGAGGAGCCGGTTGACCAACCGGTTGCCCGGCCGGTTGAAAGAGTTCAAGGAAAATCAGTTCAAACCGTAAAAAAAAAAAAAAAAAAAAAAATTGCCTAACGGTTGATCGGCGATTCGACCACCGTCGACCCGGAAAAAGTTCAAAAAGTTCAAAAAAAAGTTCAGAAAATTCAAAAAAAAAAAAAAAAAATTTTTTTTTTGGCCTAACCGGTCAACCGGCCGGTCGACCACCCGGTTGTCCCGGATGAAAATTTGATGAAAATTAAGGGTTGGAGCGCTCAGTATCAGATTTGGTGAAAAGGCAGTTTTTCGACTCAAATTTGGTGAAAAAAGAAGTGAAGCGTTGGAGATGCTCTTACGATCTCCACAGAAACAAAAGTAGAATGATAGATTACTAACCTGGCCTTTCTTTGATCCGAGAAGAGTTGGGAAGAGCAGAATCAAGTCCGAGGAAGAAGATGAAGAAAACTGTGAGTTATGCGCACCGGTCACCAAATAATAAATGTTTCCTTGAGGGAAACATCTCAGAAACTTCTCTCTTGCAATTTTTTATTTTTTTAATCTCTTCACCGATGTTCGTTGACATTATTAATTATGTAAGATTGCTTAACAAGAAAGCACAATTGGCCCCCATTACTTAATCCCCTCTATACAATTCATTGCATACTTCTTGCAATTTCCTATGGTTACAATAGTCTGATTTTCATATAGTACCCAAATTTTTGGATAATTCTACTTAGGCCGTGTTTGATTGGACGGACTGGATAAGGGGATTAGAATCTATCGGACTTGAATTCTGGGACTGTGAATCTTCCGAACTATTTGGTTGGATTGGATATGTGTCTTGTATTTGTTTTCTTATATGATTAGATGCTGGCACTCTGAATCCATTGGACTATTTGGTTGCATTGGATATGTATCATTTTTTATGGGATTAGATGTTTGGAAATGACTATTTTTAGTAAATCCAATGTTTGGTTAGACGAACTGGATATGATAAATGAGCAAAAGGCTATTTTACCTTTTTTTAATTGTTTACTAAGTAATAGCAATATTAAACATATCTTTAATATTTTAATTATTTTTAGCTAGATTAAATAAAAATTTATTTTATTTTATTTTTTACACAATTAAATAAATTTATTTTTTTAAAATTAAATAAAGAAAATATCAATAAAAATATATGTTATCTTTTTAATTAAAATTTTAAATAAATTTATTTTAAAAAATAATAATAATGAAATAATGAAATTAAATAAAACATCTATTAAAATTTAAATAATGAAATTAAATAAAATATAAACAAAATTTTAAAATAAAATATCAATAAAATATCTATAAAAAATTATTTTAAAAAATTAAATAAATAAAACATTAATAAAAAAGTTAAATAAAATAATTTTATTTTTAAATTAAGACATTTAAATTCTATTGAATTTTACTAAATATAATACATAATTAAATAGTAGAGGGTCAAAATGGTCATTTCACCACTTAATCCCAACAGTAAATAATCCCATAAAAATTGTCCCACATCCACCTCGGGATAGTATAATCCGACATATGATAAGAAGTCCGGCCGTACTCCATGTCTGGCGGATTAAAAAAAAAAAAAAAACACCGGATAAAAAGCCTCCCCCGGATTACAATCCCAACAGTGGATAGTTCCCCCCCTTATCCTCCAATCAAACGCACCCTTACAGCACTATTTAATTTCTTTATATCCTCCATCTCATTACACCCCCAATATATTACCAAAACTAACCTTAAATTAACTATTTCATCTCTTTACACGACTAATTTTGGTAATACGGTGCTAAACAATTTACATTATTCCGATGTTATGCTAACTGAAAAAATAGATCTCTCTACCATTTTGTTGCTATACATTTATAGAGACACTTTCTTCCAAATAATGATTTTTTAAATTTGTGGTGGGCCTGTTCGGTAATACAACGCTGGTTAATTTGAATTACTCCAGTATTGTAACAACCTTGACTCATGATTAGCGTTAATCCATGCTTAGTTATGCCTAATAAGTAATTAAAGTGAAATGTTGCATCATGTGTTGCCTTATATGTGTTTATATCTGCTTAACATAGAAAAATCTGCTCATGATTCCATTTCGGTTTGCGAATTAAAGGCTTTATCGGCATCTAAATCAAAAATTGACTTGAATTATGTGTTATTTGGAATTTTTAGAACATTATGGTAGGATTAAAATTTGATTCGGAACGATTTAATTAGATTAATTTAATGCCCACTTAATTAGCCTTATTTAATTATCATTAAGTGAGCTTATATAAGGCTTCTTATATGCCTTCACTCTTTCTTTTTCTTCATTTCAACACATTTAAGCTCACACACACAAGTAAAACGTGGGAGAGAGAGAGAGATAGAAGAAAATTGAGATCAAAAGTTGAGATAGGAGAGAATTCCTAGGAATTATTAGAGATTTGCAAAGAATTTAGAAATTGAAGCTTCCTCACTTGTACAATTTAGACTCTAGGTAATAGTTTTAGTCTTTAACCTTATAATGTAGTTGATTAGTGTATGAAAACAAGTGAATTAGGTGAATTCATGGAGGAATTGAGCTAGAATTGAAGAAAGTTAAGTCATTCCATACATACATGCATATTTATAGCATTTTGAAGTTGTTTTCAAAGATTTTCCCCATGCATGTTGTAATTCTAGCATGAGTTGAAGAATTCATAACATTTCTCATCAATGGACCACATTTGATCATGTTTTAAAGGCCATGAACTCAAGTGAACACATGCATGTCATGTTTGTACCATGTTCTTACATTTCAAGTTGAATTTTTGCATATTTGACATACTTTTGGGCCTTGATTTTATGAAATGATCTTCAAATCATAATGTTTTACAAGTTCTTAGATATTTCTAGAATTTTGGCCCAAAAAGATGAGTTTTGAAGTGTGGAATTCGAATTTGGAGCTTGGGAGTGCAATATGAAAATTCCAGATTCTGCACTTCCGCTCGAGCGTGAGATTCTGCGCTCGAGCGGCAACCTTTGTTTTTGCATTTCCGCTCAAGCGACGAGAAGTTCGCTTGAGCGTGAAATACATGCTCCCAGAAGTTTCATGTTTTACAGACCGCTCGAGTGGCAATAGTTGCGCTCGAGCGAGGACATGAGCCTCACGCTCGAGCGTCCGTCAGGTGTGAAAATCATATAACTAGTACTTTTTTTCAAAATTTGCAGAGTACTCGAGCGTGGGAAGTTGTGCTCGAGCATCCCTTCACACATTGCTTGTCCGCTCAAGCGGGGGAAGCTACGCTTGAGTGGGGACCCTGTTTTCAGAAAATTTGGCTAAGTATTTTCAAATACATTTTTGTATCCTCATTCCACCCTAGGCATTCCTAGGCCATGATTAAGACTCAATAAGAGGTTAAGACCTAGAAACACACTAGGAATAAAATGAAAAAAGTTAAGTGCCAACCGAGTGTGTGTTTCATTATGTGTTTCTTCTATGTACGTGTAGGTCACGCGCCTCAAGTTATTTGATTTTCCTGTTCTGCAAGTGGAGCCATCAGTGAGTAATAAATCTGTAAAGTTATGTTTAACTTTAATTATTTTCTGATGCTATGAAATGATCAGTTTTCTGAAATACAATGTTTTGTATGAATGAATGATTGTCCAAATTTCCGTAAAGTATTCATGGCATCCTTAGCACAAGGCCCTTGCCTGGGGGTAACAATACCGTGCCTTTACAAAGCAAGGCCCTTGCCCAGGGGTAATAATACCGTGGTCTCATAGCCCTTATCTGGGGGTAACAATACCGTGGTTCAAGCAAATTACAAGTTTCCCGATACTGGAGGTTCCCAATGGAACTAACAAACAAGTTAACGCTAATGGGTGTACCATGTATAACGAAGAATGAACTCTACTTTTTGTATAAAGTTGAACAAGCGAATGAACATAAATCATTTACATTATGAATTTTAGTTTTTGATTACATTATCGACATCATTCATTAGAACCCTTTACTTTGTTATTATTCACTGGGCTCTAACTCACTATTTATATTATGTATGTAGGTGAACAGGCATGTGACCAGGCTTAGAGTTAAGAACCGGGCGTCTTAGTTTTTGTTAGCCACCCTTCTGTGCCTCCTGGGGAGGTTCCCTTTTCAAGATGTCTAGTTTTGTAACTTTACCACAGTCGTTTTTGTTTGTTTGCTTATTTGTAAACTGGGCGAAGTCACCTTTTGATTTCATCCATATGATTGGATGATGCATGGTTAATGTATTTATGACGTTATATATATACAAGTTCGTTTGAAGTTTTCCATTTCATATATGTTAACACAGCTCTATGGACATTGTATATTCTCTATATTTGCTTCCGCAGCCCCTTACTATATGTTGTTCTGTCAAGAGGCATTTGGTAATCAACGGATTCTTGGCGATTCGACACTAAACCCATAGGAGTGGGTTTGGGTCGTGACAGAGTGGTATCAGAGCACAAGTTATACCGCACGCACGAGTCCATAAGAGCTATAGGATGTCCTAGAAAGAATTAGGGACATTTAATCAGCATGTGTGAGTATGTGACAATTTTTATACATGTGAGAACTGAATTTGAATCTGAATAATAAAAAAAAAAGAACAAGATTATTCCTATGTTTATTGTTACCTTGTCTCTCTTTAGCAAAATGGAGAATACAAGGGGAAATTATGTGAGTGAATCCTCAGAAGCCCGAATGAACATAATGGAACAGATGCTTGCGGCTTTGATTAAAGCCATGACACAGCAATTAAGACAACAACCTTTACCTCCTCTGTCTCTGCCAATACTAGTTGAATCGGACAATAGTGACATCATCAATTTGACTTAGAAATTTATGAAAATGAAACCGCCAACCTTCTTGGGTGGCATTGAACCATTGAAGGCAGAAACCTAGTTGCTAGAAATGGAAAAGTTATTTGAAGTATTCCCTTGCTCTGCAACTCAGAAAGTACTCTTGGCTACTGTAGACGTCCCCGAACGCATCCCGGGTAGGAGTGCGAGTCCCCCCCGTTCTGGTTCGCTATTGGGTCTACTACAGTTCAAAGGACTCAAATGTCACGGTTCTTAATCTGAACCAAAGAGTCCAAATTTGGCAAATCGTTTTGGAAATAGATTTTTGAAAAGAAGTGCCAAACATGGACTGCTTTGCCAGATACAGAGTCGCTACCTAAATATTTTTAAAATGGGAAATTTAGGAAACCCTGACTCGGTGTCGAAGGCCACGTGTCCGTCATCACCAAAGTTGTCTTGGCTCGGGAGCTTGGGTACGATCGGGGAAGGTCAGCTATGAGCACCCCCTTTCGCCCGGTCCGAAGACTGGCCTCTATTAACCGTGATATCCGATTTTCAAAACATTACGGGTTCTTATTCCGGTTATTAGCCTAGAATTACTATGTTATGCGCACAGCAAACAAGTATAGACCCAATTGCCTGAATTGGAATAAAACATTTTATGTTTGTTTTGAAAAGGTTTTGCTACTCGCAAGTAGGCTAAAATGCAGGTTTTACCACCCTCAAGTGGGCTTTAGAAAAAACAGTTTTGCCACTATCTAGTGGGCTTAAAACTCTCAGTTTTAATGCATTATCCCAATTTAAGCAATTTGACCTCCATCCACAGGCATTCAAACAGTTATATCATATAAGCAGCTAGCCGCATTGTAAGCATACTGTCATGTTAACATTCACACGCATACGAGATGCTAAAGCGTAAAAACTCACCTAGTACTCCCAGCCAAAACAGAAACCAGTTAGTAATCATATGCATGATCCTAGTTCATGTTAAGTGTCTAATGCCACACAAGCAATGGTGTAATCTAAACAGGCTCGGCTATCCTAAGCATGGCATGTGAAATGCTACAAGTAACAAGTATTCAATTTGGAAATTGAAATACAATGCAGTTAGCGTGATATACCGAGCCCGGTGCATGTAAGACAAATGTGTGGATGCACGCATGCTATCATACTGTATGCTAATTTAAATATGCCCTAATTTACCATCGTAAGCAGGTAAATAAAAGGGAAGAAAGAAATGGGGGTTAGATGACATACACACACTCACGCACACTTATTACAAATTCGCCCTCGCTCGGAGGGACTAAAAGAATATACAGTCCCAAATAATGAATAAATAAATTATTACAAAATTTCTAATTACTTAGTAAATAAATGCAAAAAGAAAGGAGGCCACAGCCTCGGGATCTTGTGAATGATGCATGCTCGGATCCGACTACGGAAACTGTACAGCCACCCTTTGTTGCCTCTGTTTTGTCTGCTTCTCTGGAAAACTTCCAAAGTCTCAGGAAATGTTCCCTGCACACTGAGGATCATCATCGGCTGGATGAAATGGCCACCAGCCATGAAGAATGTCCATCGGCTGCTCATGAGTTCATCGGCCACACAAAAATGGCCGGTTGGCACTATATCTTGCGGTCGTGAAAAATTCTGCGAAGACAGCTTTTGGCGACAACAGAATGAGCAGTCCATGGCATGGAATTTTGGGCATATGTAAGCATGGCCATGTTTCCTATCATGTGTTAGGCTCAAGAGAGCATGGCCCTTGGTCCTTAGGCCATCAATTATGCATTTTGATGCATGATGGCCTAAGAGACCAAGATTGCAATTCAATGGCAATGCATGCAACATACAAATGAAGATCAAGGCCCTATCATGTCTAGGTCAAGAGCCTTGATGACATGAGAATTGAGATGAGTTTTGTCACTTAAAGTACAAACACCTCTCATCTCTCACATTTGGTTTGACACCCCAAACCAAGTAATGCAATGCATGTTATGCAAACATGGCTCAAAAGTTCAATAAGAAGCTATGATGCAAACATGCCAAATGTGATGTAAACTAGATATGGAAATGCAAAGTGCTAGAGCATGCAAAATGCAAATACATGGCAAACATGGACAAATCATGCAATAGAACTAGAATGTAACAACATATTATGGATCAACCATGCAACAAGTATGAGACAATCACACAATGGTGGACTCAAGCCATGAGGGGCAGACCTCAAACCTCTCCAAAACAGTGGCAAAAAGTACTCAAAAAGGTGGACAATGATTCATGCTAACATGCAAATCAAAAGGGCCCAAGTCTAAGGCACAAAGTGGAGCATTCCACTACCCACTAAGATGACCATTCATGGCATGTATTAGATAAGCAAAAACAGAGTTTTAGCATGCAAAAATACACCCAAACCCTTTGATATGGCATCCCCAAAATACCTTAAACATACAAGCATGCACAAGGCCTATTTCAAGGCATAAAAGAGGACACCTTCAAAGCATGAGAGAGGTCACATATGCAAGCATACACACATGATTTATGGACTGAAATAGGATCCTAAATGATGCCAAATCAAGAGGATGGCCTAAGCTAAGCATGCTAGAGGCCGATACAACCAAGGCTTACAAGCCAAAATACAAAGCAACTATACTAATCATGCCAAACATGACAAAATCAAGTTAATACAGACCTAAAGCATGATAAATCATGACCAAAAGCCTCAATAAGCTAAGCTAAAACATGAGGATATGCTAGGCTAAATACATGGCATATTTCTAGGCAAAGTAGAGCATTACAAAGCAAGTATGAGACGCATGCTAAGAGCTAATGAACCCACATTAGACAGAGGTTAAACATGCTCCAAAACATCCAAAACAACTCTGAAATGGAGCCAAATGCAATTGCTCATACATGCTATCACATTGAACCAAAAGTAAAGGTCAAAGAGGGACAAAGGGGAGAGGGGTGTCCCTCCCCTATACAAGACTTCAAACCACCTTATCACCATTGAAAATCCACTGGATTTCAGTGATGAAAAGATCCAAACACACAAGCAAACAAAGCCTTACCGAAAAGGCACCAAAGAGGCCAAAATAAGGCCTAAGAGGGTGAGTTTGCACTCAAACCACAAAGTGACCTTAATGAAAGTTCTAGAGCAAGAAAAAATAAGACTTTTTTTAGTTATACACAAAGCTCAAAACACAAAGAAAAATAGGTCAAAAGTCAATGCAAGATTGGGGAAAGTAAAGTAAAGTAGTTACCCTTGAAGAACTCTTGAAGAACAGGTGGTGCAGCCCCCTTCTAATGATCAAAATCAGTCCAAAATCTCAACAAACAACCCTCCAAGTCCCTCAATCTCGAACTAAGGTGTAATGGTGTGTGTATTAGTGCAAAAGTGAGGTAAAAACACACTATTTAGGCTTAAAACACACACACAAGGATGAGAGAGAGAGATATATATATAGAGAGAGAGTATAACACAGATATATAGATATAGAAGCTCTGGTTTTTGATAAAAAATGGCTAACCCCTTTCAATGGGAGAGGAGGGGTGCTTATATAGGCCAAGACAAAGCCAAATAACTTAATGGCTAAGCAAAGAGAAAGGTTCAAGGGGGGCAAAAGAGTCTAGGCTTCTTGGAGAAGCTAAGACAGCTGGCCAAGCTTCTCCAAGAAGCTTGGCCAAAGGTTCAAGCTTCTAGAAGCTTAGAGGGTTCAAAGGTGCAAAGTGGTCACACTTATGCGCGGGGGAATGTGATGGTGCATTCCAGCTGGCACAGCTGGCATGCACCAGGCTTGTAGGGTGCAAAGAGGTCACACCGGCCAGCCAAAAGGGTCACCGGCCAAAAAAGGTGCCGGTCGGCAACATATAGTGCCGACCGGCCATGTTTTTTTAAGAAAACAGTGCCGGTGGTACACATATGCGGCCGGTGATGGTAGGGGAGGGCTGGTGGGGTGTGGGGATGGCCAGAAAGCCATTTCCTGCCTTTCAAGGCAAAAACACAAGTGTTTGGTGCCAAAACCGAACACGAAGCAGTCAAGTCAAGAGGTCTTGAGACGAGGCGCGCTGCCGAGGCCTTCGGGAACTCGAGACGAACACAAACATGGATAACCACAGAGTATTCAAACGGTGACGTCCAAGTCTTGAGGACGGTCAAAAATGGGGTGTCTACAGCTACCTACACTCTAAAAGATGAAGCCCGAAGATGGTGGTTGTCGGTCTGAAACAATAATGGAGATATGACGTGGGCTCAATTTAATGAGATATTTTACAACAAATACTTTCCCCAATGCTTCGCACAATCGAAGGTGTTAGAATTCCAAGAACTCAAATAAGGCCAGAATGTCGTTGGTCAATATGAGGCCAAGTTTACTGAGTTAGCTCGTTTTTCCCCACACATGGTGGACACCAGTTATAAGAAAGCACGAAAGTTCGAGGGAGGACTAGACCTAAAAGTATTTGATCAAGTAGACATCTTGAAATTACCTACTTATGTGGAAGTGCTTAATAGGGCATTGATGGGAGAGGCCATAATAGTAGCCAAGAAACAAACTACAACTCCAATAACTGAATGAGAGGCAAAAGGGCCGGATTCAATTTCAAGAAAGGCCGATCATTTTCGAAGAAGCAAAATACTGGATCGTCAAGTAGCTCAAGCCAAAGCAGCGGATCTATACCAGTTTGTCCAGAATGTGGAAAGAAACATAGGAGATGTGTCACCGTGCATTTGGTGCTTGCTTTCGATGCGGTAAGATGGGCTACATGATTAGGGATTGCCCGATAAGATTCGACACGACTACCTGTCCTGCTGTAAGTTCAGCTGGGTCTGTTCTTACGCCAAGAACTAATGTGAGGGCCAATACTGGAGAAGAAACTTTGAAACAAGGTCGGGTTTTTGCATTAGTACCTGGGGATGTACAGAATGCTAAGTCAGTAATATCAGGTACAATCTCTATGTGTACTCAGAATGCCTATGTGCCAATAGATTCTGGTTCCACGTATTCCTTTGTGTCGCATGCTTTTTCTCGAAAATTAACTAGACCATTAGAACCAATGAACTATTTACTATTTGTATCTACATCGTTTGGGGGTTCAATGATATGTGCTTATGTTTCTCCGGCATGTGATATTATGATTGGTGATATGACATTGTATGTTGATTTGTTACCCTTGAGCATTGATCATTTTGATTGTGTTTTGGGCATGGACTGGTTGACTAAATACTGTGCCACCATTAACTGTGCAAGTAATCTGTTGTGTTTAGACCACCTAGTATATCTAAATTTATTTTTACTGGGAATGGGATAGTTCCCCCACCATACTTGATTTCACTTATGAAAGCCAGAAAATTACTGAGAAAAGGTTGTCGGGGCTACTTGTGCTATGTATTGGCTGTATCTTCAGATAGTACCAGTGTGGAAACTATTCTTGTGGTTTGTGACTTTCCTGATGTGTTTCCTAATGACCTACCCGGGGACCTAATTGATAGGGAAATTGAGTTTACAATTAATATAGTACCTGGAACACAACCTATTTCCAAAACTTCCTATAGAATGTCAACTTCTGAACTGAAAGAGTTAAAAGTTCAACTCTAAGAACTCTTGGACAAGAAATTTATTCGCCTAAGCACATCACCTTGTGGTGCTCCAGTCTTATTTGTAAAGAAGAAGGATGGGTCTTTGAGGTTATGTATAGATTATTGTGAATTGAATAAAGTAACCGTGAAGAACAAATACCCACTACCCCGAATAGATGACCTGTTTGACCAACTCCAAGGGGCAAGTATTTTCTAAAATTGACCTCGATCCGTACCACCAATTGAAAGTCAATGCGAAGATGTAAAGAATCGCATTCAGAACTAGATATGGACACTATGAGTTTTTGGTAATACCGTTTGGGGTGACTAATGCATCTGCTGCCTTCATGGACCTTATGAACATGGTATTTAAACCATATTTGGATGAGTTTGTTGTTGTGTTTATTGATGATATTTTGATTTACTCTAAAAACAGGGAATAACATGAGAACCATTTGCAAATTGCTTTACAGATTTTGAGAGAAAATAAGGTGTATGCAAAATTGTCTAAATGCGAATTCTGGCTTGACAATGTAGCATTTTTGGGACATGTAATAACAAAGACGGTATCTCTGTGGACCCTCAGAAAATTGAAGCCATTGTGGATTGGCCAAGACCAACAAATGTGTCAGAAGTTAAAAGTTTTATAGGACTTGCAGGTTACTACAGAAGATTTGTGAAAGACTTCTCAAAACTTGTTATGCCATTGACCCAATTAACCCAGAAAAATGTCTCATTTGATTGGAACGACCAAAGAGAGTCTGCCTTCCAAGAGTTAAAGACCAGATTAGTGACTGCACCGATTTTGACTCTGTCTAATGGTACTGTTAGGTTTCAGATTTACAATGATGCATCCTACAAAGGCTTGGGGTGTGTTTTAATGTAAAATGGAAATGTGATTGCTTATGCCTCTCGACAACTTCGTCCTCATGAAAGAAACTATCCAATCCATGACTTTGAATTAGCCGTTGTAATTTTTGCTTTAAAAATTTGGCATCATTATCTGTATGGAGTGACTTGTGAAGTATACATAGATCATAAAAGCCTCAAATATTTCTTCACCCAAAAAGAATTAAACATGAGACAGAGAAGGTAGTTAGAGTTAATCAAAGACTATGATTTGCAGATTTTGTACCATCCGGGAAAAGCTAATATGGTGGCAGATGCCTTGAGTCGAAAGTCAATGGGATATTTGTCATGTTTGCTCACTGATCAGAAAGAACAGCTATGTGATTTAGAAAAGAACAAAATTGAAGTTGTATTGCGAGAACAAGGTGAAATTTTAGCTGCTATCTCCGCTCAGCCTGTAATCATTGAAGAAATTAGAGAGAACTAACTGCAAGATGAATTCTTGAAAAGGATTGTGAGTGAATTCGACTCAAAACCAAGGCCCGGGTTTGTACTTGGAGAACAACGCATTGAAATTTCAGAATCACCTCTATGTACCGGATTGTTCAGATTTAAGGAGATGTATCACGACTGAAGCTCACAACTCAAAATTTGCCATACATCTGGAGAATACAAAGATGTATCATGATTTGAAACAAAATTTCTGATGGCCTGGCATGAAAAAGTGTATTGCAGATTTTGTGGCCCGATGTTTGCATTACCAACAAGTCAAAGCTGAACATCAACGACCTGCTGGTTTGTTACAACCGCTTCCAATACCGGAACGGAAATGGGAGCACATTACCATAGACTTCAGTGTGGGATTGCCTCGCTCCTCTTGAGGTATGGATTCTATCTAGGTCATTGTTGATTGTTTAACTAAGTCTGCCCATTTTCTGCCTGTTAAAACTATTTATAATGCAGACAAGCTAGCTAATATGTATGTGGATGAAATTGTGAGATTACATGGAGTACTAGTATTTATTGTATCTGATAGAGATTTGAAGTTTACATCAAGATTCTGGCAGAGTTTGCAACAGGCTTTGGGAACCGAACTGTGATTGAGTAGTGTCTACCATCCACAAACAGATGGTCAATCTGAAAGAACTAATCAGACTTTGGAAGATATGTTACGGATGTGTGTGTTAGACTTCCAAGGGAATTGGGAGACTTATCTTCCTTTAGCCGAGTTTGTATACAATAACAACTACCACTCAAGTATTGATATGGCTCCTCACGAAACATTGTACGATAGAACATGCCGATCTCTAATCTGTTGGGCTAAGGTAGGTAATAGATCGTTGTTAGGACCAGAACTTGTGCAAGAAACAATTGAGAAGGTGAAATTGATTCAACAATGCTTAAGAACTACTTAGAGCCGTCAAAAGAGTTATGCATTGTAGCTCGGCTTTTTCATGCCCTCTTTCGGAAGTTCGAAAGAAAGCCCTACAGTTCGAACTCCCGCGATTCTGAATCTAATCTCACAAGTACAATGTGAAATTAATAATCACCAAAGAGTCCAAATCCGAAAAATCTTTTTGGAAAATTGATTTTAAGATTAAAAATGCCAAAATTGGACTGATTTGCCAGATACAAAGTCGCCACCTAAATATTTTATTTTGGAAAAATTTAGGAAACCCATGACTCGTGCCAAAGGCCATGTGTTTGTCATCACCAAAGTTGCCTCGGCTCAAAAACTTAGGTACGAGAGGAGAAGGCCATGAATTGAGCACCCCCGCTCGTCCGATCAAAGATCGGTCTCTACTAATCATGATATATTTTTTTATCAACATTATGTGTTCCTATTCCGGTTATTAAGCTAACATTACTAGGTGATGCACACAAGCAAGTATAGACTAGTTTGCTCAATTTGAAACAATTCAACTCATGTTTGTTTGTGAAAATGGTTTGAATTTGCTACCTTAAGTGGGCTTAAAATTTGCGGATTTGCCACCAAACATAGTGGCCTTAAAACTGATTTGCCACTCAACAAAGTGGGCTTAAAACATACATTCGTTGAATCGTTCCAATTCAAATAACAAGCTTTCATCCACAAGCATTCAAACATTATAACAAGTAAGCATTTAGCCTCATGGTAAGCATGCTAGACATGGCAATCACTCACGCTCATGCAAGTATGCTAAAGCACTAAAAACTCACATAGTACTCCAAGCTAAGAAGATATGAGTTAGAAAAAAAAAATGCATGATTCCTAACTATGTTAAATGTCTAATGCAACAGATACGATATGTAATTAATAGGCTCGGTTACTAATATAGCATATGATTCGATTTGATAACATGCGGTTTAAACACGTATTCAAAAAGGGTATTGAAATGATAATGCAGTTTGAATGATACGCCAAGCCTCGGTGCATGCAATACGAATGAATGGATGTAAGCATAAGGTATGCTAATTGAAACGTGACCCTAATCTAACCAGCAAAAGTGGTTAAGTAAAATAGAGAAAGACGTGGGGTTGGAAGACATACACATTATTATATTTTGCTCTCATGAAGGAGAGTCTGAATGAATAAAACAAAAACTAACTAGCAACTAATTAGGCTAAGCTAATTAAGCTAATCTAATTAAGCTAATTATTACAAACAAAAATAAAAAGCTAAACTAATTACCTAATTATTACAACACTTCAATGAATTAACTAGGCAATTAACATTTCTAATTATGCTGCCATTACTCACTCGAAGTGAAAGATGCGATGCTCGGATACCACCAAATGACCTCCGTTTGCTTTCGAAAGCCTCTGCTTGTAGAGTTGAATACTTCCAGAACCATTTTGCTCCACCTTACCAAATTTCTGAAGTTTGCATCACAAACCGATCAGGTAGAGACCGGCCACCTCATCGTTATGGAGGTGGCTCATACCACTGATGCACTATTTCACCTGCTGCAACAGAGGACGAACAGAGCAAGAGGAAGGCATTTCCAAGGCTTGTTTGCATAATTCATTCCTCATTTTCATGAATAAATCCAACGAGTTGAGAACTTAAGCTACAAACCACCAATCTAAGCAATTTCATTGCATGATGGCTTGTGATTCAATGTGTGCAAGCTCAATGAATGCAAAACAAGACATTCAAGAACCATCACTCTATCATACATGATCAAGGGCAATAGAGACCTAGGAAACTTGATACATTTCATCACTTTGAGTATGAAATGTCCCAATTTTCTTGTGTTTAATTAACGTCCGATTGAACACACAACACACAAGTTATTATCTTGCCCAATTTTAGTCCCAAGTTGTTAGTTACTCATTTTAACTTACCAACCATTACTTAATCCAATTAAGTCCAAAAGGTGAGTTAGAGTCTTCTAATGGAAAGAAGGCTCAAAACACAAGTTTCTTTGGGTATGAAAGAAGTAACATACCGTTGGTAATGAACCCCCAAAGGGATTAAACCATTAAGTATGAATCCTCAATTCCACACTTAGGTAGACAAATGACTTGAAACAACTTTCAAAGCAAAAAGAAAAACCAAGAAAGGAGGGAGGTTGTAGAGGTGATTAGTGCTAAAATGAAGTGCAAAACAACACCAAATCATGCAATCAACTCAAACAAAAGGTGCCTAATGGCCTAAAACACCAAACTTGTGAGGACTATTACACTATAACCATACAAAACAAGACTCAAACACAACAAACACTTAAAAATGGTCTCAAAATAGGTCTGAAACAGCCCTAAAACATGCTGGAATTAGACTAACAAAAGCTAGAATAATAGGCTAAAACATAGAGCATGTTAGGCTAGTAAACAAAACACAAGGAGGGGAGGCTACCCCCTCCATTTTTGGACTTCAAAACATGTTTTTGGCCACTGAAATAACTCTGGAAAATAGTGTTTAAAAGCTTAGAAAAAAATAGTGAAAGGGTGGGAAACACAAGGGCAAAGGCCTCCAAAATAAGGTATAAAGAAGGGTGAACCACCCCTTAACCTTTATTGGCCTTAAACCACAAGTTTCAACCCAAAAATACAGAGTTTATACAGCCTAAAAGCAGCCCAAAAATAGTACAAAAATGTGCTGGAGTGAAAGCTAAAACATGGAACAATTAAAGCTAGTAAACAAGCCAAATGAGAAGTGGCTAACCCCTCCATTTTTAGGACTTCAAAACCACTTTTTAACCTCTGAAAACCTCTAAAAATCAGTGGTAAAAAGCTCAAAAAAAGTTGACGAAGAGATGGGAAACACAAGTGAAAAGGCTTAGAAAATAAGGTTCAAAAAAGGGTGATTAACCCCTCTACCTTTAATAGCCTTAAACCACAAGCTTCAGCCCATAAAAACAGGTTTTAAAGAGCTTAAAAACAGCAAGAAAAAATGGAAAACAAGTGATGTAAAGATGGTACAAAGGCAAGAGAAAGTATACCTTTTGAAGATGAATGAACCCTTAAGTCACAACCAACCAATTTCACACTCTCAAGTGCTTCAAGAGCTCAAATCCAAGTTCAAATCACCTCAGCAAGAAGCTCTCTAGGTTTGGTTTGGTGTGTTTGGGCATAGGCTATACAAGTTGCAAAAGAGAGAGAGAATTGTAGGGAGAGAGGATTGTAGAGAAAGAGGATATTTTCTGAAATAGTTCTTTACTCCTAATGTTTTCTAACCTTCAAAGATGAGACGGATGTCCTCTATATATAGAAATATATGTGCTTTGGTCGAAATATCAAAAAAAATGGACAGCTGGAATAGTGTGGAATAGCTTGAGGGAAAATATTTGGTTTTTACACTGATGGCCAACAAGCTTGCAGTGGTGGCCGGCCAGCCATCACTGATGGCCGGCAGGCAAAAAATGGTGGTTTGCCGGCCACCTACCGGCCATCAGTGATGGCCCGACTTCAAATAGGCATAACTCCGTCATCCGGACTCAATTTTAGTTCATTCTTGAGTCTAAATTGAAGCCCCAGAAGTCTAGTTTCCAATGGTGGTAGCATGACATCTAAATTATAAGTGTGTAAAGAGATATGACTATTTTAGTGAAGGTTGCTTAGTTTTGGCTTAAGCAAATTGATGCCTAACTTCAAACAGCTATATCTCCCTCATCCGGACTTGGCATTGAGAGATTATTGAGTGTAAAATGAAGCCTTGGAAGTCCACTTTCCAATGGTGGTGGCCTCATAAGTAAAGTCCAAGTGTACAAAAGGATAGGCCTGATTTAGTGAGGCTACCCGATTTTTCCTTAACGATTTCAAGCTCAACCACTTCCCCAACTAGTTGTCTTCCGTCTTCTCTTATTTTCTTCAACTCCAAACCTCTAAATAAGATGTCTAAATGGATTTTTCAAAGAGTCCACCTCTTTTCCATTTATTTCCATTTTGTCCTTGCTCGGTTTACCGAAAAGTGCAACTTTTAACGAAATGCGAGCCTCGGAATATCGTAGAAGCTTTTTGAAAAATATTTTGAAAGAGAGGGTTTTAAGGTAAAAAAGAAGAAGAAAGTTTTGGTCAAAATAGTTTTGTTCAAAATGGGGTGTAAGGTTAGGATTTAGAGCTTTTCTTGCTGAAGAAATCAAACATTTATATAGCATAACTTTCATTATCTGATCAATCAGTGGTGCCTAAGTCTTAAGGGCGGTAAAAAATGGGGTGTCTACATGTTCAAAGAAGAGACATGGAGTATGAAGTTGGGGATCACGTATTTATCAAAGTAACTCCAATGAAAGGACAAACACGGTTTGGTGTTAAAGGCAAGTTAGTACCGAGGTATGTTGGGCCATATGAGGTCTTGGAGAAAATCAACCCGGTGACGTATCGGGTAGCCTTACCGCCAATCATGGAGCATATGTATAATGTCTTTCATGTCTCAACGTTACGGGATTACTTACGAGATCCGTACGATGTTATCGAGTCGACATATGTACCTTTAAAAGATGACTACATGTACGAAAAAAGGCCAATACAGATTGTGAACCACCAAATTGAAAAGCTAAGGAACAAGAAATACCATTGGTAAAAGTTGATTTGCAAAACCATAGAGAGACCTATGCAACCTGGGAAACAAAGGAAGATATGATAAGAAGATACCCTGAATTGTTTCCTTTGAATCCAATGTTTATAAAAAATAAAGGTAACTCGAGTTTGAAGGACCAAACTCTTTAAGGGGGGAAGGCTATAACAACCCTGACCCATGATTAGCATTAATCCATGCTTAGTTATGCCTAATAAGTAATTGAAGTGAAATGTTGCATCATGTGTTGCCTTATATGTGTTTATATCTATTTAACGTAGAAAGATCTGTTCATGATTCTGTTTCGGCTTGCGAATTGAAGGCCTTATCGGCATCTAATTCAAAAATTGACTTGAATTATGTGTTATTTGGAATTTTCAGAACATTATGGTAGGTTTAATTAAAATTCGATTTGGAACGATTAAATTAGATTAATTTAATGCCCACTTAATTAGCCTTATTTAATTATCATTAAGTGAGCCTATATAAGGCTTCTTCTATGCCTTCACTCTTTCTTTTTCTTCATTTCAACACATTTGAGCTCACACACACAAGTAAAATGTGGGGGAGAGAGAGAGAGAGAGAGAGAGAGATAGAAGAAAATGGAGATCAAAAGTTGGGATAGGAGAGAATTGCTAGGAATTATTGGAGATTTGCAAAGAATTTGGGAATTGAAGCTTCCTCACTTGTGCAATTTAGACTCTAGGTAAGAGTTTTAGTCTTTGACCTTATAATGTAGTTGATTAATGTATGAAAACAAGTGAATTAGATGAATTCATGGAGGAATTGAGTTAGAATTGAAGAAAGTTAAGTCATTTCATACATGCATGCTTATTTATAGCATTTTGAAGTTGTTTTCAAAGATTTTCCCTATGCATGTTGTAATTATAGCATGAGTTAAAGAATTCATAACATTTCTCATCAATGGACCACATTTGATCATGTTTTAGAAGCCATGAACTCAAGTGAACACATGCATGTCATGTTCATACCATGTTCTTACATTTCAAGTTGAATTTTTGCATATTTGACATACTTTTGGGCCTTGATTTCATGAAATGATCTTCAAATCATAATGTTTTACAAGTTCTTAGATATTTTCCAGAATTTTGGCCCAAAAAGATGAGTTTTGAAGTGTGGAATTCGAATTTGGAGCTTGGGAGTGCAATATGGAAATTCCAGATTCTGCAGTTTCGCTCGAGCGTGAGATTCTGCGCTCGAGCGGCAACCTTTGTTTTTGCATTTCCGCTCAAGCAACCAGAAGTTCGCTCGAGCGTGAAATACATGTTCCCAGAAGTTTCATGTTTTTGCAGACCGCTCGAGCGGCAATAGTTGCGCTCGAGCAGGGACATGAGCCTCACGCTCAAGCAACCATCGAGTGTCCGCTGTATGAAAATCACATAACCAGTACTTTTTTCAAAATTTGCACAGCGCTCAAGCGTGGAAAGTTGTGCTCGAGCATCCCTTCACACATTGCATGTCTACTCGAGCGGGGGAAGCTATGCTCGAACGAGGACCTTGTTTTCAAAAAATTTGACCAACTGTTTTCAAATGCATTTTTGCATCCTCATTCCACCCTAAGAATTTCTTGGCCATGATTAAGACTCAATAAGAGATTAAGACCCAGAAACACATTAGGAATAAAATGAAAGAAGTTAAGTGCCAACCGAGTGTGTGTTTCATTATGTGTTTCTACTATGTACGTGTAGGTCAAGTGCCTCAAGTTATTTGATTTGCATGTTCCGCAAGTGAAGCCATCAGTGAGTAATAACTCTGTACAGTTATGTTTAACTTTAATTATTTTCTGATGCTATGAAATGATCAGTTTTCTGAAATGTAATGTTTTATATGAATGAATGACTGTCTAAATTTCTATAAAGTATTTTTGGCATTCTTAGCACAAGGCCCTTGCCCGGGGGTAACAATACTGTGCCTTTATAAGCAAGGCCCTTGCCCAGGGGTAATAATACCATGGTCTCATGTCCCTTACCCGGAGGTAATAATACTGTGGTTCAAGCAAGTTACAAGTGTCCCGGTACTGGAGGTTCCCAATGGAACTAACAAGCAAGTTAACGCTAATGGGTGTACCATGTATAACGAAGCATGAACTTTGATTTTTGTATGAAGTTGAACAAGAGAATGAACATAAATCTGTTTCTGTTATGAATTTTAGTTTCCGATTCTATTATGGACATTATTCATTAGAACCCTTTACTTTGTTATTATTCACTAGGCTCTAGCTCACTATTTATATTATGTATGTAGGTGAGCAGCATGTGACCAGGTTCAGAGTTGAGAACCGGGTGTCTCAGTTTTTGTCAACCACCCCTTTGTGCCTCCCGGGGAGGTTCCCTTTTCGAGATGTCTAGTTTTGTAACTTTACCACAGTCGTTTTTGCTTGTTTGCTTATCTGTAAACTGAGCTAAGTCCCTTTTTGGTTTCATCCTTATGATTGGATGATGCACGGTTAATGTATTTATGTTGTTATATATATATATACAAGTTCATTTGAAGTTTTCCATTTCATATATGTTAACACAGCTCTATGGACATTGTATATTCTATATATTTCCTTCCGTAGCCCTTTACTATATGTTGTTCTATCAAGAGGCATTTGGTAATCCACGGATTATTAGTCAGTTATAAAACTAAACCTACAGGGGCGTATATTATGTATATAGGTGAGAAAGCACGCGACCAGGCTCCAAGTTGAGAACCGAGCGTCTCAGTTTTTGTCGGCCACCCTTCTGTGCCTCCCAGGGAGGTTCCCTTTCGAGATGTCTAGTTTTTTAACTTTACCACAGTCGGTTTTGCTTGTTTGCTTATATGTAAACTGGGCTAAGTCCCCTTTTGGTTTCATCCTTATGATTGGATAATGCATGGTTAATGTATTTATAACGTTATATATATACAAGTTTGTTTGAAGTTTTCCATTTCATATATGTTAACACAGCTTTATGGACATTTTATATTCTCTATATTTGCTTCTGCAGCTTCTTACTATATGTTGTTTTGTCAAGAGGCCTTTGGTAATCCACGGATTATTGGCCGGTTACGACACTAAACCTATAGGGGCAGGTTTGGGTCGTGACAAGTACCACGTTATCGAACAATATTTTTTTTCCCGGCATTATGTTTCCGTCTAATTAGATGATAACAAGAAATTAATTTGGACCACTTGTGACGTGCATGTTCAGTGATACATTGTTATACAAATGGGATTACTATAGTGTTATGTTGCCAAACTACAATAGAGTTATCTATGCCCCCGTTGCTGTACATTGAAAGATTTACTTTTTTTCTTGAAACATCCATAAAAAAATTCAAAAACCAAATATGCATTCATAAAATCATACATAAAAACTATCTATAAAATTATTCATAAAAACATCAAGTGTATGAATATCTATAAAGTATCCATAAAATCTGTCATTGTTTGCATCCATCAATCAAACATGTTATTACAATTTGTCTTGGTAATTTGTAGGTAATTTTTCCCCCTTAATAGAAATAAACATCCATACTTTTAAGAACCTATCAACCTCAATCGTTCTCCCCTGATCTTCCTCTTGTCTCTATAGTAACCACTTTTTTTCCAAACAAGTGTAAATCTTGGTTTTCTGTCATTGTCTCCCATATCTGATGTCTTTATAACAATGACAAATCAAGTTTTCTTCCCAGTGTCAGAAGCCCATTTAATTAATGCTTCACAACTATGAAAAATCTGAAGATAATAAATACATTTATACGTCAAAGTATTAATAAAACTCAATACGAATTAAAAATATAAAAAATCAGATTCATAAAAAAAACTTAACAAACCTCATCTCAGAATGAATTCAAGACTAGAGTCCACTAATATTGCAAGATTTTGCATTGTTGCAATGAGTATAAGTATAATCCTTCTAGGCAAAAAAATAAAAAATAATAAAAAATGAAACTGAAAATACATGGTAATGAGAAGCCAAACAAATTAAAAAAATTCGGTTTGGAGTTACTAGAAATGTATCTTTTATTCGGTAGTTGGTTACTAGACTAATATTTTTTGTTCATCAATGTGATGCCGGACTATTTTATTTTGTTCGATTTCGAACCACCGAACGAAAGTCGAATACTAGTCTAGAAAAACGAAACAAAAACCTACCAAATAAATAAAAAAAACTCACAATTTCACTTTTTTGATAGTTCTTCACCACCATTTCTTCATCCATTGCTTTATTTAATGATCAAAATACTATGATTCTCTCTTTTTGAAAAGAGATATGTAAGAGAAAAGAAAAATTAAGAAAGGAAAAAGAGGAGTAGGGATTGAAGACCAAAAGGTGTAAGGAGATAATAAAATATATTTAATTTTAGTGTTTTCTCCTTAAAGGTAATTTCACCCATGGATAAAATTATGGGGAAAAAAAAACTTATATGGAGGGTGTAAAGAGGTAAAGTGGTGGTGTAAGTAGAATCACCCAAATTTTTTGGATAAATCACGCTTTGATCCCAAAAATTTGAGTCATTTCCCATTTTGGTTTTTAAAAGAAAATATTCTTCCACTTTGATTTCTGAATTATTTGTTATTTTTCACTTTGGCCCAATTATCAACTCCTCTCAAATTTAAAAGACAATTTAGAAATTTTAAAACAAAGAAAAATTCAAAGTAGAAACTTTGAAAGCAGCTAAGACCCTTTTGTTTTTTTTGATAACTTAATTCAAGCCCAGTAGATTGACTAATCCAAGGGACTAATCCCACCGTTCACTAACGGGTGCCCAATTAAAGTAGTGACAAAGTCCTATATGAATTAGTTTCAAAAAATTATTTGCTGTTAAGACCCTTCTATTCTTTACTATCCATTGGATTCCAAGGTTCTATCCCTCAATCATCAAAAAGAACTACTAGAATAGGTTCCGTCTCATGAAATGAATTTTTTTATTTATTTATAAAATGGATATGCAAATAGGCTACTCTATATCCAGGGAGTATTGCCCTTTACCACGTATAACATATCTGCAAGAAACCTCACCATACTTATGTCGGGGCCCAAGCTTAGACTCCTGTGTATTCCAAGTGCTAAAGAATATGTTTAACCCTAACAATGGGCTATGTTTAACCCCAATCCCTGTTGGTGTCTCATGAAATGACTGTGACCCACATGTAAGTCGCCACTTTTTTTGCCTTAGTTTTTGCACTTCACATTGACTACATTGGGTTTGGTTGACTTTTTTGGCTTTCGAAAGTTAATACTGTAATTTTAAGCATGCCAGCACGAATCAATCAATCCTTACAGAAGATTAATTGCCGACCAATTATTAAACGATTGTGTTTTAATTCTTTCAGCCTTAATGAAGAGGACTTTTACTGGTGGCTTGTTTAAGAGAATTTAGTAAATAACAACTAAGTGAAAAATAATTTTAGAATTTCATAGTAAAATGAAAAACTTACAATGATCCGACCTAGCCTCAGAGAGGTTTATAGCAACAAAGCTATTTGAAACTACTCCTATGAATGAAGTGTAGTGCGCAAAAGAATTTGAAGTGCGTAAATATAAAGAACTGTGAAAACTAGAAAGGAAAACAAAGTAAATAAAACTAGTTTTTAACTGAGTCCGATGCCTCATTTTGGGGCCTTCTCTGCTATTTATACTTCTCAATGATAACCGTCGAAGTGGGCTTCTAATCGTCGAAATGTCCTCCCATGATTGCTGAGCATGCTTTCTCACAGTTAGTCCCACTACGCCACATTTGCAATTACGCTTCCCTCATAATTTTGAATTTGAACTTCATGAGTAACCGTTAAGCCACATCACCTTATATCCTTCGATCGTTCCAATGCTATGCAGACCCATTATTATCAATACGGGCTGACACGTGTCTGACTATGGTTGGCAATTTATATTAACTTCCCAAATTGCCCTCTTCATGCCACGTGTTCAATTGTGATTAGCTTTTACAAATTATACAGCCAACATTACCCCTCGCACTAATATACCCAATACTTGGTGATATTAGTGGATCAAGGCACTTTAACCACGTCTTAGGATATGCATGGATTTTGCATCTTCTTAAAACTGCAACCGACGTCCATCATTGCAATGTTTGTTCTACATTAAATCCTTTTCTACACCTTGAACATTTCCCACTCGGTGAGCATTCAAAAAGACTGACAGAATCCTCATGGCCAGGCAAACATTTTCTTACATTGATTGAGCATACGAGGAGTCTATGGAAGATGATTATAGGCCTCGAAAGAATCTCAATACATTTATTGATTATACCTATCCGCCTCCATTTATGCAAGTTATGGAAGCTTTTGCAACGTACCAACCTCTAGACCTGACATTTGCCAATTACGAACCCTTAGATGAAGTATTTGCAAAAATGGATCTTGGAAACTCTTCGTCTGCCTCATCATCTTCTGCATAGGACACAGCTGCTTCTTTCTCTACCCCACCAACCTCTGTATGGGACACAACTGCTCCTTCTTCTTCCAAATCTACTAGCTAGGGAAGCTAGACTGAACCTGATAAATCCAATCTAAGAAAGCGAATTCAGCATTGATTCGTCCAATTCGCTGATCCTCTGTCTATCCCTCCTTTTGCTCGAAGCTCAGTGGTTTATCCCTATGTATCCGTCGATCGCCGATGCAGTTTGGAGGACAACTTACTTGTAGCATGGTACATATCTTCCATACTTACGAAGATAGTGCGATCAACTCATTGTCCAGAGGAAGCACAAGGATACAACCCGTCATTCTTAGGCCAAAAGGCAAAATTTTGCTCTTCTGACTGGCTTGAATATGTGAATAACCCCCAGTTCCCTTTTTCCTTTGGGATGGACCCTCCTGCACCTCCTCTTCCTCAAAACCCTCACTGGATGGAAGAACTAAAACTTACTCTCTTTCAGAATTAGTTTCTTCCTTCCTACCAACCTCCAGATCTTCCCACTGTATTTGAACGATACCAAGCTCAACTTTTGCTTGCAGCCTTTGCTCACTTGCCCTTCAATGTTCTTGGATGTGATATTCCTCTTAAGAAATTTCGATGAGCTTGTGATATTATGACTCAGGGTCATGTCCTCAACCCTATTGCTCAAGAAGAACTCTAGATGTTTTTGGGTCAACTCCCACTGCTTCTCCATTGGTACCAAACTTCTTTAGCTACCACTCAATCTTTGGACAAAATCTCGGCCCATCGAATTCAAACCCAGTATGTGTAGACACCCCATTTTTTACCATCCTCAAGACTTGGACGTCATCGTTTGTGCACTCGATGATTGTGCTTGTTTGTGTTCGTTTTGAGCGCCCGAAGTACTTGGCGGAACGCTTTGTCTTTGAGCCTCTAAACCTTATATGTTTTGTGCATGTTTTGGACCAAGAGCTTGTTGCCTCTAGTCTGGAAAGGTGGGTGACCTGTCGTCCAGCCCCAGAGGCTATTGGCCATGCTTGTGCTTGTCGGCTACCGGTGGTGGCCGACGGCTATCACTAGTGGTCGACGACCATTGGTCTCTTTTTCCAGATATTTGTTGCTAGTTGTGCCAGCTGTTGCTCACTGAGCTACATCTCCATACATGTTTATGCTGAGATGTTTCTAAGCTCAAGACTTGTTTTTCTGTATATAGGGGGTTTCCTCCCTTATTTTTGAGGATTACAATTTTTAGAGCAAAAATATCTCTCTCTCTCTCTTGTTATATTGCACACATTTGCCTAGTTTCTCTTAGCTTTTGCATACCAACCCTTAACCAAATACTCTCACCTTTGGGCTGAGATAACTTGGGACCTTCTTTGAGCTCTAGAAGGTGGTTTGAGCTTGGATTATTTGCTATTTTGTGCTTTTTCAAAGGTGTACCTTTTTTCAACTTGCTTTATATACTTGTTTTGCCATACCTTTAAATATTTTAAGGCTGATTTAGAAGTGTAAAAACCTCTATTTTTATGACCTAGAAATGGTGGTTTGACGCTATTTTGAGTTAAGGAGTTGTCCACCCTTTTTGCTTCTTAGCTTGTTAAGCTTTTGTGCTATTATTCACCACTTTCAAAACAACTTTTTTGGACCTTTTAACGACTAAATCTCAGAGGTTTTTCAGTGGTAAAAATCAACTTTTGAAGTCTAAAATTGGAGGGTTAGCCTCCCTTCTTTATGTCTTGTTTGCATGCCTAGTTAGCTTCGTGAGTTAGCATGTTTTTCTCGCTTAACTTAACTCTAGTCCAACATGTTTTTGCCTCTATTTTGACCTATTTTGGCTTTGTTTTGGGCTGGTTAGTTCAGTTGAGGCTTGTTTTGCATAGTTGTAATGTTAATCTCCTTCACTAGCTTGATGTTTTAATGCTTTGATCATTATTGTTTTGAGTTAATAGCATGTTTTAGTGTTGTTTTACACTTCATTTCAGCACTAAAAATCTCTGCAATCTCCCTCCATTCTTCACTCTTTTATTTTCTTTGAAAGTGGCTTTAAACCTCTTGTTTGCCTAAGTGTGAAATGGAGGTGTTGCACCTAATGGTTTAATCCCTTAGGGGGTTAATAACCAACAGTGTAATGCCTCTTTTATGCCCAAAACAACTTGTTGTTTGAGCCATCTTTCCATTAGAGGACACTCACTAATGGACAAATCAATTAAAGAATGGTTTTGGTAATTAAAATGAGTAAACAAAATTGGACAAGTAAAAGAGGCAAGATAAGCATATTTTGTGTTCCATTGCATGTTTTGAATTGGAAGTTATCAACACAAGGAAAATGGAACATTTCATACTCAAATGTGATGAAATGTGCCTCTTTCCTTGGTCACCATCACCCTTGATCATGCATGATAGGGTGGTGGTCTTTTTGAGTCTTGTTTTGCACTCATTAAACTTGTACAAACTTGGTTTTTCGCCATCATACATGGAAATTGCTTGATTGGTGGTTTGAGAGCCAAGAGTTTCGCTCCTTTAAGCTTGTTTGATGATAAGGAGTGTAAACAGTACAAAAAAACTTGCAAAAGTACACTGTTTTGCTCACAGCTCTCTGTTAGTGGAAATCCAAACCAAGAGATGGCCGATAGCTACCACCTCGACCGATCGCCACCATCAAGAGTCGATCGCCACCTTTATTGATCGACCGACCATCAGTAGTGGCCGACCGGCCTCCCCTGTCGGCCACCAATAAAATTCAGCAGAGTGTTCCTGAGGTAGAACAGATTTGATCTGGAGAAGAGGAAAGTGTAAGTGCTTCTGGGCAACAGAGGCTTGCAGCAGCAAAATAGTGGCCATTCGGGTGGAACATCGAGCATGCATGCATCCCTTACCTCCCGAGGCCTTTTAGTTGCTTTGCTTAGTTAGTTAGTGGTAGCTAATTCATGCAATTGTTGTAATTATTTAAATAGATTAGTTAGTTAATTCATGTTGTAATTAATTAGCTTAATTGCTTTGTAATTAGTTAGTTAAGTGTTTAGCTAATTAATTTGGTTTGTAATATTTAATTAGCTTAGAATAGTTAGTTAATTCATATTGTGTTGTAATAGTTAGCTTAGATTAGCGTAGCCAATTGGTTAGCTTATTCATTTGGACCCTCCTTCGCGAGGGCGTAATATTGTTATAAGTGTGCATACGTATGTGTATGTCTTCCAACCCCACGTCTTTCTCCTTTTTATTTAATCGTTTTCAATGGTTAGATTAGGGACATTTTCAATTAGTATACCTTATGCTTACATCCATTCATTCGTATTGCATGCATCAAGGCTCGGCGCATCATTCAAACTGCATTGCAATTTCAATATCTTCTTTGAATATGTGTTTAACTGCATGTTGTTCAAATTGATTCGTATGCCATATTAGTAGCCAAGCCTATTAATTGCATATTGCGTGTGTTGCATTAGACACTTAACATAGTTACGATCATTCATTTTTCTAACTAGTTTCTGCTTTGGTTTGGAGTACTCGGTAAGTTGTTATGCTTTAGCATACTTGCATGAGTGTGATTGTCATACTGCCATGTTTCACATGCTTGCCATGAGGCTATGTGCTTAAATGCTAAACTGCATGAATGCCTATGGATGAAAGCTTGTTGTTTGAATTAGAACGATTCAATAAATGTAAATTTTAAGCCCACTTTGTTGTGACAAAATCATGTTTTAAGCCCACAATGTTTGGTGGCAAATCTACATCTTTAAGCCCACTTGAGGTGGTAACTTCAAACCATTTTTGAAAAAAAACACGAGTTGAATTGTTCCAAGTTTTGCGACTAGTCTATACTTGCTTGTGCGCATCACATAGTAAAGCTAGTTTAATAATCAGAATAAGAACACATAATGTTTATAAAACATCATAGCATGATTAGTAGAGGCTGATCTTCGATCGAGCGAGCAGGGGGTGCTCATTTCAGGACCTGCCCCTCCCGTACCTAAGTTCCCGAGCCGAGGCAACTTTGGTAATGACGGACATGTGGCCTTCGGCACTAGTCAAGGTTTCCTAAATTTCCCCAAAAATAAAATATTTAGGTGACGACTCTGTATCTGACAAAGTAGTCCAATTTTGGCATTATTTGATTTAAAATCGATTTTCCAAAAAGGTTTGTCGGATTTGGACTCTTTGGTGTTTATCAATTTCACATTGCACTTGTGAGATTAGATTTAGAACCGTGGGAGTCCGAACTGTGAGGCCTTTCTTTTTAAACCCTTTCCGAAAGGTGGGGCGCGGAAAAAGACCAGTCCAGAGTTTTTGGCGACTCTACTAGGGATTTAGAGAACTTGACTCAAACTCATGATATAACTCTTTATTTACACTTATGTGTTTCTTTGCATTAGCATTTGCATTGGTGCGCCGAAGTCACAGTGTTTACCATCTACTATTCCTGAACGGTTTGCCGGAGGCTTGCTTGGAAAAGCTTGCCAAAAGGTCGACTGGTTATGCTCGCCATGATGGGAACACAACCTTGATCTAGACTACCTGCATCGCTTGATCCTTTGTCACTTCTGTTAGGTGTGAGAGGTATATTAGGTAGTCTTGCCGAGGTACCCTTTTTGACCAATCAACCTAGTTGCATATCGAAGCCATAGAGACTATTCCAAACTATGACGGGTTGCTCACCTAATGTAGGAATTGTTTAAAACAAATTGTTTATGTAGTGAGTAGCTCCTAACTAAATTAGGATAGGGAAACCCTACCCTATCATAGGGGTGTTTTGGCTCTCCTTGCTTGATATGTGCTTTAGAGTGAAACTCCGCAGAATGTATGTATCGCTTGCAAGTCCGGTATTAGTTTTGGGGCGTAAATTTGGGGAGAAATCGTTGTTTGAGTACGCTTGTCCAAATTTTATGATTGCAACTACGATTGTTTCGCCTAAGCCAAAGTGTCAGGTGGTTTCTGATTTTTGTTTCTTTTTGCTTTATTTTCTTTTTGTAAGGTACTCTTTCACCATTGCTTCGCATGATTCTCATCTCCCAAGCACTCGACCCGAAGTTAGAAAGATTAGTAGATCCGGGATCTAGTCAGGACGCCAAAGGTTTGTTTCACTCCCACCGGTTACTAGACGGAGGAAGATTCGGCAGAATTCGCCAATTCTGCAATCACCTTTTACCTCGCCTGTGCCTAGTCAGTTCGATCATCTACTTCCACCTGCATGAGGGTATTCACCAATTCCGATAGTGCAAAGTCCTCTAGTCATCATGGAAGACATGCTTCATCAACTCTAGCAAACTATTGAGAACATGCAATAAACACCGCCTCTAAACCGAGACCGCAACTTGCCAAGGTATGATAGAAAGGCTTCAACAACAATGCCCACAATCTCCAAGAGTCCTCAAGATCCCATGCACCCCCAGTCGGAATTTTAGCACCCAGGGTCACAATTAATGTCCAGAAAAATGCGGGCATTCAAGCAAATCCCATCCCACCTCAGATCTCCAAAGCACTAGTTTACCAAACAGAGGCGTCGTTTGAATTTGAGGTTGACCCTACTGCACTGAAAATGAGCAAGCTGGAAAAGCTCTTTACATAGGCACAAGGCGTGAATTCGATCCTTGATATTGAGGATGGCTATACTGATTTGGCAGTGACTTTGCCAGATAGATTCAAGATGCCGCATATAGACCAGTTTGACAGTTCTGGGGATCCTATGGTCCATCTACGGCTATTCTCTGACATCCTACGACCTATGGGTCTCACTAGATTACAGAAGCTGTCGCTCTTTGGCTGGACCTTGTCAGGGTATAGTGGCCATCCGATATGCCAACTTGAAGACTCTGTGAAGAGAAACTGGGAGGAAATGGACGAGGCCTTCATAGTGCTGTACTCCTACAATACTCAGATCAAGGTCACTACTTGTGATCTCGAAGCAACTCGCCAGGAGTCGAAAGAGGGCTTCTCGGATTTTGTGACATGATGGAGGGCCAAGGTGTAGACACCCCATTTTTGACCGTCCTCAAGACTTGGACATCATCGTTTGTGCACTCGATGATTGTGCTTGTTTGTGTTCGTTTTGAGCGCCCGAAGTCCTCGGCGGAACGCCTTGTCTTTGAGCCTCTAAACCTATTTGTTTTGTGCTTGTTTTTGGGCCAAAACCTTGTTGGCTCTTGCCTGGAAGGGGGAGGGAACTGTTGGCCAGTCCTAGGCCTTGTCAGCCACTAGTTGTGCTTGTCGGCCACTTGTGGTGGCCGGTCGACTACTAATAGTGGCCGACGGCCATTCGTCTCATTTTTTAGATATTTGTTTGCCAGCTGTGCCAGCTGTTGTTCACTGAAGTGCATCTCCATAGACGTGTATGGTAGGATGATTTCAAGCTTAAACCTTGATTTTTTATATATAGGGGGTGCTCTCTCCCATTTGGAGGGGTTAGAAAATTTTGATCAAATTTCTCTCTCTCTCTCTTCTTATTTTGTGTCTTAAAGTCTAGTTTCTCTACACCTTTGCACATCAAGCCTTAACCAAACACTCTCACCTTTGAGTTGAGGTTCTTTGGGGTTTAGTTTGAGCTCTTGAATGAGGTTTGAGCTGGAATTTGGGACTGTTTTGTGCTTTAGCTTCAAGAGATAGTTCACTTGCTTAGTGTACTTGCTTTAACTACTTATTTTGCCATCATTTTGTATTATTTTGAGCTGGTTTTCAACTATAAAAAACTCTAGTTTTTGGGACTTAACATGATGGTTTGAAGCTATTTTGTGTAAAGGGGTAGTCTACCCTTCTTGTTGCTTAATTGTGTAGACTTTTGTACCATCTTTTAGCATATTCAAATCAAACTTTTTGGGCCTTTAAACCACTAAAATTCAGAGTTATTTCAGTGGCAAAAACCTTGTTTTGAAGTCCAAAATTAGAGGGGGTAGCCTCCCTTCCTTGTGTCTTGTTTGCATGCCTTGATAGCTTAACATGTGAGCATGCTTTTCTGGCATTTTGTACTTGAATCTTAGCATGTTTTTGCTACTTCTTTTACTGGTTTCAGCTCTGTTTTGAGCTGGTTTGGTCCTTTGAGGCTTGTATTGTGTGGTTGTAGTGTAAAGAGGCTTCACTAGCTTAATGTTTTAGGCTTTTAAACATGAATTGCATGAGTTATGTAATAACCCGACCCTCGTATATGTTTTCTGTTATGCTTTCAATCCCTTACTCTGAGCATTGATATGCTTACTGTGAAATTTCATGTGAAATTAAGTTTAAGTGGGTGAATCTTATGGTTAAAGAATCATATCTGTTAAATAAGAGACGTATCTGTTACAATTATAATGTTTAGATTAGAAATTGGAAGCCTTAGAAGCTTAATAATCCAAAATTGACTTTATATTTGAGACCAGCATGATTTTTAGATCATAATATGATTTTCTGTAAAAATCTGATTCGGAATCATTAAACTGATTGAATTTTGTCTCTATTCAACCTTTATATATATATATATATATATCTATAAGTGCCTCTTTGAACATGGGACGTAGAAACCTTCTCATCAAAAAATATCTCCTGAAAGAGGGAGAGCTAGAGAAGAAGAAAGCTAAAGAGGAAGAAGAGAGTGCAACAAGGAGAAGATTGGGAAATTTGAGAGGGTTGTAGGAAATTAAGCTCAAGGTATGTATTATCTACTTTGTTATGCCTCTCTTGTCTAATGAGTAAGAAATTCTCTACAATATAGAAGTTAGGGTTATGATTAAGATCAAGATCAAGAGTGTGTGTATGTTCTTGCTTAATTGTATTTGAAGTTGTGTTATTGGTTTCAAACTTTGTGTTAGGCAATATCATCTTTCCCCTCTTGATTTTACTTGTGTGGAGTTCATCTACATACTTAGATGATTATATATATATATATACATATATGGTTGGAACCAAACATAATTCAAACCATGAAGAAATTGGGTTGTACATGTGGAATTGAAATTGATGATCCTAATTGCACTTGTGATGCATGTTATGGTGATATTGAGCTGTTATATTGCATTAATTTTCCCTATTTTGAGCTTTGTAATGTATGTACCAAGTTGAGGAGTTACCTTGTTTCAAAGTGTACAAAATTGGGTTAACGATCAGACGCGGGGGGAATAAAAGCACGGCGGGCTCACAAACAAGACGTATGGAAACACTGTCAAGATGTGCAAGGATCACAATGCACGCACGCCCATGCCGAAAAATCTGTCGCCTGCTTTTGCTTGTTTGACCCTCCGTATTATTAAAATTTGTATTTGATGCCTTTAAAATGTTTGTAAATTCATTCGGCTTAAACAAATCAAATATTGTTTAAAAGGAAATGAACTAATTTTTGAACTCAAGGTGTATGTAGGGCACATACCGAAGGAACCGCCGCCTCCACAAAGACAAAGGAGTAATAGTACCGTAGTAGTACATTTGTTTATCGTTAATAATCATTGTTAACACTCATATCCGCAAGTTAATTATGACAACCTATTTGAACGAATGGAAAATCAGGTACATCTATACAACTCGAAGCATTCTCGCTTTGTTAGTATCGGCCAGAGGCCGATTTGTAAAACCTGCTGGGCCTAAGGCCGACCAGAACTCATGAGCCTAAGGCCAATCAGAAATCATAGGCCTAAGGTCGTTTCAGATGTTATTGGGCTTAAAGCCGCTTTGAATAAAGATTGGGCCTAAGGTCGTTCTGAAAATGTATACAGAATAAGCTTACTCATATGACCTCTATACTTATATACATTATAGTTCAAGTTTAATCTTTAAACTGTTTGAGTACTATTATTCACTGAGCCTTTCTCACTTTGTGTTATGTTTGTTTCTGTAGGCAATCAATCTGGAGGTCGGTCTTAGTTCAGCTTTGGTCATTCCTTTTTGGTCAAGCAATGTAGATAAGCTTATGCATTTTGTGGGGTTCCCTTAGTGACCCCTAGTGTGGCCCTTAGTCTTTTGTCTAATTTAATTAGTCATGTATAACCTTCTTTACCAACATTTTTGTTATATGCCCACGTGCGGGGCTAGTTCTGTATATATGCCCCGTATATGTAGTTATGTGTGTGCAAATATCTGCTTCTTATATATCTGTCTATCATATGAGGAACTGTTTAATGTCACATTGAGATCCTGGCATATAGGTGTGAGCTCGATGGATGTTAATTTATGTTATACTATGTTATTAAATGCTTCCGTTCAGGCCCCATATGTTGTATATATCAAATTGGCTGTCCGTTTCTGAAGTGATCGTGCCCAAACTTTTAAGGGCGGGTTTGGGGTGTGACAAGTTGTATACATGTTTTAGTGTCACTTTTCACACCATTTCAGCACTGAAATCTCTGCAATCTCCCTCTATTTTTCACTCTTTCATTCATTTTGAAAGTGGCTTTGAACCCCTTGTTGGCTTGGGAGTGAAATTGAGACCCTCATGCCTAATGGTTTAATTTCTTCAGGAGTTCATTATCAACGGCATGAGGTCTCTTTGATGCCCAAGGCACTTGTGGTTTAAGCCCTCTTTCCATTAGAGGACACTCACCTTTTGGACTAATCAACTAAAGAATGGATTGGTAAGTTAAAATGTGTAAACAAAATGAACAAAGTAAAAGAGGCAAGATAAAAACATCTTCATGTTGCATTGTATGTGTTCGGATCAAACGTTAATTCGAACACAAGAAAAATGGGACATTTTGTACTCAAAGTGATGAACGTACACTTTTTCTTGATCACCATCACCCTTGATCATACATGATAGGGTTGTGGTTTTGTTGAGTCTTGTTTCGCATTCATTAACTTGTGCAAACTTGGCTCCTTAGCCATCATGCATTGAAAATGCTTGGTTGATGGTTTGAGGGCCGAGAGTTACACTCTTTTGAACTTGTGTAATGATAAGGAGAGCAACAATGCACACAAACCTTGAGAATATACTACTTTGCCTCTATTTGCTCTCTATTGCAGCAAAAAAGGAAGTTCAGGGCAGGGGTGGCCGACCGGCCACAAGTAGTGGCCGACGGCCACTAGCAGTAACCGACCGGCCACCAATGAAAATTTGCACAAGTGTGCTCCTGAGTTGGAGCTGAGGCATTCTGGAAGTTGGCAACACTGTTGGTGTTCAAATAATGTGCAAACAAAGGCTACAATGGCAAGGCGGTGGCATTTTCGGGTGGAGCAACTGAGAATGCATTCGTCCCTTGCCCTCGAGGCCATTTAATTACTTTAGTTAGCTTAGAATAGCTAGTTAACTCAAATGTTGTACTTAATTAGTTAGTATAACTAATTCTTCAATTCCGATTTGTAATATTTAGCTAGCTTAGAATAGTTAGTTAATTTGTTTCAATTATTGTAATAATTAGTTTAGAATATTTAATTAGTTTTGGTTTGTAATAGCTTAGCTTAATTAGTGTAGCTAGTTGGTTAGCGCTCATTTATTCGGACCCTCCTTCACGGGGGCGTAATGTTGTAATAAGTGTGCATGTGTGTGTGTGTGTTTTCCAACCCCTCGTATTTCTCCCTTTTATTTACCCGCTTTCGATGGTTAGATTAGGGACATATTTTAATTAGCATACCTTATACTTGGATGTTTGCATCTATTCATTTGTCTTGCATGCACCGAGGCTCGGCGCATCATTCAAATTGCATTGTCAATTCAATATCTTCTTTGAATATGTGTCTAGTTGCATGTTATCAAATCGATTCAAATTCCATATTAGTAGCCGAGCCTATTAATTTCATGTTGCATGTGTTGCATTAGGCATCTTGTATAGTTAGGATCATGCATTGTTTCTAACTAGTTTTTGTTTTGGCTTGGAGTACTCGGTAAGTTTTATGCTTTAGCATACTTGCATGAGTGTGATTACCATGTTGCCATGATAGCATGCATGCCATGAGGCTATATGCTTAAATGTTAAACTGAATGAATGCCTGTGGATAAAGGCCTTATTGTTTGAATTGGAACGAGTCAACAAATGTGAGTTTTAAGCCCACTTTGCGAAGTAGCAAATCACGTTTTAAGCCCACTATGTTTGGTGGCAAACCCGCATCTTTAAGCCCACTTGAGGGTGGCAAATTCAAACCATTTTCATAGACAAACATGAGCTGAATTATTCCAAGTCTTACGACTAGTCTATACTTGCTTGTATGCGTCACAAAGTAAAGCTAGTTTAATAACCGGAATAAGAACGCATAATGTTTATAAAATGACATATCATGATTAGTAGAGGCTGATCTTTGATCGGGCAAGCGGGGGTGCTCATTTCAGGACCTTTCCCTCTCGTACCTAAGTTCCCGAGCCGAGGCAACTTTGGTGATGACGGACACGTGGCCTTTGGCACAAGTCAGGGTTTCTAAATTTTCCTAAAACAAAATATTTAGGTGGCGACTCTGTAATCTGGAAAACAGTCCAATTTTGGCATTATTCAATTTAAAATCAGTTTTCCAAAACGATTTGTCAGATTTGGACTCTTTTGTGATTATCAGTTTCACATTGTACTTGTGAGACTAGATTCAGAACTGCGGGAGTCCGAACTGTGAGGCCTTCTTTTCAAACCTTTTCCGAAAGGCAGAGGTGCGGAAAAAAGCGAGTCCACACAAGGCCTCTATGATGACTGTCCAGCTATCTGAAAATGACCAAATCAAAATGGCGGTCCGTAATTTCAAGGAAGATTATTATAGAAAATGATAGTCTTGCCTTTGTCTACTTTTGCTGACCTCCACGAAATAGGGATGCAAATTGAGGATGCAATGAAGTAGGGTCTGATAGACCACGAGAAGGAGCAGCCCAAGAGAGCTTTCACACGTAGTTCTAATGTGACTACTAGTGGTAGTGCAGTTGCAAGACCTTCAAATGTGAATACTGTCACTACCACACCTAAGACCGCCAACCCCTTTGCCGGCACATCCAATACAAATCCCCAAACCTTTAGCCATCAGGCCCGAGGCCAGAGGGTTTTCACCCCACTCTATATGTCCTCATTTGCAGCCCTGAGGGTCCTGATCAAAAAAAGGCATCTGAAGCTGTTAAAACAACGCCCACTGCCCGATTTTCTCTCTCCTATACATAACTTGGCCAAATATTATGCTTTCCACTAACAACATGGTCATGATACTGATCAATGCTCTAGATTACATCATGAGATTCAAGATCTTATTGACAACAAAGTGATAGCACCTCCTGAAAAACCCAATGTCACTACAAATCCTCTCCCACCACAAAACCAAGCCCCTCTACCCCGGCAAATAAACCTCATCCATACACTGGTCGTTCCTTACGACCCCAGTATATACACCACCCCCTCTCACCTGCCTAAGCCGGTGTTGTTCATCCCTAAGAGCACTGACTTGTGCATGATAAACACGTTAACAATCCAAATTGAACCCGTGGTGGTGACAATGGAAGATGGAGGGAGATCAGCTTTTGTGGAGAATGGGGATGTCAGTTTAGTGCCTGAGGGCTTCGTGGACTTATCTGAGGAGGAATACAACCCATGTCGTTATATTGCACCGACCAAACAAGCCAAACCAGAGGTGGAGTTGCCAACAGGAATGGAGGTCAGTGTAGTCTGGGAGGATGGCCCAAGCCAAGGATTAGATGACCTAGCTGACCTTGAAGAAGACATCGACAATTTGCAGTTCTTCAATGAGCAAGATTTGGGAGATGTGCACATTAATTGGTTCGATCTGAACGGGTCGACAGACAACTCCGGGTGGCTCAGTGATGAACCTGATGTGGATGAAGGACTTCAACCAAAGCTAGAACAAATGTAAGTAGGAATCGCCATAAGGGCCGAATAAATGAGGACAAGGGAAAATTGCCGAGAGCACCAAAGATTAAGAATTCAAATTTTAGAATCGGCATTGTTAGTACTGCTGATACGGAACAAGAAGCCGCACTAAAGCGCTTTGAACAGAAAGGGTTGAGAATAGTCAAAAATCGAAAGCCAAACACCCTGCTGGGATGACTATGATGTAAGAGTAATTACAATGGAATCACACAATTGCTTGTCGGTTGCTTCGGAGGAGTATGGGAAGATGATGATCTGATCTTGCCCACACCGATGAGGATTGGGGCCACGACTTGCCGCATTTACACTTGGTACTGATGAGGTGGATCATATGACTAGAAACGGGTGGTACTTCAAGCCCCACACTTAGACCAACTCAAGCATCCTGAAAGGATAAGGAGACTAAAAATGAGGGAAAAACTGTTAGAGGAAGAGGCTATGTCAAACAGCTTGAAGAAGATTCAAGAAGACATATCTATCTGGGGTTTGCTTATGGCTTTGAAAGTACATAGGCAAGTCAGATTGTCAAGAATGGATAAAGCCCAACTGTCTATCAACACAACTCCAGAGCAACTAGTGGGACTTGTCTTCCCAGGAGGTGTTGCGCCAACTTTGACCTTCTCGGATAAGGAATTGCCGCTCGAAGGCTCCACACATAACAAACTACTATACATCTCAGTTGAGTGTAGAGAAAAGTGGGTGCACGTTGTATTGGTTGACACTGGGTCTACAATCAATGTTTGTCTGTCTCGCACAACCTATGCTATTGGCTTGAAGCCAGCAGATTTTGTACCAACGGCCTAGGTGATCTGGGCTTATGACAACACAAGCAGAGAGATGATAGGAACAGTTCAAATCAGAACACAGGTCGGGTCGACTCAATAGGATATTGAGTTTCACGTCTTGCATGTTCCAGCTACTTTCAACTTGTTACTTGGGTGACCCTTGCTGCACCAAGTAAAAGCTATTTCTTTCACCTTGCATCAAATGCTGAAGTACCCTCATGAAAAAGGGATAGCCATAATCTTTGGGAATTCTTCTATACATCATCCGTCGGAGATTACTACACCAGATCGGAGATTGTACATAGCGACGAGGATGTTTTCTTGTCTGGCTTTACCTTGGCTGAGGCCCGGGTGGTGCAAAATATCTTAGTTGTTGATGAGGGCTTATATGTCAGTGCTCAATCAGTTTATCTCATGAACAAGCTACAGCATATACCTGGGATGGGATTAGGAAAAAACGGCCGGAAGGACATTATCAGATTGGCAAGTGCCACATAACCCTCATGCTTTTGGCTTGGGCTATACGCCCACCAAAGAGGACTAGGTGAGGAAAGGGAATGAAATGGTTAGAAGAGCCAAAGCAAAGCAAAGTGGGAAGCACTATGAGCTTGTGCATTGGCCAATTCAAGGAACTCTGAATGGCCGCTTTGTCTGGGAGGGGGAAGACTTCCCATTTTGTGGCTTTCCTGAGCCATGGTTGAAATTGGAGAAACGGCGTCTACCCGGCTTTAAGATTGTCTTCGACTTACAGTTGCAAGAGGGTAAAGCCACAGAGGAACAGACTGAATTAACTATTGAGGCTGAATAGAGCACAAAAAGTGAGTCCAACAGTAGTGAACTTGAGGTAGGAGCAGCGCTGGCATGTTTCCTTTCGGATCTATAGATCAACCCGGAGAGCTTGGGGGATGACCTAACCGTTTCCATGATCTGAGACCAATCAGGTGTGGATCCTTCTGGTGGTATTCTGGATGCATCCAATGCACCATCCCTCACTTGGTAGTTGGAGGAGGGCTTTTTGTCCAGTAGTTCTGAATCAAGTAGTGAGCCAGAATCTGATTCCACAGAGTCTATGGGGTCGGAATCAGATTCTAGTTCTTCTGAGTCGAAGTCCGGTATTCCTGGGGTTGATAACCTGGATGCCATAGTTTTGTCCAGGTCGTCTTTTTCCTTTTCTTTTGAGTCGGTTGTAACCGAGGAATTGAATGAGCTGGATCTTTTGAATAAGAATGCTGCAGTAGATTCTGAGTACTTTTTCATGCCTCTTGTGTATTGCATTGATCACGATTTTCAAACTTTTGATAAAAATGACGAGGAAGGAATTCCTCTGGTTTTGAAACATTTGATTGATTGAGAGGAGGAGAGGTTTGTAAAATCCCTTGTTGATGAAATCACTCCAATTAATGTGGGTACTGAGAAGGATCCGCATCTAGTCTAGATCAGGTCCACGTTGTCTTCAGAGGAACGCGAGCACTTAGTTGCTTTATTAAAAGATTTCAAAGATATTTTCGCGTCGTCCTACGAAGACATGCCCGGAATTGATCCTGAGATTGTACAGGATCGGATCCCTTTTAACCCCGAGGTCCGAATTCGCCAAGTAGAAGTCATGAGAATACGCCTGATTGGGCTTTGAAGATTAAAGAAGAGGTCACCAAGCAAATAGATGCAAGGTTTTTGCTAGTGTCTGAGTGTCCGACTTGGTTGGCCAACATTGTTCCAGTGCTGAAGAAAGATGGCAAGATTTGGGTGTGTATGGACTTTAGAGATATGAATAAAGCCAGTCCAGATGACGACTTTCCTCTGCCGCACATCGATAAATTGGTGGACTTCACCGCAAGCCATGCGCTACTCTCCTTCATGGACAGATTTTTCGGGTATAACTAGATTTTGATGGCGCCCAAGGATAGAGAGAAGACTACCTTCACCACGCCGTGGAGAACCTACTACTACAGGATGGTGCTGTTTGGGTTGAAGAATGCTAGGGCCACCTATCAACGGGCTGCAACCACAATTCTACATGATATGATCCACAAAGAGGTTGAGGTGTATGTGGATGACATGATTGTCAAATCCAAGGAAAAAGAGGGCCACTATACTGCCTTGAAGAAATTCTTTCAATGGATTAGAGAATATCTATTGAGGCTAAATCCACAAAAATGCACTTTTGGCGTAACAGTAGGGAAAATGCTAGGGTTCCTGATCACACAGAGGGGCATCGAGGTTGATCTTTCCAAAATCAAGGCCATACTAGAAATGCCATAACCAAGGACTAAAAAGGAGGTGCGAGGCTTTATGGGTAAAGTGCAATTCATAAGACGTTTTATTGCAAAATTAATGTTGACTTGTGAACCACTATTTGGTCTTCTGAAGAAAGGAAAGAAATTCCAATGGGATGACCGATGCCAGTTTGCTTTTGAGCAGATCAAGCAGTATCTTCAAAACCCACCTATGTTGTCACCGCCAGAGTCGAGGAAGCCGTTGATTCTGTATCTGTCAGTAACGGACACCACAATGGGATGCATGCTTGCTCAGGAATCTGAGGATAGAGTAGAGAAGGCCATCTATTACCTGAGTAAGAAGATGCTGGACTATGAGACCCGTTACACCTCGTTGGAGAAGGCTTGTTTAGCCTTGGTATGGGCTACCAGGAAGTTGAGGCACTACCTATTAGCTCACTCCATAATTCTGGTTTCGAGATTAGTTCCCATTAAATATCTCTTCAAGAAACCAGCCACAAGTAGGCTCGCCATTGGTTGCTTTTTTCTCCGAATTTGATTTGAAGTATGTGACTCGCAAGTCTCATAATGGGAGGGCAAGGGCGAAGTTTCGACAGATCACCCAAAGGAGGGAGACGAGCAAGAGAATACTTATTCCCAGATGAGGCTATTCTCAGAAGTCGAGGAAGAGATTTTGACAATGTACTTTGACGAGCGCTTAACCAAGACGATTATGGGTACGGTATTGCTGATAGCACTCGACAATTCCCATATACCCTTAGCCTTCAAACTCCGATTCAAAGTATCCAACAACGAGGTAGAATACGAAGCGTGTATCGCTAGTTTGGAAGTCGCCTCGGTATAAGGGCAAAAGGTTAGACATCATCGGGACTCAACCTAGTTGTTTCTCGCTTAAAGGAGATCGAAGGTTAAAGAAGAAAGGTGAAAATCTATCACCAAACCTCGATGTTCTAATTTCTAGGTTTGAGAAGCTAACCTTCACGATTCAGAAGAGAGAACAACAAGTTTGTTGACACCTTATCAACTCTATCTTCCATAATAGACATCTCGTTAGTAGTCCGAATGCGTCCGATCATTATTGAACAGAGATATGCGCCGGCCTGTGAGTTGATCGCCACAATAGATGAAGTGCAAGATCAAAACCCCTAGTATTATGATATCTGGAACTTCTTGGAAAATGAGGTTTATCCACTAGGGCAAATGCCAAAGATAAGAGGGCAATACATGTTGAATGGCCGCTTAGTTTATCATCTACGAGGGTAAGTTGTATAAGAGGGGTCATTGGGGAATGCATAAGTCAGATGTTGATGTAAAAGAGTCGAGGTGCCTAATGGAGGCCATCCATGGAGGAGAGTGTGGAGCACACATGAGCGGAGTAATGCTAGCCCGGAAGATTCTCATGCAGGACTACTACTAGTCTACCATGGAGGAGGATTCTATTGGTTTTTTTTCGCAATGCCATAATGCCAAATTCATGCAAATCGCATGAATATCCCGCCGTCAAGTTGTACAACATGACTTCACCATGGCCTTTTTTCAATCTAGGGAATTGACGCTATTGGGGCGCTTACCGAAGGCTCAAATGGGCATGAGTATATCCCGTGGTAGTAGACTATTTCACAAAATGAGTCGAAGCTCAATCCTATGCAAGGCAAAAAGCGCCGCATGTAGCCAAGTTCACTAGAATAACATCATTTGTCGTTATGAGGTCCCTAATGAGATAATTTCGCATAATGGCCCCCATTTCAAGAGAGAAGTGATCGACTTGTTGGAGAAATACAACGTGGCTTTTCATAAATCATCTATTTACCGCCGAAACCAATCTGAGTCATGGAGGCCGCCAACAAGAACATCAAGCACATTTTGCGTAAAATGGTTGAGACTTACAGGACCGCCAAACAAATTACCATTTGCCCTCTAGGGCTACAGGATTTCGATTCGTACATCTACTCGGGCAACTCCATACTTTCTAGTTTATGGATGGAAGTTGTTCACGATTGAAATAGAGGTTCTGCTGTCATGAAGTTATGGCTGAGTACTAGATAATAGAAATGGATTGGTAGCAAAGCAGGTTCGGGGAACTAATGTTGTTTGATGAGAGGAAGCTGAAGACACTATACCATGTTCAAGGCTATCAACATAGGATTGCTGTGGCTTTTAACAAGAAGGTTAAATCTCAGAATCTTAAAGAAGGGAATTGGTGCTGAAAGACAACCGAGCTCCCATCCATGAGCTTAGGGACAAGTTCAGACCCAATTCGACTAGCCCTTACATTATCAAATTAATCTAGTCGAGTGGAGCTATTATTCTTATGGACCTGGATGGCCTAGAATTTTCGCAACCAATCAACATGGACAAGTTGAAGAAATATTATCCCTGAGAGGCTCGCTAGGCCGAAAACCCAGAAGCGCGACCTAGGCAAAAGTTAGAGCACAAAAAATTGGAAAAAAGAAAAACTAAGCTCACAAGGTTGAAAACCCAGAAATGGCGGCCTTGGCAAAAGTTAGAACGCAAAAGGATAGTGTCAATACCCCGAGTGAACCTCACCGAACTACGAAGGCCCGATTTTCGCCTTTGGGATACGAGACAACTTCATTCTCAAGTCCGACCGTAAACACATCCAAATCAACTGTGTCCATGTGTTTAATCAAGGCATCTTTGTCCACTCATTATCCGAAAGATCAATTGTGATCTTTATCTTGAGAGAAGAGCTAATTACAATGCCGAAAGCAATTATTCAATTTAGGGGAAATTTTTCATTTCTAGATTCGAGGTTGTACATCTCGAGGATAGATTCCGTGTGTCAAGTTGTGATCCTTATCAAAATGGTTTTGAAAAGTTTTGATAAAAGTTGATTTTGTTCAAATTAATCTTTTATAACTTAGACCATTTTGGACCAAAAGGAAAGTTTTCAAGACTCCACAACTTCAATTTCATTGATTTCAATACAAAGTTCTCTAACTCTTGATATAAATCAAAGTTACTTTTATTACATTCAAAAGGAAAACTTGAAAAGTTAGATCAAAGCAATAAACTTGGGGCATAGATGAGTTAGGTGTTCCTGCGTCCCCTCCCTGTGCTCATGGAAGCTTCCGATGCTAGTAGGCCCGGTTTGCGCCTCATCTTCAAGCTGCTGTGCACTCGCCAAAAAGGGCGAATCAAATTGAGAGCAGAGCCAAAAGTTCTCTTATCCTCAAAGCATTGGAGTATCGAGCCAACTATGAACCTCGGATTGAGAATGAAGCTAGGTACTAACGCCTAAACCGAATGGAAAGTAGAATACACAAAGTGTCAAGCCAATCACTTGAATGTCGGGTCGTTGAGCCATGTCAGAGCTCATCTTGGGCAAATCAAACCAGGGCAATGCCAAGCAATATCAACAATGCACTGCTGCACATCCAATGACACCACCAATTGAGAATCCCCAAATATATCAACTACATGAGCTTGTAATCCAATAAGCATTTCCATTCCATTATTAAAGCTTCATATTCATTTTGATTATTAGAACAAATAATTTCATCAACTCAAACCATGTGCGGTTTCTATTCTCTATGGTGACTTAATCATCGCACCAATTCCAGCTTAGACCATTGGCTTTTGATCCATCAAACTACATTCGCCATGGCTCAATATTAACCAAACCAAGATCCATTATCTCTTGGCTTTCGCCTAACATGGATGATCCGCCAAGAAATTAGCTAAAACTTGTCCTTTATCGCTTTTGGAGGACATATTCTAAATGAAATTCGATAAGGCTAGTATCTATTTGCCAATTCTTCCTTTCAACATAGGTCTAGATAATATATACTTAACCAAATCAGGTTGCAATTACTAAGACAATCAGAGACAAAAGATAGTATCTTAATTTCATTACAAAGAAAATACAATGCAAGGCATAGCTTTTGTATAATTAATATTTACATTCACAAGAATTTAAAACCTACTAAGGTAATAAACCGCTTGTTTGCCTTCTTCATTGTCCCCGGCTAAGAAAACTCCCAATGAATCTTCACGCAACAATGTATAACTTCAAGAGCTTATCACTCTTTGGTGGCATCAAGACTAGAGGCTTGGCCAAGTAGGCTTTAATTCTTTCAAAGCAATTTGATGCTCTACCGTCCACACAAACTCCTCTTCATCTTTCAACCTTAATAAGGAAAAAATACTTTAGTTTTCCTCGCAGTTGTTAGAAATAAATCTTCAACAAAATTAACCCGCCAAGGAACTTTTGTACTTCTTTCTTACTTGATGGAGGCTTGGCCTCAATGATGGCTTTGGCTTTCTTCTAATCAATTTGTATTCCCTTCTTGTGTACTACATAACCTAAGAAGTTTCCAGCTGATACACCAAAAACACATTTGAGAGGATTGGGCTTGAACTTGAACTTTCTTATTCTTTCGAAAAGTCGCCCAAGTGAACCAAATGTTCCTCCATGAACTCGATTTAACTATAATGTCATCAATGTAACACACTAAATACCCTCCAATGAGATCATGAAAGATAGTGTTCATTGCCCTTTGATATGTAGCCCCAACATTCTTTAGGCCAAATGGCATTTTAACCCATTTAAAGGTGCCAATGTTCCCAAGACATCTGAATGCTGTCTTATGGACATCCTCCTCTGCAATGCAGATTTTGTTGTAACCAAAATGTCCATCCATCATACATAAAATCTTGTGCCCTCTGAACTATCCACCAATAAGTCTACTATGGGCATCGGCACTCATCTTTTGGAGTTGCTAAATCTGTGTTTCTAAAATCGATGCATACCCTTATTTTACCATTCTTTTAACCACAGTACACTATTGGATAACCATTCAACATATCTGGCTATTCTAATAAAGCCAGCCTAAAGGAGCCTAAGAATTTCCTCATTGACCTTCTCAATCACTTCAAGACTCATCCTCCTTGGCTTCTGTTTGTATAGCTTGAAATTAGGCTTCATAGGGATCCTATGTTCCACTAATGACCTATCCAATCTTGGCAATTCATTATAAGATCATGCAAAACAATCTTTATATCTCTTTAAGACCATCAATAACTGGCCCCTGTTAAGAGCACTCAACCAAGCACTGATGTAAGTGGGTTGTTGAGCAGAACTTTGCCCTAAATTAACTTCTTCTAAGGGGTCTTGTATTTGAGAACTCACTAATGCTTCTTTTTTGATTTCTTCCGTCCTCAAAGCAATTTCTTTGCTTTGTTCTAATCCTACTTTCTCTGATTCAACATCTTTGTCTTCTTCCTCATAGACAAAGTATGTCCATAAGGCTTCTTCTTCCTGTATTTCCTGGACTTTTGTTGGCATTATTATCATCTTTGATGATGAATTCTTTCTTAGCACTCTCCTATACTAAGTGCTTCAGATGTGCTACTTCTTTATTAGCCGTCACTTCGGCTGAACCATCAGGTTTTCTCAATATATTGAGTGGCGTCACTCCTTTAGTATATAACTTGACTTCTGCAAAGTCAACACAAGCGACAAAGGATTGAGGGTCTGCATTGATCTCCTCTGTCTCTCCATTGCATAAGGCCATCATTATTTTCTAATATAGAGAGGAAGGCACATATTTGTTGGTGTGAATGCAATCCCTGTCAAGTAAAGCATTATACTTAGCATTACTATCAATAACAAAGAATGCTATCATGCAATCTGTGATTCCCATACTCAGGTTGATGGGCAAAATACCCTGAGCCATCTGCTTATTCCCAGTAAAACCAGCAATGGTTGTGCTGGTTGGGATTAATTTGGGGTTCCTTTTTTCCAATTTCTTTAAAGAGGATTTCAGAAGTAGGTTCACTGCTGCCCTATTATCCACTAATACCCTATTCATTTGTATCCCATCAAAAAAAGTCTTGATATACAAGGGCTTGACATGTTATGTCATGGATATTGTAGGATACTCAAAAGGATATAAGAGATTAATATTCACTTCCTCACTCGCCCTCGCTTCCATTGGTGTGGCCACTTCATTCATTCAACCATGCTAACCTCTGAATCTTCTCTAGAAACTAAAATATGGTCAATCTCGACCTTCTTGGTTTCCATCTTTAGCCCGAACTCCGTGATAGTATATGCACCATATTCACTAACACTAGAGGAAGTGAGCCAAACTGAACTACTGGCTATACTTGCTTCTTTTCCAGGCTAACTTGTTCAGTTATTTTAGAAGTATCTTCCATGTCGCATTCGCACTTCAAGATTAGTGACTTCCTTCAATGGTCTGCTCCTATTGGTTTTTCGATTAAAATGTCTGCTCACCCATGAAGGCTTCAAACATATCCTCCTCAACCATTTCTTTCCTCTTGTCTAGGCCAACTTCTCCTTCTATCTCATCGTCACTTTCCATCAAGGTCTTTTTCAAGACCGCTAAGCTAGATCTTTCCTTTGTTTTCAGCTTAGAGTGAGCTTTAGCCAACCCGCTTTCATCAAACTTCTTTTGTTCTTAAGAGTCAATTTTGGACTATGATCCAATTTTGGACTTTCTTTTCTCTGTTCGCTTTTTGGTCGGGCCAATGAAGAACTCTTCCACTTTCCTTCGTGATCCTTTTGGTATCGAGTGTACCTTCGCAGATCTTCCTCCTTTGAGACCTAGAAATTACTAGAACAATATTTGGTTCCTTTGTTTTTGATGCTTTAGTAACACCCAATTATTTGGAGCCACCAAGGAAGGTTTAACTATTCTACCTTGGTTTCCAACCAAACTTCTCTCAGAGGCATTTCCTTAGGCTTGTTCTCGCATGACAAACCAATCTGAACCCCAAGTACCCATGAACTCACTAATTCAGCTTGTCGAACTAGCTCTTTTTCGCTTTTGAAACCAAGCCGCCTCAGTGAAGGCCACCGCTGGTCCTCGATCCCTTGTCTTGAGCCTAATTCAAGCCTTCTATCGTGGTGGTTACCTTCCATCTTCTTTGAGGTTGATCTAGGAGGCCAACCTCGGCTCGATTTCATAACTTGAGCCCACTTCAGCCTCCTCTCGTGATGATTGCCTCCATCCTATAGTAGTTGGGTGGTCTCAACTCATGCAGGTCTCTACCCTTGGAATGCACTCTAGTGGTTGATGGTCCAAATTAAGAATGGCTATTGTCCTGGGACCATGGGTACGGCCTCTTGTTGTAGGTACTAGTTGGTTTAGGACATCTCGCACATCCTTGTAATATCGCTTTCCCATCAATTGGGAGCCCTTTCAACAATTTATAACTTAACCCGATCTGGGACACATCCTTTGCATGACAGCTGTCTCTAGAGAGTCATCATCCAGTGCCTCCTCACTAGAGTCTTCCTTTTGGTCCGCAAGACTCTGTCTATCTGCTGGTGAACTTCTGATATTCTTCTTGGAAGTAGTCTGACTACCAACATGCATCTACACATTAACCTCCTCTAATTCCTTGAAGGATAGGTTTTGGAAGTCAGGCACACCAACATTGGTCAGAAGCTTCCTCAATCTCGAATAGGTTAGTGTCAATCCCCATAGCTTTCTCTCGACGGCTGGAAACTTTAAACTCCTTTCGAATCTATTCTTGATCTCGCCCCAAAAACAATACAGCTTTTTAGTTGAGTGAGACCAAGATTTGTGCCATTTACAATACATTTTCCTTTAAGTTCTTTTGGAGAAGGAATTTTAACTCTTTTTGGTAACTTTAGGAAATTTGTTGCAAGCAAATGATCAAAATGTCATTTGCCTTTGTTAAATCGAAAGAGTATTTCCTATAAAGGTCTTTTCTTTTTAAACCGCTAGTTAATTGTAGTATCCTTATGAATTAACGCCTCACGTGTCATAGGCTCTTTCCTTACAATCTCTACTATATCAATCTCATAATTAGGGTCTCTATAATAAGTCTTATACGATGCATTACTGATCTTGTTCTTCCTCAAGTAATGATTCATATCTAGACACCTTATAGGTTAATTTCACTAAGTCTCAAAACTCAGTTGAGTCAAACTTCTTTCGAAGCCTAAACTCTAAACCATTTTGAGCCAATCTCACAAATTCAAGCTCTAGTAGAATGACCCTGCATTTGTTCCATACTCTTTTGAATTTGGCAAAAAATTGAACAGCCTTCTCATTAAGCCTTTGACTCAACCTTACCAAGTCTGCCATGGAAACTTTTGGCTCCATTTGGAGGAATTAGGCATGAAATGCCTCCTCCATTTGCTGCCAAGTTTGATAGAGCTGTGTAAGGTTAATATACCATACAAAAGCTACCCCAGCTTAGAGAATTTGGAAAAGTCTTAACTTCATGTAATCATTATTGGTAATTCACCACATCAAGAAACCTAGCAATGTGTTCTATTGTTGACGGTTTTCATTCCCATAAAAAGAGCAAAGTCCTGTATTCTAAACCCCTTGAGTATTCATGCACCCTATCCATCCATTCTAGGTATGGCTTCCTATAAAGTGAGTTTGAACCCCGAGCTAAAGGTCCACACATTTCTCTCGATAATATCGCAATTTGATCCCTATGAACCATATTTTGTGCTTGTTGGACTACCATTGAGGAACAAACATAAGATTTGGTGAAAAATCTTGTGCCCGAGGTCCTCTTGGTCCATAGGGAGGTATATTTGGGACCTGCTATCTTTGTGGTAATCGTCATTGCTGAGGATATAGTTGACCTCTCTAAATCATCTCATGAAGGTGTCAGAATGGGAGGAACAAGTGTTGCTTCTCCCACCATAGAAACCCCTCCAAACTCTCGGGTGTGAATTCAACAAGGATTAGTGAACCCCTTGTGCTGTATGGCTTCAACATGGGATTTGGAAACACTCTCATGCCATTTTCTTGTGTTGGCCCAAATCCATCAATTTGTATGGCTTCGCATTAGGTAATGAGGCATTTTGATTTACTATAGGCCTCAAAGAGGCTCATACCAAGACCGACGATAGGTGATGGTCTTTCATAATTCTGATTACTAGTTTGACCATTAGTATGTCCATTACTTTGCATAAGTTGTTTATCTCTAGCCAATCTTTGCTAAGGAACATTTGAATTTTCCTCCATATGCCTTATGTTAGTTGGTTGATGGGAATTCATCCAATCCATAAAGGATATTACCTATCTTTCCATTGTGTTCATTAACTGCTGTCCATAACATTTACCAGGCTTCTCCATGGATTCATTGGCTGAGTAGATAGAAAAGTGGATGGTCCAATTCCATGGCCTCATCCAATATTTTGAACATGTGGTGCATGTTCTAAATTACTGGTCTGTTCGATCATAGGTTCTGATGAGATAGGTGTTTCCATAGGATGTGTTATCATATTATCCTCTAGATCAAGTACATCTACCTCTCCTTCCACACCTTCTTTCAAGCTTCATTTTCTCCTTGTCTCCTACGCCTAGCCATTTCAATTAGTCCCACCGGTGTGCCAAAAATATATGTTAGCTTTTTTGGCTTTCAAGGTTAATATTGCAATTTTAAGCATGCCAAGAGAATCAATCGCCTACGTAAGATTAATTGCCAACCAATTATCGACGATTGTGTTTTAGTTCTTTCACCTTCAATGAAGAAGACTTTACCGTGGCTTGTTTAGGAGAATTTAGTAAATAATAACTACGTAAAGAATAATTTCAAAATTTCATTAAGTAAAATGAAAACTTACAATGATCTAACCCACTCGTGGAGGTTTACAAAGAACAAGCTATTTGAAACTATTCCTATGAATGAAGTGCAAGGCGTAAATTTGAAGTACGTAAATATAAAGAACTGTATAAACCGGAAGGAAAATAAAGTAAATGAAACTAGTTTTTTATCTCGAGTCCGATGCCTCATTCTCGGGATCTTCTCGCTATTTATACTTTTCAAGAATAACCGTCAAGTGAGCTTCTAACCGTCGAAATGTCCTCCAATGATTGGTTTAACATATTTTCACAAATACCCCACTACACCACATTTGCGCTAGGCTTCCTCCTAATTTTGAATTTGAACTTTGTGAGTAACCGCCGTGCCATATCACCTTATATCCTCTGTCGCTCCAAAGGTTACGCAGATCCATTATTATCAATACGAAGCTAACACGTGTTTGACTATGATTGGCAACTTGTATTAACTCCATAAATTACCCTCCCTACCACGTGTTGAATTATGATTAACTTTACAAATTATACCGCCAACAAATTTGCAATTAGCGCTTCTAAATGATTTTCCGATTTTAGCACATGACTATATTCGATTTTATATATAAGATCTGAGCCACTTTGAATATATTCACATTGACTGCATTGGATTTCATATTATAAAAATAAAAAAAAAAAGTTGGGAAATTTTAATATACACCCCTTTAAAAATAATGTATCATATATATTTTTAATTATGATCAATTTTATTCTATAATTATGATATTATTTTAGTTATGACTTATGAGTTTTTTTATTATGTCTCATGTTGTGTTTAATTATGATTTTTTTTTTTTAGTTATGATTCAAAAAATTAAATTATATCATTTTTCTTTTTAATTATAAGATATGTATGTATACACTATAGTGTTTTCCAATTAGATGATAATTGATTTTAAGTCATGTTTGATTCACAAGATTAATAGTAAAGTATTAATAATCCTATTAAATTAGTGTGGTATTTATTATCTAATTGAATTAATATCTATTGGATTAATAATCCCACCCCTATTCCATTACTAATAATCCTACAAATTTGTTGGATTAATTATCCATTGAATTAATAATCCTAAATCTAAATATTAAACAAACATAGAATAATTGGACCCACAGATTAATAATCCCAATCCCACACTCTAATTCACCCAATCAAACATGCCATTAAGATATAGCAATCCTCTTGTTCAGACCACATCACAACTTGGCTAATATTTGAAGTTTACCTTCCTCAATTATTGTTTCCTGCCTCCCTTGTACTTTACCTTTTATATATATAATTTTTTTTGTTTAACCAAACTTCTGATTCGATTTTCATGGAAGTCGTCGAGTGAGGCTAATTTCTCAGAAATTTCGTCCTAAAAAAATAAATATCTTACCTTCGTCATCTTCATTCAAAGGAAGAACATACGTATCCTATAAATGTCGCGTTTCGTATTATAGAGTCTCTTATATTGTGTAGTAGTTTCTTATTCTCAAGTTTTGCTCTGAGATCTCCCTATTCAATATAGTGTAATCCATTGTCGATCTTTACAGCAAATTGGTCTCAGAGATGGCTAATAAGCCTGTGAAGGTTACTGCTGAAGTAAGTGAGAATGTTCTTCAAAGGTTTTTAGATGGTGCAGTTACTCTCCCGTCCTTAATTAGATTGGATGGTACTGTTGAACTGTGATGGGCCCGATTCCATATCCATACCGATAATTTAAATCGTTCAACGTATAAAACTCATTGAGTATATTATCTCTGCAAAAATTCAAGTTAATTGGACATCTATAATCATTTGATCATATTGAATTTGTTTCGACGGTAATTATGGTTTTGACAATAAATCGTAGACACAAATGTTTGCTAATCAAGTGGCTATCATCAATATCCGATTAACGTGATTTTTGTATAGATGATATACTTAAGGAGCTCTACTCATGAACAGTTTGGATCATGAAGATGGGCTCGGAGTTGGGCCCACCGCAACTCAATAGTACCATTAAGTCCCGTTAGCTGAACCCTTTTTGGATTTCTTTTTTTAAAACTTTTCATGATAAAAAAGTTTTGTACTTTTTTTTTTGTGGGGGGAGGGGGGTTGGAGAAATTACACATTACGCCATAATGATGGTATCCTGATCTTAATTTGATCTATGGAATTTTAATAGGTTCAATTTTAATTTTAAATTTTGCCTTAAATTTGTCCCATCAATTGTAATTGCTAACATTTTTTTATGAACGACATATGTCATATTTTAAGAGTAAATTATGATTTTATCAATTCAGTCAGCTAACCTTATTAACCAACTCAGTAGTTATTTTTTGTCAAAAATTCTGAGAACATTATTAATTAAATTAAATTGACACAAAATTTAAAATTTAGAATCAAAATGAATCAATTAAAAATATAGTTAATAAAATAACACAAACGACAAAATATAAAGTCTATCAGTGGAATTTGTCATTTTTTTTCACAAAGGTTTCTTACAAGCAGGTTAATCTATGTGGTGATGCACCCTTGACTAAAGAAGAGATGGAGCAACTGCAAGAGAAAAAAATAGAAAACAAAGATGGTATTCAGCTGGCGAAAACATTACCACCAGCACAACGGTAAGCTGTTTAGACCTAAGTTACTCTCTTTTTCTTTTTCTTTGTCTTTTTTACTTTGTAAAGAAGACTCATCTTAGGCTTGGTTTGATTTTTTGAAATTAAATTTTGAATATTTATTGAAAAAATAAAAATTAATTTGACAAAAATAAATATTTTTTTCCCTGATCTTTGGTGTTTCTGTAATGCTCTTCTCTATATATATTCTCTTTCTTCTGCTAGCAAACATTCAAATTTAATTAAAGGAATTTTTATATATCACTTTATTTTTTCGTCATTTTATATTGCCAGATAAATGGAGTGGTCCTACCTTTTTACGTCAAATTAAATCTTATTTGATAACCATAATTAATATTACTTAAAAAATTAAATACATTTTAAATGTAAGTCAATATGTAAAAAATTTTAAGTCATATGAAACTTATTTAATTTTAACTGAATTTATAAATATTAAATATAAGTGTCGATATACAATATTATAAACTCACTACTACCATCGCCGCAGCCATGACCGCCGCCACCACCACCATCATCATGTCACCGCCACCACTACCATCACCAACACAACCACCATTTTCATCATCGTTGTTATTGTTGTCGTAAATAAAATATAACAATTAAAATTATAAAAATATATACTTTTATTATCATTTTATTTTTAATTCATGATTTAAAATCATATTATAGATATAAGATTTTTTTTATTCCTTTTTGGGTAGCATGTCATTGTATTAATTTGTAATAAAGTCACCATAATAAATAGTATATATCTCTAAAAGTGTGGTGCCTAGCTTGGTGGTTTGGCCTACAAATTACACATAATTTGTGTTTTTCAATAAACACTGGTTCTAGGGTGAATTGTGAAGCAAGTATTTTACGGGAAAAAAATTTAAATCTAAGTTTTTGTGTGTGTGTGTGTGTGTGTGTGTGTGTGTGTGTGTGTGTGTGTGTGTGTTTGTTTGTTGAAGTTTTGAACTATTACATAAATCTTAAGATATATAATCAATTATTGTAATGCCCTCAAAATATTACATAAATCAATCATTCATTAGCTCTATAAACATAATAGAAGAGTTACATTTTCATTCATCAGAGTCTGTGTTACAAGAGATATTACATGAATTACATTTTCATAAATGTTCATCTCGAAACTATAACTTGTAACTCTAACTATTGATAACAAAATAAGTGCCCTACGTGTTTACATCTTTCCAAGTTAACACTTGGTTACAACAAAGAAGAGACCTAGCTCTATACATATAATGCCCTTGGTTTGAATTTACACTTAACACAAAGCAAAATAACAAAAATGGTGCCTTCAGCCCTTAAGCCTCCCAAGCTATGCCCTTGGAGGTGGCATATCACCTATACCTGAAAATGGTGTCCCAAGTAGGGTAAGCCAAAGCCCAGTAGAGATATCCTAAAACAATATATGAGATTTTACTAAGGTATGAGCATTAGATAAATGTACAATATTCTTAACCAACACATATTCTTTTCAAAGTCATTCAATATAGATGACCAATACTTCAATTTATTTCCATTTCATCCATTTCGGGTAAATCTATCAACCAAATTCATTATTATCAAAACAACCAAAATGAGACTACAATTCAATAATTCACAATTCAATACACTCATCAATCCAACACTTATATTTCTTACCATTTTACGGAATTACATCCGAGGGCACCGGCACCCATAAATATATATGATTTCGAGACTATCACCCTAGATACTCCGGCCAACTTAATTATTAATGGAGTCCATCCCCTATCTCCTCCCAAACAATGGAGTACATCCCCTATCTCCTCCCAAATAATGGAGTACATCCTCTATCTCATCCCAAACAATGATACATATACAATGTATTTAAACACGTTGTCATATACAATGACTAATCAAATCACATATTAAATGGTTTAATCAAACCGTCACATTAAATTGATTAGTTTCAATCTTCCTAACCCTCATGCAGTTTCTATAACAATCATAGCTATCCTCCACCGATAGCCCAAAACAGATATTTCTAAACAGATCAATAAATCTATTAACTAATAATTCATCAAATTTTTCATAGGTGTGTGATTTATCAAATCTAACTACACCATTCAATCACATATTCCCCCAATTTCATAATTCCCAAACCAATTTCGTTATTTACACAAATAGTTGATTCAACTCAACTTATGGCAATCTTTTCCCCTATTCCAAAACATCAACCCATAGATCTAAATCTTACAATTTCAACAATAAAGAACCTCATACACAAACGCCCAATGTTATTTGGCAAATCAACATGAAAACCACTCGTTAGTTTAGAACCAAAATCTTAACTTTACCCAAAATCACTCCCAAATCCCACCATTTATACAAAATAACAAATATCTAGGTTAAAACTCATAATAAAGAGTAGAATATCCCTACCTCAAATGTAGAAGCTTAAAGGAGAAGAAGGACGAAACTTTGAAGATGACCAAACTCCACTTTTTTTTCAGATTAAATGGAAGCCCACGCAATACTCTATCTTTTTAACAAAGGAAGTATGGTAGAAAGGCCCTAGATCATGAAGTATTTGTAGAGATAGAGACAGAGAGAGAGAGAGACAGAGAGGAGCTGCCGGATTAGGGTTTTTAGAGAAAAAGAAGATAAAAAATTGTGTAAAATATTTCTGCTGCGAACTAATAGACGCGACCTTCGCTCGAGCGACCAGACACAACAATGACCTCGCTCGAGCGCAAGAAGCGTCGCTCGAGTGTAGAATGCAAAGCTTCAAGTCCGCACAATAAATGCAAAGCATCGGCCGAAAGAAGAAGTCTCGCTCGAGCGAAGAAACAATTTCATAAGGCTCGCTCGAGCGCAAAAAGCCTCGCTCAAGTGAAGCACTCCACTATCCCAGAAAAGCTGTGTTTGGAAAAGAAACTTGAGGACTCTCAATTTTTGCTCGAGCGCAAGAAATCTCGCTCGAGCAAAGACACCAAAATCAGGCAACAACCATTTATACAAACTAACAACCAACCTGCTCCAAAGTCCCCAACAAGTCCTAAAACTCTATTTCAAAGAATAAAAGGAAGGAAACAAAACATAGACAACAAGATACAATCACGGAATCCGAGTCCTAACACAACAAAGGTCGGGTAAAACCGATCACTATAACTATATCACAGTTTTAAGCTATTTTGTTGGTTGATATAATCTAATAAAACATATATATATATATATACTTTCATTTGATTTTTGAAATTAAAAAAAATAAAATAAAAAAAATAAGAGAATGAAAGAAAGAAGAAGAAATGCCTCTTGTATTAATAAAATTAACTTGATAAAATTGATATTATTACTAAAAAAACATTAGTGAAACATCCCTCTCAAACTTTTGATAGTAGGAGAAATTCAATATATTTTTTCTTATTAGTTAAAATCTCTTAATAATATTATTAAAGAAATTTCAGTTTGTCACAGAAATTTTTTTGTGAACACAAATTTTTCTGTGCTGAAATTTCTACGTGAAAATATTAAGGTACCCCAACTATTATGAAAATGTTACATCTTCTTCATCTCATAAAATTTTAATATTAAGGACCTTAAACTAAAACCTCCTATTATTAACTTGTAAAGTAATTGGTTATCATCTGATTATATGTTGTGAAATACTAATGAAATAGAGTTAGTAAAATAATTTTTATAAGATTTGTAAGTCATCTAATTCTACATTTTACAAATATTCACAAAATATAAAGTAATAATAAACTTGCAAAAATCTGACCAATAATAAACTTGCAAAAATAAAAAACTTTATAAGATAATTTGTAATGTATCATTAAATTTGAATAAAAATTTAATAAAAAAATTAATTTGATATGAGGCATTTTAATGATTTCATTAAATTTGGATGGTCGTTTGGTCGGTCATTCAATTTAGAGTAAATTTTTATCAAATTTATCCCAAAATTGGTTGTCCGGGGAGACGTACGGCCTAATGGTCAGCTGCAAATTTGATAAAACGATAAAACTCCCTTAATTTGATTAAAAAAAATTAACTGTTTCTTTATTTAATATCAATTTAATGAAAGAGTTGGAGCTCACATCTTAGGCATTTTTCATCAAATTTGAACTAGCATGTCACCCGATGGCATAAAATAATATATTATTTTTTAAAAATACAATAATTATATTTAATTTTTTGTATTTTGTCTCTTGTAAATAAAATTTTATATATAAGTTTAAGAGTTTTATTTCAAATGTTCCTTACTATAATATATAGTATAGATAGATTAAAAATGTTGTATTGACAATTAACAATTAAAATTATGCTTTGTTATAAAAAAAAAAAAAAAAACAAAAACAAAAATGACATAGTTCTAATACTTCACTATTTTAGAATAAAAATATATGAATTTTAAAAATTTTTATATTGGTTTTTGAAAGGGAAATAATTAAAAAAAATTAAAAACTTAATAAGTAAAAAATAATTATCGTAACATGTAATTTAAAATATCAAAAAAAAGTTAAAAAATCAATAAAGATTTTAAAAAGATGTGATTACAATTAAAACTAATGCCATATTTATTAATACTAATGCCATACTTATTAATAAGTATAATTTTATTTGGATATCTATTTATACTCTAACATGTTTTTTTAAAACAAAAACAAAAATAAATAAAAATATTAATAATTTTGAGTTTTAAAATATAATTTTGTAGACTTGCTATGTTAACTTTTGGAAGGAATATGTTGGAATTTTTTTACAAAAATTAAATATTAGTCATTGAACAAATCTTATAAAATTTAAAATAAAATTTATTATAGGCAGAAATTAATGATATTGCAACATATGCATTTTAACAATTTTAAATTTTGAAAAAACAAATAGATTAGGACTTTGAACTTCAATTATCGTACAACATTTTTATTTATATAATAATATAAATGAGGATATGTAATAGATAGATTAAAATTAATTATAAATATAGTTATATTTAAAAGGATATGATTTTGTATAGCTATATTGTAAATTCAAAATTTTATTTTTTAACTTCCCATATAAAAAGATTCAAAATTTTAAATTACATATAATTTTTTTTTTCTAAAAACATATGAACTCAAAGTGAAATAGAGAGAGAAATACCATAAAGAAAGAGATGATTTGGACATATTAAAGTTATGTTTAGTTTTGGCTTTTTGGCTAAAAAAGCACAAAAGACAAAATTGACTACATAAGTCAATAAGACAAAATATCATATCTAAACTATAATCATTACACTTTTTTCCTCATAAAAGTCAAAAAAATCAAAAACAAAAACCAAACGGGGCTAAAGAAGCCATGTTAAAATAGCCAAAAAGCCAAAAAATTAGGCTATTTTAACTCTTTCCAAATGAAGACTAAAGATAAATAATTAAATAATTAACTAACACCTTTAATAGTTTTGAAAAAATTGATTAAAATTAAAATTTTCTTTTTATAGCTTTGAAAAACTATTATATATCTTTGAAGTAATACTCTGCACCAAGTGTTAATTAACACATATCATGATATCAAAAAAATATTAAAAGTAATTTTAAAAAAAAAAAAAAAGTAATGATATACAAACATAAAATCACTAGAAAAAACTTATTAATAATGATTTTGTTTGAATTTTGATTTATCACTTTATAATGAGTGACATGTTTTTGGTTATACAAATGACTTTATCACACAATTTTAGTATAAAAATTATAGTAAAACACTATTAACCAACAAAAAATAGTTACAAACAAAAAACAGATAATGGTTGGTAGAAATGAGAGAGAAATAACAAACAAAAAGTGAAATAAAAAAACAAAAAAATGGTCATAGATAAATAAAAAAAATTAAAAAAAAAAAAGAAGAAAAAATGGTGTACCTAAAGGATAAAAGAGTTTGTTTAAATAACACAATAGATTAAATATAAACTAACCTCTAAATTGTCTCATAAAAAGAAAGTCAAAAAATAATGAGTTTCACCATTCCATGAATGTAATATTTATAGGGCAATGAAGACATGAATGACTTGAAAAAAGTATAGTGTATGATGGCTAGAATTTTTTGATAAAAGAAATAATTGGTTAGAAAAAGAGTGCATAAGAATTATTTTTTTAATCTTTTTTTTTTCTAAATTATAAATCATAGAATCATTATAAAAAATAATTAATTATGAGATTTTTTAAAAAAATTATATATAGTATAGATATGCTTAAATTATGAAATACACAGAGAATCTAGATATAAGGTTTAATCTTTATTTTATGGTAAGCTTAATTTTAGATTTATATAAATCAAACTAGTTGTGAAATATATTAATGATATATATTTTATGGGAGGTAAGAAAGTTTCCCTTTCATTAGATTTATTTTAGGAGAGAGAAAATTATATGAGATTTGTATTCTTTTTAAATAAAGGCTTAATTTATTTTGTGAGGGAGAGGGGGTTGAGAATTGTGTGTTTTTTTACCGGTAATATATTTGTATTAAATAATTTTAAAGTTTAATATTTATGTCCTTGAAATAGTCAATAGATGTTTTAATTTATTTTTTTTAAATAAAAAATTCAAAAAATTAAATTTAAGGTTTTGAAACACTTAGGACTTCTAAGATGAAAAATCACTTTGGTATAATATATAACATAGATCGATAGATTATGAGATTTAGGTAAGAGATAAATATTAGGAAAGAGATTTTAGGAACTGATAATTCATTTATTTTTTAAAAAAATCTATAGTTATTTTGTTAGCCAATAGTGTTATTTTTAAAATTACAAAAATTAGAAATTTTAGTTTTTAGTTTTTGTTTTTTTAAAAACCTATAGTTACTTTGTTAGCCATTAGCACTATTTTTAAATAGTTTTAAAATTACAAAAATTAGCAATTATGGTTTTACGTTCTTTTTAATCTACAATTTTTTTTAAAAAAAATATATAATTACTTTGTTATGAGATGAGATTTTTATTTTAAATTTAATGTATATTAACTTTGTTATGTGATGTGGTTTAGGAAAGCGTGAAACATTGGAGGGAGAGATTTTAAGAATTTATAATTCAATAACTTAGGATGTTTTTTGGTTTTTTTTTTTTTTTAAAAAAATCTATAATTACTTTGTTAGCTAATAGAATTATTTTTAAATATTTTTAAAATCATAAAAATTAGTAATTGTGGAATGAGACTTTGGAGTTCTCATAAGCCTTCTCACTAAAAACTCTATTTTTTTTTATATAGTATATAGATTTGATGAAGGATTGGAGATGACCAAAGTTAGAACTTTTATATCAATGATATGTTTGTTTGGGGGTAAATATTTTTTGAAAAATATTTTCGGTGTACTTTGATATTTGGTAGAAAGAAAAACGAAAATCAACAAAAAAAAATTTTCATGGTCAATAGAAAATAAGCTTATATGGACAAAAATATCTTCTGCTTTTGAAAAACAAAAAATATTTTTTAAACTAAATTCTTACCAATATAATTATATTATTACTGTCACTCTCACGTTCACGTCATACCACCATCACCACAGTCACTGTCACCCTCACCTTCACTAGCAATATCATCGCCGCTCTATCATCATGCCATCACCTCCACCTCCACCTTTACTTTCATTTCAACACCATCACTATCAAAAGTAAAAAAAATCTTTTATCTAAACAAATAGAACGTAAGTATTTAATTTAGTTTATGTAAATTAAATATTTAGGAGGTATTATCTTGTTAAACATTTATGACGTATATATTTTTGCAATTTATAAATTTAAAATTTTGATGAGATTATATTGAAATTTTAAATGTAATATAGTCCTTTGATGGGAAACCCTTCATCTTCGTGGACAGCTGGACGGAGCACATCTGATGTAAATCAAATTGCTTTCTCCACTTTGGGTTGCTCACATAGTTCCCATTTGTTTCCGTACATAAGGTTGATAATTTGTTTGGGAGTTAATTACTTAAAAATTCTATTTATAAATGTAAAGGTAGTTCAGATCTTATTTAAGATTTTTTAAATTGATAAGTCTTATTTAAAAAACTCATAATATTATCAATTTTTTTTCAATTTTTAAAACTAAGAACATTATCAATTTTGCATAGTAATATTTCAGATAATTGTTTCATTAGCCAATAAAAAAAACTGAGTATAAGATTAAATGTTTTTGCCTTTTTACTTATTGATTTGATTCAACTATCCAATAAAATCAAGAATATTAACATTTTTTTTTTAGTTTTAAAACTAAGAAGATTATCAGTTATTTTATCTTAAATTATTATTATTATTATTATTATTATTATTATTATTACTTTTTCAGTTTTACACATCGATGTTTCATTATCATCTTCTCTATCCTTTATAGGTACAAAATTTTTAATTTTGGACAAAAAAATAATTCAGTTTTTCAATTTTTTCAAAAACACATAATTTTTTTTTTAGTTTTTTCAATTTGAAAGTTGATATTTTAAAGTTTTGAAAATCAAAATAAATATCAAATCATCATATTCCTTTATAGATAATTATAAATGATGAATAATTATTGTTTGAAAGGTAATTCCAACTATTAAAATTTAATGACACTTAAAGCTCCAAATAATCTTAATTAGGATTTAATGGAGTATAAACTTATAAATTAGAATTTGTGTGTAAATGGGCACATTATTTTTTTAGTGATTTTTTTATATTTTTTATTAAAAAAATGTAAAAAGATTTATAACATATTTATTCATAAATTCTTCTTTTACCTATATATATTTCATTTAATCTAAATTATTTTTTTATGTTCTAATAAGTGCTATGAGTGACAGTTTTCAAAATACTTTTAATAATAATATTCACATTGACAATGCGAATGTTCTGTGATATGAACAATACGAACATTTATATTGTAAAATATGAATATTCACATAATCAAATTGCTAAGTATTTAAAAAATATTTGTAAAGGTAAAATTGTACATAAAATACCTTAAATATGAGAATTGTGATTTGGTAAATTAAATGTTTAAATAATAGAACTTATTGAAATATAAGAATAAGATTATGGACTAACTGGGATACAGGTACTTCAAAAAGGATTTCCTAATAAATTTTTCCAAAAAATAGTTTATTTTTGTGATAATTTTTTTGACTTTTTAATTATTTTAACCAATTACCAAACATTCCTAGAAGACAGATCAAAATATATGAAAAACACAAAACTCCTTGGGTGTGTTTGTTTGGACGGACTGAATAAGAGGGGATTGTAATCCATCAAACTGTTAGTCCTGACATACATTATCCCCGGACTATTTTAGTTGGACTATATTTGTATTCTATATTTGTTTACTCATGTGATTAGATGTTTGAATTGAACTATTTTTAGTGAATTCAATATTTGGTTGGACGGACTGAATAAGAATAAATGTTCAAAAGACTATTTTACCCTTGTAATTTATAATTTTTATTTAATATATAATTTTAAATTTGTAATCTATAATTTATAATTTAACAACACTAAATTTTTTTTAACAATAATTTTTAATTTATTATTTTCAATTAAATTAAATTTATAATTTATATTTTTTATTTAATATATAATTTTAAATTAACAACACTAAAATAATAATTTTATTTAATATATAAATTTAATTTTTTACCAACACTAAAAAAATTAAATTAAAAAGACCATAATTTTTAATTTAATTAAATTTATTATTTATTTTTTTTATTTAATATATAATTTTAAATTAATAACACTAATAAAATAATTTTTTTAATATATAAATTTAATTTTTTAACAACACTAAAAAAATTATAAGGCCATAATTTTTAATTTATTATTTTTAATTAAAGTTAATTTATAATTTATAATTCATAATTTATATTTTTTATTTAATATATAATTTTAAATTAACAACACTAAAAAAATAATTTATAAATATCCAAAAGATTATTTTACCTTTTTTCAATCGTCTATTAAGTAATAGTATGGGTTAAAATAGACATTTCATACATTAGTCTCATGGGATATTAATTCATGGAAATAATCTCACCCCTTCCCTATGATATAATAATCCCTCATATGAGGGATTAATAGATTGGAGGGACTATTAATCCGGAATAAAAAAGTTGAACTAAACAATGAACTATTAGTCCGGATGAATTTAATAGTCCAATTCCATGAAATAATCTCTCAAAACAAACACACTTCTTATCTACTAGTTCAAGAAAATAAAAATAACTAAGAAATAAAGATTAGTGTAATTCTAACTAAAGGGAGACTCACTTCTTAAATTCAATGACGTAATACTCTATGAAAATATTTAAATATTTTATAATTACCAATCAATCATCTCTTTTATATATGAGTGAGTTTAGAAAGTGAGATTTTATATATATATATATATATTTATAAATAAAAGATTTATGATCTAAAGTCTTGAAATTTGAACAGGTCCAACCATTCTCCTTTAATTTGTCAATATAAGATTTAAAATTCATTCCCAAATATATAAAAAAAATATTTCCAATAAAATATTTAATTTGTTCTATATTTTTATTTTTGCATATAAAAATATGTCACACAGTTATATTGATTAATCGATTTCAAATTTTTTTTTTACACCCCTAGTTTTGTATCATGCAATTCATAAAACTTAGGGCAAATTATGATGGTAATCCCTATACTTTGATTCTTGTATTATTTTGATCCTTGTAATTATAATTGACTCGATTTTGACCTTAAATTTTTGAATTTGTCTCAATTTAATCCAATTGATTATAGCACTTAACATCTTTTTGTAGAAAATGCGCACATAAGTGTATATATCATAATTTTAAGGGCAAAATTATAAACTTTCTAAACTCAATGAGTTAAGCTCAACTAATTTAGTGCTAATTTTTCATAAAAAACATTAACAATATTATCAATTTGACTAAATTGACACAAAATTTAAAATTAAAGGTCAAAATTGAATAAATTAAAAATGTAAGGACTAAAATAAAACAAAGAATAAAATGTAAGGACCATCAATATAATTTGTTCTAAAAAATTATCGGAAAATTATATAAGAAATCAAAATCTGAGAAATCAAAGGAATGGTCTCACGATTCTCTCCATCTTCTCCCACCCATTCTCTCCCTACCTATGAGATACATATTCCCTACTCTCTCTTATCACTCTAGAAACTTGGTCTCTCGCTCTCTTCTCATTCTCTCCTCTCATCCTCCCTTAGATCAAATAACAAACCCTTTATCTCCTTTGTTCAATTTTCCTCTTGAATGGTGGTGGACAGTCGCGGAGTTGTTATGACATGGCGACAGTGATGATGAGCAGCAGCGGTAGCGATGATTGGAGGAGGTGATGAACAAAACCATGGCTGGGTTGCAAGAGAGTCGTCGGAAAGAGATGTGTCGCCGTCGGAGAGAGATGTACCGGTGGTGTGGTGGGAAGTAAAGCTGAGAGACAAAAGAGAGAGAGAGAGAGAGAGAGAGAGAGAGAGATATGGGGCGTTTTGAAATTTGAAAATTGGAAAGTGAGATTGAGAGACAAAGAGATGAAAGTTTATAGAGAGAGTGAGAGATGAGCTGTCACGACCCAAACCCGGCCCTATGGGTTTAGCACCGTAACCGGCCAGTAATCCGAGATTACCGAAGGCCTACTTAACAATACAAGAAACAAAGTATGTAAGGCTGAAGCCAATACGGTAAATAAATAATGCCCAATGAGTCAGGATACAGATGCAAAAGACTTTTCATACATTTACATATAAACAAAGACAAACAAAGATATAAATTATATACAATCAATCATAGCAGGACTTAATCCTCATAGAACAAAGACAAAGATAGTCTATACGGTAAGCAAAACAAGACAAGAGGGGAAGGTAAAACACCCCTAAGCCTTGGCATGACAGTTCGAACCTCGCAGAGGAGGCACATAGGTTGGCTCGACTAAATTGGGAATACCCCGACGCTTCTAGCATTGGTCCCAGGCTGACACCTACATATATATATGAGCAAAGGAGCTAAAGCCCGGAATAACATAATGCGAAGAGGTTTAGAATGAATGTCCTTACAAGAATGAAAACAGCTCATTAAATCAAGATTTCACTTTCAATCAATCACCATATGTGGTACATCCATTAGCATAACAAGACAAGAAGCGAGGGTCTTAAAGACCTAACAAGAATGATGGCCATCAATCAAGAAACAAGAGTGGTTGCACGCGGAACCGATAGAGATCTCTATAAAGAATAAGAAATAGTAGGTGCTAAGGATGCTACAAGACAGCCTGTATCACAGACATACATTCATTCAAGAACAATATCAATTCAAGAAATAGCCTTCAAAGATTCGTAAGATAATCATTTGAACATATCTTTATACAATTGTTACTCACAGAGTTCTGGCTACAACGGCAAGAGCGCCTCCTAAGCCAACCTCAAGACAAACGATCGAACACACACTAAGCTACACAGTTGGGATAGATAATAACTTAATCCCTAATTGCCTCAGTGTGGTTCTACCTCTATATCCTCATTAAGATGTCTTAAACTAGGCCTAAGAATGCCTAGGATGGGATGAGGATGCAAAGATGCATTCAGAAAACATTTTTAGAATTTTCAGAAAAACAGAGTCCCGCTCGAGCGTGGGTTTCCCCGCTCGAGTGGACATGCAACAAAGGCACACGCTCGAGCATCAAATCTCCCGCTCGAGCTTACTGTAAAAGTACTGGATAGGTGAAATCTCCGCTCGACAGACGCTCGATGCCCGCTCGAGCGCAAGAAACAAAGTCCCGCTCGAGCGTCCAATACTCCGCTCGAGCGGATCAGAAACATAACAGCATCGATGCTCAATTTCGCCGAGCGCCACTTTCTCGCCGAAGCGGAGTGCAAAATCTGAAAACCCAGACACCTTCAAGCTCAAAACCAAGTTTCGATGCACTAAAATCGATCCTCTTGGGCTGAAAACCTGGAAAACACTTGTAAACCCATGACATTGTATGTTTCAAAGATCAATTTGTAAAATCAAAGCCCAAGGGTATTTAATTCAAACCCAATTTCAAACCAATTTTCATAAACATGAAGAACATGCAAACATGCATGAATTTAAACCAATTCAAAGCTTCAAATTCATGCTCTAAAGAGCTAAATCTTTCCAAAACATGACGAAATCATGGACTATTCTCAAAACATGAACATGCATGTGACAAGTTTTTGAAGAACAAGCTCAAAAATGCAAGAGTATGCCATGCATGCAAAGATTAAGCCTCTAATGCAACAATTTAACCAAAACTAGGCTCATTTATTCAAATTAGCATAAAGCATGCAAGAATCAACTCAAGGGCACAATGAAGAAGATGAATTCCCTTACCTTAGTCTTGAATTAGAGGTATGGAGGCTCTAGAAGGCAAATCTACTATAATTTCTTCCAATTTCCAAGCTAGTCAACAAGTTGAACTCAATCTCTCACTTTCTATCTCTCTAAATTCGGTGGTGTGCTCAAGATGGTGAAATGTGTTTTGACCAAGTGTAATAAGACTCAAAAGTGATAAGTAAGTGGCCCACTATAGGTGGCAAAAATGTAAATAAGTGCACAATGCAATTGAACCTATTTTAATCTAATTTAATCATACCAAATCAGTTTTCAGATAATTACACCATAAAATCACATAAATTCTAATGAACACAGAACATCAATCAACTTCAGATTCGACCGCCGATAAGGCCTTCAATTAGCAGTTTAAACATAAAACATAAACAGGCCAATTAAACAGGCAACAGATAGAACTGCAATTCAAATAGATACACTTAATCAATTCGGTTTCAGTTTTCAGTCAATCAGTTCAGTATTTCAGTTATCCATCATAACCAGTCTCAGTATAGCAGTAATCGGTAATTAATCGGTAATCAGTGACGAGGGTTGTTACATGAGCATGGTCTCTTTACTTAGGGAAAGAAAGTGAGTGAATGTGTTTTGAAAAGAGAGAGGATGGATGGGCAGAAAGTTGAAGTAGAGTGAGAGAGAAGAGTCTCATCTCTAACGTCCATCCTGCATAAATGAATTCTAACCATTCAAATGTCCTAGCAGGACAATATGTCTAGGTTAAATTCAAAATTTGTTATGCTATATTATATAAATATACATATATAAATAGTTTTATTATTGAAAAAAATTTAATAAATTATACTTTTCCAAATGAAATTTTCATCGAAACCGATTAACATTATGTTGTGATGACTAATTCATGTGTTAATAAAATTCAAAGAAAATTTTATAAAAAAAAGTAATACTTATTTTGCATTTTTCATTTTTCATTTTTTTTATCAATGAAAAAAAAAATATATTGATGAAAGTAAATGTGCAGATGAATATATTACTGTATTTTTCCTTTTACCGAGAATGCATGGCAACTTCTCCTGTTAATTTTTTGGAAAATGTTTTGTTCCCTGAATTTTTCTTCCTGAATAACCCCAACCTCTCGATTAACGCTCATTCGCATTTAATTATGTCTCGATGGTAATTTAGGAAGGATTTGGAACTAATTTGCATGTGCATTACATTATTTATGTGTTTCTATCTGCTTATATAAATGATCTGTTCACGTCTTTGACTTTAAACTGCGAATTGAAAGCCTTATCGGCACTGGATTCCGAAATTGGTTTGTGTTAAGAGTTAGCTAGGATTTACAGAATTTTATGGTAGGTTTAATTAAAATTCGGTTCGGAGTGATTAAATTAGATTAAATAATGCTAGATTAAACATCAATTAAGTGAATGCAAGTTAATTACATCTTTGCCCTTGAGTGGGCCACTTTCTCACACATTATTTAGGATTGATTCATACACATTTTTATCCCTTTCCCTTATCCAAACCGTAAGTAAGATGGAGAGTGAGAGAAACTTGGTTCCAACAAGAGACTTGGTTTGGAACTTGAAGAATTGTAGAAGAATTGCATAATTTGAGCCCCTAGACTTGGAATTCAAGGTTTAAGGTAGGAGATTTTCCTTTCAATTGTAAATTTAAGTTTAATTTTGCATGGTTCATGGTTAATTAGTGTTAAAGCTAGGAATTGGGTTAGAATGTTGATTTAAGGATTAATTCATGCATGCATGCAAATATTCTTAGATTTTGGAGTTGTTCTTCATGAATTTCCACATGCATGTCCACATTTTTGTTATAGTCCACAAATTCATCCCATTCTTGAGCTTAATCTTGCTTTTGGATCATATTTTGGAGCATTAGAAGTTATGAGAATTCATGCATGTTACATTTAAGTCATGTTTCTTGAAGTTTTATTTGAAATTGTGTTCAATTGACTCACCCTTGGGCTTTGATTTTACAAATTGATCTTTGAAACATCTTATACTATGAGTTTATAAGTGTTTTCCAGAAAATGGGGCCAAGAGGTCGAGTTTTGAGGTGTTGAATGCTTGGTTTGAGCTTGGGAGGCAGATCTGGAAATTCCAGAATTTGGCTTCCTCGCTCGAGCGAAGGATTCCACGCTCGAGCGACCATCGTTTGGTCAGAGCTCGCCGAGCGGGAATGGTGGCTCGAGTAAAGTGCAAGCTCTCAGGTTTTTGGTGCACTCAGACGCACGCTCGAGCGACGAGACCTACGCTCGAGCGGGCATCGAACGTAAAATTTCAACAACCAGTACTTTTGTATTTTTACAGACCGCTCGAGCGAAGGAGTCTATGCTCGAGCGTCCCCTCTGTTTTGACAAGCTCACTTGAGCGAAGAAAGCCACGCTCGAGCGAGACCCCTGTTTTCAGCAAGTTTTGAAAAATATTTTCCAAGGCATTTTTACATCCTCATTCCATTCTAAGCATTCCTAGGCCATGTTTAAGACCCCATAATGAGGGTAAGAGATTAGAAACACACTAAGAGTCAATGAAATAAGTTTTGTGCAATTAGAACGTGTGTTTCAAGTGTGCATCTGTTATGTATTGTGTAGGTCACGTGCCACGTACCATTTGACCAAGTTTACTCCATATGTCTGTCTCAAGGCCCACTGTGAGTAATTACTCTGTAAAGTTATGTTAACTTAAGTATTTTCTAACTGGTATGATATGATCTGCTCAAAAGCTATCTTACTTAATTATGAATGAATGTCCAATTTTTGAAAAGTATTTGTGGCAACCTTAGTTCACGTGGCCCTCGCCTGGGTAACAATACTGTGGCCAATCAAGACGCGTGGCCCTCACTCGGTGGTAACAATATCGCGCTAATCAAGATGTGGCTCTTGCCCGGGGTAATAATACCATGGCTACTTGCACGCAAGATATGGACCTTTATGGTCGTTGGTACCAACTATGTATGTGGGTCTCGACCAACTGATCCGATAGCTAACGGTTGTATCACGTATGATCTTATGCAAAATCAATATGAAAATGATTATGAATATGTATATGAATCGCTTTCTATTTTGAAGTCCTAATATGCTCGATTTAAATATTGGATTCTAACTTAGCCGACATCATTCATAAAACCCTTTACTCGTTATTATTCACTGGGCTTTCACTCACAGTTTATATTATGTATGTAGGTGAGCCGGCACATGACCAGGGCTAGAGTTGACGACCTTCTGTACTGTTTTTGTCAGCCAACTATTGTGCGTCCCGAGGAGGTTCTGATTGAAGCTTAATGCCATGGCTATTTTTGTATTCATGCTAGTCCTTGTGTATGCTTTGTAAAGTCAGATCTTGGGAAGTTCACTTCTGTAATTATTTTGTAAATACTGGTGTCCTCGACTGGCATATTTATGTATATGTAAATAAGTTTTAACATGTTCTGTCCCATGTACGTTATCACAGCTCATTGGACCTTGTCTATTTTGTATTATTGCTTCTGCAGCCCCTTATTATTTGCTAATCTGTTCAAAGGCCTTTGGTAATCCACTTGACATCGACATCGTTACGGTGCTAAACCTACAGGGGCGGGTTTGGGTCATGACAAAGTGGTATCAGAGCACTTGTTCTACCGCACACACAGGTCCGTATGAGCTTAGGATGTCCTAGTAAGCATTAAGGGTATTTCATCTGCATGTGTGAGTGTGTGATAATGCAACTGAATATGAAAACTAAATGTACATTTGAATCAAATGCATTGAAGGAAACGAACAAGATTATGCCTGTGTTTATTGCCATTTGATGTCTGTATAGTAAGATGGAGAATGCAAGGGGAAGTGATGAAAATGAATCTTCAGAGGCTTGCATGGGCCGAATGGAACAGATGTTAACAGCATTGACTGAAACCTTGACACAACAACAGAGACAACAACCTATGCCCCCTCTGCCTCCACCGGCACAAGCTGAGGCAGATAATAATGACATCATCAATCTGACACAGAAATTCATGAAAATGAAACCGCCAATGTTCTATGGTGGAATTGAACCTTTGAAAGCTGAGACATGGTTGCTTGAGATGGAAAAATTGTATGAAATATTTCCTTGTTCTGAAACTCAGAAAGTCCTCCTAACCACCTACACTCTGAAAGATGAAGTCCGTAGGTGGTGGTTACTGATCCGAAATGGCAATGGGAATATGACATGGGCACAGTTTAATGCTATCTTCTACGACAAGTACTTTCCCCAATGTTTCAGGGATCGAAAAGTGTTTGAATTTCAAGAACTTAAATAGGGAAGAATGGCTGTAGCGAAACATGAAGCTAAATTCACTGAACTGGCACGGTTTGCTCCACATATGGTGGATACTGATTACAAGAAAGCACGGAAGTTTGGGGGAGGGCTGGACCTGGAAATATTTGACCGAGTAGGTGTTCTAAAATTACCTACTTATGTGGAGGTACTCGACAGGGCATTGATGGCAGAGGCCATAATAGCAGCTAAGAAACAAACTACAACACCAACAACAGAATGGAGAGGAAAGAGGGTTAGATTCAGTTTCAAGAAAGGCCGGTTAGTTTCGCAGAGGCAATATACAGGATCCTCCAGCAGCTCTAGCCAAAGTAGCGGATTTACTCCAAACTGCCCCGATTGCGGAAAGAAGCATAAAGGTGCTTGTTATTGAGCATCAGGTGCGTGTTTTTGCTGTGGCAAGACTGGCCACATGGTGAGGGATTGCCCGACGAGATCCAACGAGGTTAACCATCCTATGACAAGTTCCACCGGGTCTGTTTCCGCAGCAAGACCAAATGCAAGGATCGATGGTAGAGGGAATGCAAATAATGAAACATTGAGGCAAGGGAGAGTGTTCGCTTTAGTGCCTAGTGACGTACCAAACACCTATACTGTGGTGTCAGGTACACTCTCTGTATGTTCTCAAAATGCCTGTGTACTGATAGATTCTGGTTCTACACATTCCTTTGTATCGCATGCTTTCTCTCAAAAATTGACTAGACCATTAGAACTTATGACCTATGTATTATCGGTGTCTACACCGTCTGGGGATTCTATGATGTGTGCTCATGTTTATCCAGCATGTGATATTATGATTGGCAATATGATGTTATATGTGGACTTATTACCCTTGGACATTAATCATTTTGATTGTATTTTGGGGATGGACTGGTTGACTAATTACTGTGTTACCATTGACTGTGTAAATAAAACTGTTGTGTTTAGACCACCGGGGATGCCTGAATTTACTTTCATTGGGAATGGGGTATTTCCTCCTCCGTATTTGATTTCGGCTATGAAAGCTATAAAACTCCTTAGGAAGGGATATAGGGGTTATCTGTGTTGTATGACTACACCATCTGACAGTATTACTGTAGAAACAATCCCTGTTGCTTGTGAATTTCTCGATGTGTTTCCGACTGACTTACCTGGGGACTTAATGGATAGAGAAATTGAATTCACTATTGAAGTGTTTCCGGGGACACAATCTATTTCCAAGACTCCCTATAGAATGTCTACCTCTGAATTGAAAGAATTGAAAACCCAACTTTAGGAACTGTTAGATAAGAAATTTATCCGTCCAAGTACTTCACCTTGGGGTGCTCCAGTTTTGTTTGTCAAAAAGAAGGATGGATCTTTAAGATTGTGTATAGACTACCGAGAATTGAACAAAGTGACTATCAAGAATAAATACCCTCTGCCCCGAATAGATGACTTGTTTGATCAACTTCAGGGTACCCAAGTGTTTTCCAAAATTGACCTCAAGTCTGGGTATCATCAATTAAAGGTTAGAGCAGAGGACATAGAGAAAACTGCATTCCGAACTAGATATGGACATTATGAATTTTTAGTAATGCCGTTTGGGATGACCAATGCACTTGCAGCTTTTATGAATCTTATGAATAGGGTGTTTAAACCATATCTGGATGACTTCATTGTTGTATTTATTGATGATATTTTGATTTATTCTAAAGACAGGGAAGGACATGAGAATCATCTGAGAACTACCTTGCAGATTTTGAGAGAAAAGAAATTGTATACTAAATTATCCAAATGTGAATTCTAGCTTGACAGTGTGGCATTTTTGGGACACATAATCAACAAGGATGGGGTTTCAAGAACCCCCGTAAAATTGAAGCCGCCGGATTGGCCTAGACCGACAAATGTGACAGAAGTCCGAAGTTTTTTGGGACTTACAGGTTACTACAGGAGGTTTGTGAAAGACTTTTCCAAGCTTGCACTGCCATTGACTCAATTAACTCAGAAAAATGTGCCATTTGACTGAAATGAACAAAGAGAAGCAGCTTTCCAAGAGTTGAAAATCAAGTTAGTGACTGCACCAATTTTAACCTTGCCTAATGGTACTGATGGGTTTCAAGTGTATAGTGATGCTTCCCACAAAGGTTTGGGGTGTGTATTAATGCAAAACGGAAAGGTGATTGCTTATGCTTCTAGACAACTCCGGCCCCATGAAAAGAATTATCTAACGCATGATCTTGAGTTAGAAGCTGTGGTGTTTGCTTTGAAAATCTGGTGTTACTACTTGTATGGAGTAACTTGTGAGGTGTACACCGACCATAAGAGCTTGAAATACTTTTTCACCCAAAAGGAATTGAATATGAGACAGAGGCGATGGTTAGAGTTAATCAAAGATTACGATTTGTAAATCTTGTATCATCCAGGAAAGGCTAATACCGTGAAAGGTATGCCTTGAGTCGAAAATCAATGGGAAGTTTGCCATGCCTGTTATCCAACCGGAAAGAATTACTGAATGACCTGGAACAAGTTGGGCTGTCAACTGCTATTTCTGCTCAACCTGCTATTCTTGATGAGACCAAGCAAAAACAATGTGAAGATGAATACTTGAAAAAGATCATAGAGGAATTTGATTTGAACCCAAGGCCAGGATTTGTGTTTGAGAATGGTGTGCTGAAATTTTAGAATCGTCTTTGTGTACCCGATTGTGGTGAGTTGAGAAAACGTATTATGACCGAAGCTCACAGTAGTAAGTTTGCTATACATCCGGGGAACACGAAGATGTATCATAATTTGAAACAGAATTTTTGGTGGCCTAGAATGAAAAAGAGTATTGCAGACTTTGTGGCTGGATGGTTACATTGCCAACAAAGTTAAAGCCGAGCATCAACAACCAACCGGTTTGCTACAACCACTCCCAACACCGGATGGAAATGGGAGCATATTACCATGGATTTCATTGTGGGATTCCCTCGTTCTTCTCGAGGTATGGACTCTATCTGGGTTATAGTTGACCGTTTAACTAAGTTTGCTCACTTTCTGCCTGTCAAAACTATTTATAACGCTGATAAATTGGCCAATATCTATATGACTGAAATTATAGCGATCCCGTGTTTACCCTTGTCAGATGATGATCCTACATGTGTCCGTGAATGATAGTAGTTGATTATTATCTTGTTTACATCCTTACCCACTTTGCATTTGAGTTATAGGATGTGTTGGGCAGGTTTGTTACAGGTTGGTTGTGTTTTGGAGCCAAGTGTTGCTGCCCAGATTTTTGGACCTTCGCTCGAGCGAGGAGTTTGCTGCCGAGCGAGAGTTGAGTTTTAGTGTCCGTGGCTCGAGCTGTATTCTTCGCCGAAGGCTGCGCCTCGCTTGACCCGAGAGCTGAAGTTTTGGCCTGGCGAGCTTTCCTTCGCTCGAGTGGTCTGGTTGTCTTTCGCTCGAGCGAGCATTCAGTCGCTCGAGCGTGCTTTGAAGTGTTTGGCTCGAGCGAGACTTTATTGGCTCGAGCGAGAGTTTCAGACCGGGTCGCCGGCGACCAAGTCTTCGCTCGAGCGAGCTTGTTTATATCAGCGGGCAGCAGCGGTTTCAAAATCACTTTTTCATCCACTTTTCATTTTCAAACCCTAAAATCCGAGACTCTCTCTCTCTAAACTTACTCTCTCTAAGATTTGATCTACCTAGGGTGATTTCACCCTAAGTCCTTTGTTAAAAAGATAGAAGGTGTTGAGGGCTTCGATTTAATCAAAATCTTTAGATTTGGAACACGTTGGTCGTTGGGTCTTCATCTTTTTGAGCTCAAACTTTGAGGTAGGGATATCCTACTCCTCCTTATGGATTTTGTCTTTAAATTTTAGCATTTTGATATGTTGGGAGTTGTTATGTAATTTTGAGAAAACTTTGGGCCTTTGTGTAATTTTACAAAAGTTGGGGTTTTATTTATAGTGAACCTAGAGGTATGTTTGGTATAGAGAAATGGAATTTATGTTAAAACATTGATGAGAATGGAACCTTAAGGGTGGTAATGTTAATTATGGAAAATGCCCTAATTACATTGATTAATTAATTGGTATAATTAATTGTGAGAAATGAGGAATTGAATTGGAAATGTTGAGATTGGGAGTGTATGGGATTAACAAGGGTGTAGTTGAATTACTTATCACTCACCGAATTGAAATGTTGATTTAATATCCATTTGTGCATTTATTTTCCGTTTAGAAATAACTGCTTTGGGCTATCGGTGGAGGATAGTCTTGATTGTTGTAGACAATGCATGATGATTAGGCAAACGAAAACTAATCAACGGAATGTGTCATGGAATTTGACGGTTGATAGAATACATTAATTGTATGTATTGATTGATTGTATATAGAACCAATGTGTTTGTATGCATTATGTGTAGAGGAGGAGACGGGGATGTAATTCATGGTTTAGGGAAGATGGGATGTACCTCTAATCCGGATAGTGCTGGGAGGAGATGGGGGATGAACTCCGTAGACAGAGCTCATATGCTTGTCTAAAAAGGTGAAGATAGAGCTCATATGCTTATCTTTGAGAAGTGTAGATACAGCTCATATGCTTGTCTAGAGAAGTGTAGATAGAGCTCATATGCTTATCTTTGGAAATGTGATATAGTTCTTATACTTATCAGTTGATGTATTGATATAGCTAGTATGCTTATCTATTATGAAATGGGAAAATGTGTAATATGAGTCATTGTCTCATATAAGTTGTTTGGCCAAGTTCTGAGCCATGGTTATGAATTGAGAATTAAAAGGAAATGGAAAAAAATGAAATATAACACGGACTTGTAAGTCACGAAACTGCGGGATTATATATGTGTAGTGTTGGCCATCTATCAACTGCTAATCTTTTAGTCATTGTTCATAGCTGGTTTAGTGTATTTCTACTGGGCTGTGGCTCACCCTATATGGGAATATCATTTTCAGGTACAGGTAGCATGCCACCTCCAAGGACATAGCTTGGGAGGCTAGAGGCGGACAGACTTTTGTTGTCTTTCTTTTTTATGTATTACATGTAAATTCAAGCTAACGGCTTAATGTGTAAATGAGTTAGCACTCTACTTTTTTGTAACCAAGTGTTAACTTGAAAGTCAGAAGCCCTTAGGCATTTGTTTTGTTGTTAACATGTAATACTTTTTGTAATGAAACTCGATGAATAGAAGAATGTGGATCTTTATATATCAAAGCATATCTATATTGGTTTAATGTTATTATTTTGAGGGCGCTATGTAAATTGTGAGACCTATGGAGTGCCGTGATTCATCAGGTCTCGACAAATGACTCAAAGTTTGTGTTTAGATTTTGGTAGAGTTTGCAAAGCTTTGGGGACTAAATTGAGATCGAGTAGTACCTATCACCCATGCATGTGATGGCCAAATCGAATCGAATGAACCAAACTCTGGAGGATATATGCTCGAATGTGTGTTAGACTTCCAAGGAATTGGGAGACCTACTTGCCATTAGTCAATTTGTGTACAACAACAGCTACTATTCAAGCATTGAAATGGCTCATTACGGCTTTGTATGGAAGAAAATGTCGTTTCTCCGATATATTGGGTCAAGTAGGTGATAGACCCTTGTTGGGACCAGAACTTGTACAAGAAACAACCTAAGTAGATCGACAAAGAACGAAAATCCATACGAGTCATAAGAGCTATGCCGATGTTCAAGAAGAGAAAGGGAATATGAAGTCAGACCATGTGTTCATAAAAGTGACCCCGGCGAAGGGTCAAACTCGCTTAGTGTTATGGAAAATTGGCGCCAAGATATGTCGGACCTTATAAAGTCCTCGAAAAGATCAATTCGATCGTATCGGGTAGCCTTACCTCAAAGGATGGAACATATGCATAACGCCTTTCATGTATCGAATGCTTCAGAATATTTAAGAGATCCACTCCACGCCATCGAACCGACACATGTGCTTTTGAAGATGACTACACTTACGAGGAAAGACCTATCCAAATTGTGAATCACGGATCAAAAAGTTGAGAATAAAGAAATACCGCAGTAAAAGTTGATTGGCAAAACCACGGAGGAACCTATGCAACTGGGAAACCGAGGAAGACATGATGAAGAGATATCCGGATTTGTTCCTATTGATCTAATGTTGATTCCGAATGAAGGTAATTTGAGTTTAGAGGACCGAACTTTTAAGGGGAAGATCAGAATAACCCCCACCTCGATTAACGCTCATTCACTTTTCAATTATGTCTCGATGGTAATTTAGGAAGGATTTGGAACTAATTTGCATGTAATAGCATTATTTATGTGTTTCTATCTGCTTAAGTATAAAATGATCATTGCTCATATCTTTGACTTTTAAATCGCTAATTGAAAGCCTTATCACCTCTCGATTCCTAAATTGATTTGTGTTAAGTGTTGAAGCAGATTTATAGAATTTTATGTAGGTTTAATTAAAATTCGTTCGAAAGCGTATTAAATTAGATTAAATAATGCTAGATTAAACATCAATTAAGTGAATGCAAAGTTAATTACATCTTTGTCCTGATGGCCACTTTCACACATTGTTTAGGATTGATTCATACACATTTTCAACTCTTTTCCCTTGTCCAAACCGTGAGGTAAGAGGGAGAGTGAGAGAAACTGTTCCAATGTAAGAGACTTGGCTTGGAACTTGAAGAATTGTAGAAGAATTGCATAATTTGAGCCCCCTAGACTTGGAATTCAAGGTTTATAGAGATTTTCCTTTCAATTGTAAATTTAAGATTAATTCTTGCATGGTCTATGGTTAATTAGTGTCCAAAGCTAGGAATTGGGTTAGAATGTTGAATTAAGGATTAATTCCTCGCAGATGCATGCACATATTCTTAGATTTTTGGAGTTGTTCTCTTCATGAATTTCCACATGCATCTCCACATTTTTGTTATAGTCCATAAATCCATCCCATTCTTGAGCTTAATCTTGCTTTGGATCATATTTTGGAGCATTAAGTTATGAGAATTCATGCATGTTACATTTAAGTCATGTTTCTAAAGTTTTATTTGAAATTGGGTTCAATTGACTCCACCCCTTGGGCTTTGATTTTTACAAATTGATCTTTGAAACATCTTATACTATGAGGATTTACTATAAGGGCGTGTTCTAGAAAAATGGGCCCCAAGAGGTCGAGTTTTGAGGTGTTGAATGCTTGGTTTAAAGCTTGGGAAGATCCGAAATTCCAAATTTGAAGCTTCGCCGTTTAAGCCAGATTCCCAAGCTCGAGCTTGACCATCGCTTGTTCATTCTGTAGTCTTCGCTCGAGCGAAGAATGGTGGCTCGAGCTTAGGCCAGTAAGCTCTTAGGTTTTTGCATTTTGACGAGATGCACGCTGAGCTGACGAGATCTACGCCGAGCAAAAGTCAGTCTCACTTTCGAGCGAGCATCAAGGCATTGGAGCGAAAATTTCAAACAACCAAAGATTTCTTTGCATTTTTACGGACGCTGGAGCTGGCGAGTCTACGCCTTCGAGCGACCCTCCTCTGTGCTGACACGCTCCCCGAAGGGAAGAAAGCCACGCACGTAGCGAGACCCTGTTTTGACCAAGTTGTGAAAAATGTTTTTCCCAAGGCATTTTGTATCCTCATTCCATCCTAGGCATTCTTAGGCCATGTTTAAGAACCCATAATGAGGGTAAGAGATTAGAAATTAATACACTAAGAATTAATGAAATAAGTTTTGTGTAATTAGGAACGCGGTGTTTCAAGTGTTCATTCATATATATTGTGAGGGTCACGTATTACGCATCAAGCTTGGACCAAGTTTACTCATGGTTCCGCTCGCTCTGCTCATTCGCCCTCAAGGCCCACCGTGGAGTAATTACTCTATAAAAGTTATGTTTAACTTAAGCATTTTTCTCGATCGGTATGATATGATTTGTTTTCTGAAAAGTCACCTATGAATTATGAATGAACGTCCAATTCTTTCTGAAAAGTATTTGTGGCAACCCCTTTAGTTCACGTGACCTTCACCTGCAACAATACTGCGTAGCTAATCCGCACGTAGCCCTCATTTAGGGGTAATAATACCATGCGCTAATCTGCATATGTGCCCCCTTGGTTCAAACAATACCATGGCTACTTGTTCACAGACCGTAATCTCACAGTACCAACTATGTATATGCATTCCAGACCAATCGGGACCCGACAGCTGTCGGGTGTACCACGATGACCTATGAAAAATTTGAATATGAAAATGGATTATGAATATGTATATGAATCTGCTTCTGCTTTTGAAGTCCTAATATGCTCCGACAACATCGACCTAACCCCAGCGACATCATTCATAAACCCTTTACTCGCTATTATTCACCGGCCTTTCACTCACAATTTATATT